>OY755236.1:88084012-88649012 GCA_963576725.1 Azorinus chamasolen | reverse complement strand
TGCATCAAGATATCATTGAAACAATTGCTGCTTTGTGATTCAAATATTTATTTTGTTAATTCTGTTTTTGTCTTGCCATATTTCATGTATATATATATGTATTAATGATCAAAGGCAATATTTATTGCCGATATGCCAATAAACTGTCAAACTGAAAGCTGATTTGTTTTGTGTTTTTTTTTCTTTTTCAGACGCAAACTGAATACATGCGTACATAACTGAACATGTTGGAACTGGTTAAACCGTTTTCCATGACTATTTGTGTAAGAAAGTATGATATAATGAATATTAATTAGATTATTTCTTTATAATGGCATATGAACACGGGGTAGTTTGGCTCAGACAGAAACTGTAGAATTAGATATATAGTATACCATAAGCAAACAGTGGAGATCCTGATCAGACGGCTCCTTTAGGAGCCGTCTGATCTGGGTCTACTCTGTTTGCAAAGGCATAGAAAGGTGTATGCATGGTATAAAGGGTACCAAAGTTAAGCATTCAAAAGTTTAAAGAGAAATCTCAAAATAACTTAAACGTTAACAATTTCCTTAATATAAACGTATGATCACGTCTTTGCAAACAAAGTAGACCCAGCTCAGACGTCTGATCACGGTCTGCTATATTTGTTTATAAAACCATTATATATCTGTCTCTATAGTTTATACCTGTTTAAAAAAGTACCTGTGTACATATACACTATTATAAAAAAAATCAGCTGTTAAATATTCATGTTGCCATTATTTCTTACATGCTCATTGAACAAGTAAAGTGCTACAACATACATAGCTAAACACATGTAGGATAAAGGAAAAACACTATCGTTTAGGTTGGATCTTTTATTTACATAAAATGTACATCTTTAAAAATAACATATATTTTACATCAGCAAATACTCAAGAACATTATGCAAGTAATCGGTTATTTTAACCCTTTCCCTCATGTAAATGCTTTTTACGTATTTGCAAACAGAGTAGACCGAGATCAGACAACTCCTGTAGCAGACGTCCGATCAGAGTTTACTCTATTTGGTTATGAAAGAAGATAAATCTGACGTTTCGTTTTCTACCAGTAGCGTAATTGCCTGTGTAGATATGACACCATAAACAGTCAGCTATTATGTATTCATGACGTCATTATTTCTTACATGCATATTCATCAGGGAAAGGGTTAAAAAGCATTAGGAAAGTGTTGTTTGTCCATGGACACACACGTTACTGTTGCCTATAAGAATTCGTTGTAAAACCACACAACAATAAAGACAGTGATTATTTAATTGCCTATAGATTGAACTTCATTTATATCTAGTGTGTCAGTAAGAATATAGCTCAGAGTACTAATATCAGTCTCAAGTCTTGCGTAAATGTTTCATTCGAAAAAATAACCATTTAAACAAAAAAAATGGATTTGGTCATAAAACAAGTTTTGGAGAATCCACTTTAAAAAAAAATAGAGACGAAATTAGAGACATAAGTGGGTAATGAATTTGAGTAAAACTATAAATGGAGTATCGCTTTCCTTGATTTAAGAATGATGAACATAAGTGACAATGAAATTGCATAGAATCATAGCACCAACACGAACAAATATAGCTTATTTTATATTCCTACATAGAAAATGCTGCAGCAATTCAGTTTACAAGTCATACTTCCTTAAAAATATTTTGTTTCCTATAAATCTAATGAGCAGTTAAACGACTCTGGAAGACAAACTGTCCTAAATATAAGTTTCACCTGTGACGTCAGTTTGTTAATAAACATAGAAGCCGTAAAGCTAACACTAACAACACAACATAAGTCTGTGCTCCGTAATATAATATAAAATATGTAACGGGACTTTCATACAACAAGCGCAGATTTGAGTCAGTCAGAGCTGGAGGTCTGGGGAGTAAAGAGTTATCCAAACCTATTATTTCTCAACCAAAACGCTTTCCTACTGGTACTCACAAGAATCGTTTTGGTGAGTAAACTTTAATGTATACAGTAAAACCTCTTTAAACCGGACGTTAAAATTGGCATAAATATCGGTCTTGGAGACAGGTGGCAGCTTAATGCATGAAAAATCATGCAGAAAACTCCTAGATGAGCTTTCTGCATGAAATTCACCCTGCATTAAGCAACCACCTGCCTGAAAGTATTTCATTCCTTCTCCACTAGAAGTCCGGTTTAGAGGGGGTTTACCGTATAGCACCAAGATAAGTGTTTCGGCAGAGAAATACAGCACATAGTTTACCGAATATTTCCCAAATACTCCCCAATGCTACAGGTCTAATTAGCCCTTTACCTCATAAATAGTCATGTAGGAAATTATGACATCACGAATATCAGTTAAATTAAATCATATACAATTACACATGCACTGGTATGTGAACCCTGGATGTTTTAACTTTTGCAGAAACTGTAGAATCAGATCTATTATTCCATAAGCAAGCAGATTAGACCTTAATCAGTCGCTCCCTACAGGGGCCGTCTGATATGGGTTTACCCTAGTTGCAAAGGTATGAAAATGCGTTTGTATGAGATAAAGGGTTAATGTATAAAAAATAATACATAGTAAATGAAACTGTCAATGGATGATGCAAATGAGTATGAAAAAAATAAATAAATTAGATCAATGAAATGCTTAGAAAAAATGTCTAACATATTGTACGTCTAACGAACATTTCTATCTATACATGAATATATGCAATGCACTTTAATTCGACAAAATTAGGTTATACAAACCAACATAGTCCCTTATAACCTATGCTATAGCTGAACAAATCGTCTAAGAGTGAAAACAAACTTCACAAAGTCTTCATAGATCTACACTAAATTATCTGAATTAACCATTTCCAAGAACAGTCTTCTCAACTCATACTGTAGAATGTGGCAAACGATCCTGCCGATTTTCAGAACGACACATAATTCTGGGAATGCTTTAAAGAGTTGCACACATAAAGGAAAGCCTCGCTAGTTCCAACATCGCTAATTCGAAGTTTGTTAAAGAAGAATTGAGAATGGTTTAGGTAGTTAGCTGCTTAATGAAGAGTGGGGGTCATGTATGACTTTCATCCTGCAGTAAACTGCCACCTGTCTTAAAAACCAATGGTACTTGTTCAAGTGTTAGAATTAGTGAGGTTTCACTGCAGTGTTATAACAGCACTTTTCAGTACATGTATTGTGATTTAATGATTTTTTGTTTATAACGCACGCTTTGGCTATGTTGTCGAGGTTCAGTCACGATCGAACCTGGTGTATGGTTAAAAAACACTAGTCAGTCTGCATTGCGTGAACAAAACTAAGCACATTTGGCCACGGTTCTTCGGATTTTCACCACTGTTGATCTCCTGGCACTGCCGCGGCAATCGGATTGAAAATTTGCCTAGACATTCCCATGTGAGAATAATTCATGGAGTGCAGATATGATGCATGCGCGTTTGACCCAGAGTATGGCATGTTTTGATGACCACTTGCGTCATATCTTGAGACATTTGTATAGTCAAATTTGTTATCACATGGGTATCTTGGCGCTGGACCGCGATGGTGATTCAGTGGTTCTAGCTTGACACCACTGTCTACATCATCCCTTGTTTTATTTGTAGTATTGCCTTGGTAATTCGGACTGTGCATACTTCCAGTGGGAGAGGAAGAGTGGTGGGAGGTTTGAACGGCGTTCGGCGAGTGAGCTTGATGCGAGGAGGAGTTGTTGTTGGACAGATCAAATGGGGGCGGAATGTTATTATTTGTGTTACAGTTACTAACACTGTTGGTGTTGGTGTTGTTGTTTGGCGAGCTGTACGACTGCATGCAGGATCCTGTCGAGGGTCTGAAGCAACTCGAAGACCAGGCTGATGATGACGTGGGGATGTTTCCTTGGTAGCATGGCGAGTAATGCTCTGATTGGCTGTGACTTCCCATGTGACCAGCTGTGTTTGGGAGGCCGTTGGGTAGGTATTGGTCAAGCTCGTGGTTATCAAATGTGTCCAGTGGTAGGTCCTCTGGGACACCAAGATCAAGGTTGACTCGGCTAAAGTCAATTGGGTGGGCTTGTGGATGACCTTAAAATAATAACATAGGAATATAAAAATGGGTTGAACATCAGTACATATGTAATTATCTAATAAAAACATTGAAGCTATTTTTACTATCGTATTCTTTTACCGCACGGATGGTGGTGTACATGTTCTATTATACTATTACATAGCACAGAGGAATTTATTATAAATAAACCGCGGCAGTGCAAAGAGATAACAAACATATATGTCCATGATTACACTCATCCAATGAGATTCACGTTAGATCCTTCTTTCATTTGAAATGTTTATGTTGGTGTTCAGGCAAGACAATGCTATCATGAATACTATACAGTAAAACCCCTCTTACAGAATAACCACAGCTGTCCTTATAAGCACTTACACTTACAGAATAACCATAGCTGCCCTTAATGTAGGACAGAAGTAATGCAGAAAGCTCCTATAGGAGCTTTCTGCATAACTTTCGTCCCGCATTAAGCTACCACCTGCCTCTGTTACACAGACTTATGCCCCTTTTTCATGGTCGCATTAGAGTGGTTTTACTGTATTAGCTGAATTTATATGAAAACAGGAATAACAATCCTGTGCAAACAGAGCAGACCCTTGTCTGACATCTCCTACAGGAGCCGTCTGATCTGAGTACTCTGTTTGCAATGTCGTTAAAATGCGTATCTATGGAGTAAATGGCTAACATGGTTCCATAAAAATAGTCCAATACGGTGTACAAATGGTGTAAAACTTGTATAAATTCATAAAATGCTAAGTCTCTTACCTGGCAGGTGTCTTGCTCTGCTACGGTCTGTCATGCACTTTTGCATGTTTATCAGTTCCTGGTGGTTAGGTGTGGCAGGGGGAGTCGGCGGTCCATGTGGGTTGTGTCCTGTGGAGCAGTCACTACTGTCGTCACTGATGTTGCCTGGGGACCCATCCTGCATACCCTTAAACATGCCCACGCCCTTGGGTAACGGGTTGGGGTTGTTGTTGTCTTGGTTTGGGTTCTTGATTGGCTTCCGGCGCCTGGGCTGGTATTTGTAGTCTGGATAGTCTTTTTTGTGCTGTACACGAAGACGTTCAGCTTCATCCACGAACGGGCGTTTCTCTTCCTCGTTCAGCAGCCTGAAAAATACAATTACAACTTTCTTAAAAAGTGTGTCTTCGGTTTCGATTAGGTGATGGTATCCGTCATGTCAGTGTTGATTGAAACTTATACTGCCTTCCTGTCGTAAATATCATTAACACTGTATAATGTTGACATGTCGAAATGGCAAGATGGATAAATTGTCTCTTGAGTAATCAATTCCTGCTGGTGCCATGGCGAACATCCGGTGTGCACCATGTGATACGCTTACTCGTTAGATTTACATCCTGTTCAAATGATTACATTCGAAATCTCTCCTTGACATTCAGTACGATATATCGAAATCTAATATCAAGTCCTTACCCGAAATGATTAGTCGGTCCTACAATATTAAATACTGTTTTTCCACAGTCAATTTAACATGCCCGCAATGTAGCGGGATAAATCGGGGTTGTTTGTTTCAGAGTTATTGACGGTGGTACACCGTGAACCCTAAACCCTAACTCTTCACATGCTAAGTGCGTCTTAAGTGTTATTTGCAAACAGTTTGGATCCAGATGAGATGCCAAGTAATTCGGCGTTTCATCAGTATCCAAGCTGTTTGACATTCGGTAAGCAGTTTCGCAAAAGTTTGATCGAATCGGAAGTCAGAGAAAAGTTCAGTAAATCAGAGATTGGGCAAACATGAGAGGGGTTAGAGGAGGGGCCGGTTGAAACAGGGGATACAGAATTGCGTGATGTACAGAGTTTTGTCACACACCGGAAAACAGATCGTTATCAGTCGTATTTCGTTTCTAACAAAATGATTCACAAACAGGTGCAAAAGTCGTTTTCACGAACGATTTCCCAAAAGAATGGAATGAGTACTCTAAAGGGTGTTTGAAAACAATTAGTTAACACACAGATATCATCCTTATAGTAACACCACAGAACATTGCTTCATGTATAGATATTCAAGTATGTGGCCGAATGTGACTTATGGAGAGTGACTCATTCACTAACAACATTTTAACCCTTTCCTTCATAGAAACGTATTTTCACGCATTTGCAAACAGAGTAGACCCTACAGGGGCCGTCTGATCTGGGTCTGCTCTGTTTGCTCATGAACTATTATAGAACTGACTCTACAGTGTCTACCAATTCTAACAAATCCTGTATATATACGCCGTTACAAAAATTACTTCTTATAAAAGGCATAATGTCATCATGTCTTCCATGAATATTAAACGGAAAGGGTTAAAGAAATGCTTGTATTCCAACACAAAAATATCAAATTTATCAATGAAAGTTATCTTTGGTGAATATAGAGAATACGCACTATGGACTCCATGGCGAAGGATACTATACATATAGTTTTCGTAATACGTGTAGCGTGTGTGCACATGAAACGGTTCTCTATAGAAATAAATAAGACTAGGTTGACTTGAGTTCTTTCAGAAAAAAAAATCAGAAAGATTTGAAACTGAATCGACTGACTATCGCCATAATCTTCAATGTTTACTTCTACCTTTAATAATTTATTGAAACTTTACGGCGTATTTATTTCCCTTTCGAAACCAATAGAGTATTGGGTTTAGAAACAAGAACCCCAAAAAACTCGCGGCATTAATTATCTAAACGGTTATATGTCGTAAAAGCTTTGCGCGAACACGATACGGCAATTAAAAATCCCCTTCTTGATGTAGCGAAAACGCACCATGCCCCGGCTTGCTTGAAATCGAACTCAATTAAAATGATTTATGGAAATTAAGCAATAAAAGTGTTATTTAAGCATTGCAAATTTGATAACGAGATATATATGTGGATATTTACATCAAACTGTGTCCGTGATTGATGGCGTAGATCACACATTTTGACGTCATGACGTGAAGTCGAAATAACTTACAAGTCAAAACGCTCCGAGTTGACAAGTAGTTCGTCCATAAAATGTATTCATGCGCGTAATTCATGTGTTTTTATTAATTCACGACAGATTGTCTTAATAGTTTAGGGATTTCGTTTTTGTGTCATTTGCATAATTTGGTTTATATTCACATTCAGTGATTTAATCATACACCCCTTGCCCTTCTGTCGCAGATTGTGAAGTTGCTGAGATCAGCAAATACTTATATACCCTCCATGTTACAGATGGCGGCCTTCGACACAAGATCTGAATTCTAAGCCTCTTTTAATAATTATTAATAAAAAGGAAAGCATTACAAATTGTCGGTACTTGTACGTTTGCATACATCTACGTGTACTGTATAAACATCTGGCTATACATGTTGACTAGTGTAAGTGTGACTATCAAAGCAGACTGATTGTTCGGTATGCGAAACAACATCACCGCGCAACTCAAGCCCGTTAATCAAATTAATTTCTCTCTGTTTGAAATCTCCCAGCTTAAAATTTTATGTTTATGTGGAAATACGAAGTATGCTATCAGAACAACTGTTTTTTAACCGAAAGCTTGAATATTGGCGCCAACTTTAAGTAGAATATTGCAGTTTCAATGTTTATTATTACCATGTCGAACTTCCTGAGCTAACATCCCCACTCTAGGTTTAACCATTCAATTAACCCATTGAACACTTAGTACTTTTATCTGCGAAAAGTGTCATCTGCACCAGTTCTCTATTTCATTTCCCCTCCATTGCTCTTCAAAACAACAATCATGGTATCAAACAGTTTGGATCCTGATGAGACGCCGAATTACTCGAGTTACTCGGCGTCTCATCTGGATACAAAATGTTTACACAGCTAATCCTGAATTCACAGTCAGTGTGCAAAGAGCTACCCTTTGAAAGCTTAGTAAATTCCGTCTGCTGAATGCATCGCATGCCTTTATTATAAAAGGTAAACTTTGCTTGCGTTTCGAAACGTGATCAGATTGGCAAACAATTTGGATCTAGATCAGACACAGGGTTGTGTAGCATCTTGTCCTGGAACCAAACTCATTAAGAGGTCGTCACAAATTCTCCGGTACCGTAGAAATAATAAGGTAGGCCCTATGGTTTCTAAATCGATTTGTTCGTTTTATGGTCACTTGAATAATTACCATCTTAAAACTTAGAATGTCTAAATCATTCTCATCTTCATCTTGCAAAAATATAAACTTTAATTCGGCGATATTTGACTGAAGCTTGGATGCTTATATATTTAGAATTTACAATAAAAAATTCTCTACAACAGTCACTAAAAGAAAACCAATTGTGTGTGTCTTGGGATAGGTGGTAGCTTAAAGCAGATAGATAGACCATCTGTATTTCCTGACAAATATGAGTAATGATCCATTCAGTGCATGAAACGAGTCACAGATGTCCTTTGCAAACAGAGTACACCCTGATGAGAGGGCTCCTCGGGGAGTTATTTCTTTACTGAAAGTCTGGTATGGAGGAGTTCTACTGTATTTACGGCGCTTCACGCTGTAGAATATAAAAACTGCACTGAATAAACCTAGGAGCCATTTTACTATAATCATAGAATAAAACCACTGAACCAGATATGTTCAAAACGCCTTACAAAACCGTTTTAATAACTGGAAATGATACATTCATACTTTTTTAATTATCAGACTTGCAATATAAACACGCAGCTCAAATAAATAGTCGAGTAGTCCAATTGTACGGGTAAGGAAAATATCAATAATGTGCCGTCTTGTCGCAAGGTTTGTAGTAAATTAATAGAATAATTTGAAATAACGTATCGTGTTTCAGTTTTTGAAATTGAAGTTCGTGTTTTCGGGCTTTTGTCGAGGCTACTAGCTTTTTAGTGGCCCCTGGACCTCTTCAGTTCTTACTAACGTCGCTGGGTGATAATTACAGTCCCTAACGTGGGGTCAGCTTGTTTACTCTGACCTCTTGATTCCGGTACTTGACCACTGATAAAGTTGTGTGAGTTCTATTTAAATTTGGTATAATGATGCCGCCTCCAGGGCGGATGGTACGACCCTGAGGTGTTACCGCCGCTCCGTCACGAGTGTTTACTTTTCCCGAATCTCGTCCTACAAGTAGTTTAACACTACAAACATTTCGATCGCCCGCTTACATTGTCGGTATTGGATATTTTCAAGTATTTTGTATTTGTCTAGGAAAAAGACAATCTGCCAAACAGTTTGCAATGACGCCATCGGTCACCGGTCCAACGTTGGTATTAAGGTACCTTATAGCAGAGTCAACCTTTTATATTTTGTTACAGACATGCTTAGTACAATATTTAGTATACACAGTGCTCAATTACTGCACCATATGTATTATACAACATGTATATGAATATAAGAACGTAGTCAACCTAGCGAACACCTGGTCATGTAATTGTTTCTCTTGCTCCATGTGTGTGGTTGTTGTCATTTTTTCCTTCTGTGAACAGTGACTTGAAGAAGACATGAAGACTTGACTTAAAGAGATATATTCGGTTTGATTGGGGTGGAGGTATTGTAAATTCGCCAATATTCAAACAGAATCAATGTCTACAGACATTTAAGGTTCATATACAAATCCTAATAAAATACCTATAAAATTATTTCACTTTGCATTTTAATTAATCACAAAACCGGTTGCATATTTTACCAGGTGACATGATAATTTATAGACGACACTTATTATGTAAGTGTGTATATGACAAAGTTTTGTCGATACTTGGTTAAGATTACGTCCGATCTTGTGATATAGTGTCATTCAATGATGGATTGAAGTCAAGCGTTTGAAAGAGACAGATCAGAACCACTCGGGTGACCACAGAAGACAAGTATACACGAATTGGAAACGCATTGCTGCAGACGACAAAATTTAATGAATAAATCACCGTCACTCCGACAGCTTATTGTTGCCGCCGGCAGTGTACTTTTTACGACAGTTTTTACGACATCATTTTTATGCAAAGCGGTTTTAAAACAGCAGTCAACGAATGCGTTTTTTAACAGTCTGATTTCGAAAGAATGATTGTAAGTGACAGGTAACAGTTAATTTCTAGAATGGTATAAATATGAACATTTAGCATGAAACACAAAACCTCGTATGGATAGAATTTAACCTCAGGGATAGTTTGACGTTTAAGTTACAGAGCATTAATATATTTTTATACGCCCGTCTTCAGACGGGACGTATTATGTCGTGGCGTTGTCCGTCCGTCCGTCCGTCCGTCTGTCTGTCCGTCCGTCCGTCCGTCCGTGAACTTTTGTTTGTCCGCTCTCTAACTCGAACAAATTGAATCGGATCCTTTTCAAACTTGGTCAGCATGTATATGGCCAAAATGACTCGGCTAAGTTCGATAATCAGCAACATCGCCCTGCACACTTCTGAATTATCTCCCCTTTTTTAATAAATTTTTAACAAAATTCTCTTGTCCGCTCTCTAACTCGAACAAATTGAATCGGATCCTTTTCAAACTTGGTCAGCATGTATATGGCCAAAATGACTCGGCTAAGTTCGATAATCAGCATCATCGCCCTGCACACTTCTGAATTATCTCCCCTTTTTTATTAACTTTTTAACAAATTTTAAACAAAATTCGTTTTTTGTCCGCTCTCTAACTCAAACAAATAAAATCCAATCCTCATCAAACTTAGTCAGCATGTATATAGTCAAAATGACTTGGTCAAGTTCGATAATCACCAACATTGCCCCACCCACTACTAAATTATCTCCCCTTTTTTTAATATATTTAAGTGGAATTGTTATGTTTGTTATGAATGCATATATATATATACACCTGGAAACGTTCAGTGTATTTTCTATTTTCTTTTAAAAATCTATGTATGAAAAGGGGGGTTACTGCAGGAAAAGTCATTGGACTTGTCACAAAATCAATAGCTGTCTTCCCTGTATGGTGATGAAGCTAAGTATTTAATTTGGTTACAACAGGTCTATATTATATATATAGCTCTACTAGGCAGTTGCCAATGATAGTTTCACATTGTAACAGATTCAATTTCCTATTAAATTGGCTTATCACTGACTTTGCCGACGGGCGTATTTTGCTGCACAGCGGTGCTCTTGTTTGAATTGGATAGTATTAAAAGTAGATATTAGTAGAGCAGTCCGGTCAAACCCAACACGAGTAACAGTTTGGTACTTGAGCAGGCTACAAAAAGTAATAATAAAATAAAATAAATAGCAAAATACACCACTTAATAAAGCATACTTGTTTCCATATTGCCGTCTCTGATCTGTGACAAGCAGATACAAATTACAAAAAAAAATCATAACCCCTTTGTCTCCAAAATATGCTTGCTAATGGAATTTGATAGAACTGTTTCATTAGTTTCTAAAATGGCTATAAGGTTCCATCTTCCATATTTTATATAACTACTTTGTCCATGAATATTCAGATATTGACATTTGGAATAAACATAGAAGAAGGAAAGGGTTAAGCAAACAGAGCAGACTCTGGTCATCTGATCTTGGTCTGTTATGTTTGCAAATGAATCAATGGGCGTCTCTTTGACGGACATCCGAGTCCTTAAGCATCTATAACTGCCCTCTCTGTCTAATAGAATTGATACCAGCTACAGCTCACGTGCCATAGCATGCACCTGTATATGCTTAAGATATGCAAAATGTTCAAACTTGTGTTACAATACGGATGTGTTTTGTAATTAAATTTGACATATATCATCTACATGGTCATGATGACACTTTATAGGGTGTTTTCTATCACATATTGACACGTTAACGTGAGATCACGATGCCAAACGGGGGCCATAAATCAATGACAACCCTGCCTTACTGCCCAATGTCCCTAAAGGTGACGTATTAATCATCTAAGACAGTGATTTTTTACACAAATATTTCACTGCAGTGTACCTATCAGTTAAAATTTATACCGAAATACATGTAAACATCTAATTTAACATTTAAATTATCTGTGGTTTGTCTGACACGACTGTTACAAGTACAAAGTGTTAACACTTGAGATATATCTACCGACAAGATCCCCCTACACGATAACATCTGTTGCCTACCTAAAATCACGGGCCCAAACTATGACTGCATGATAACCATCACCGGCATTCCGCTTATCTTTGGATCAGAAAATTATCGATTACTTCAATAACAAATAGATAGCAATTATATATGAATCTGTTTTTACTTAATGTTCTCAAGATTTGCCTAAAATAAAACTGCACTCCAGTGAACAATTAATTTCAAGCACGCGCCAACTGTTCCGTCTTGTATCCCTAAACAACACAGAAGTACTGTACTCGTCTATCCGACCCTGTTTCTCCGCTATACCTTATCGTATTGGTACTCAGTAGAATGGACTCTTCGATGCGATCAAGATAGGATATGTCAGAATAATGTACCTAAAGTTCCTATATATATATACGCCTCTTGTCTACTCTCTTATTAACTCTGACATTCTATCCCTTACAATCAACGATTGGGAGAAAATAGTTAGCCCTTTGCCTGATAGAGCCGTCTTTTGGCACTTCTGTCAACAGTGAAGACACAGCTCAAACGTCCCCTGCAGTCTGATTTGGGTCTGCTCTGTTTGCTTAAGACATAATATAGATATATGAGTCTACAGTTTCTACCATAGCCAAAAATTGCTTTCATATGCTATTTAAAAAAATCTAAATAATATCCATGATGCCATTAAGTCTTACATGAATATTTAAGAGGCAAAGGGTTAAACAGTGCGTTCCTGTTGCAAGGTCGGCCTTTTACTATCTAGTAATTCAAACCATGGTACTAAATGGAAGTGTTGATATGGCTATGTACAGAAAATTATTGAGATACATGCCAAAATGATAAGGTTTTACGCCTGATAGTGAAGTATCCACTTCTGTCTGAAAGACTTGACCGATTCATAACGGAAGTACCGTGGCCGTGGTCAGTTAGTTCCACTGTGTCCGTTAGTAATTAATGCCTAATTGAGGTTCGTTAGTCTCATTATGTCCTGTACAAATGTGGCCTGTCCATGTGACCTCGCCCTGAGTTACTTGAGTATGTTTGTTACGTATGGTTGTAAAGTGGCTCTCAGGACTGGATGGGCCCCTACTTCACTTACAAATGCAAGGACTGGTGAAAGAATTTACACTAGATTCATCTAGACAGCCTATAAATGAGCCTTCCTGTCTATATATACTACACGGTCATGTATTTTATTTCGAATGATGCAAATATACCACTACATCAGAACATTTTTTAAAGTGGAGAGTAAATACACAAGCATGAGTATCTTTTACCCATTGCCTGATGAATAGTCATGTAAAAATAATGACATCATGAATATTTATTAGCTATAGTTTACAATGTTATATGAAAAACATGACGTTTGGCTATGGTAGAAAATGTAGAATCAGGTACATGTGTACTTAATTCCATAAGCAAACGGAGCAGACTCTGATCAGACGGCTCCTGAGTAGCCGTCCGATTTGAGTATACTCTGTTTGTAAATGCGTCAAAATGTATCTGTTACTGTCAAATGAAAAACGAAAGTAGCACAGAAAGAACTTTCTATACAACTTTCGTCCATAGACCCTTTACTCGATAGGTACGCCTATTAACGTTTGTTCAAACACAGTAGATCCGTCTGATCAGGGCATGCTCTGTCTGCTTGGAGAACTATATAAATCTGGTCTTGGAGGTTTTACCAGGGCTAAAAGCATTATTGTAGTGACGTTAATTAATATGCATACATACAATATTTATTACATGACTATTCATCGAGTAACCGGTTAACGGTTACAGTACGCAGTTCAACTAAGTGTGTGGTATATTATCTCGCTCGGTTTTTTTTTTAACCTTTATCACGTATAGGACATTTTCATGGACTGAAAATATATTCTTAATTAGATATGAAAGAAGCTTTTCTTCCAATTTAGTCCATAAACACATACCAAGTATCAAACAGTTTGGATCCTGATGAGACGCCGAGTAACTCGGCGTCTCGTCGGGATCCAGACTGTTTGCGAAGAGAATCGTGGATTCTACGGTCACATGCTAAAGATTAATATGAGCTCTAAGTGTTCTGATTTCAACTTATGATTACAATTCACGGTTAAATTAAGCATGCACTATTCATAACTTATATCAGATATGAATCAAAGATTTAATAAAAGATTAATTCAACCAAATTAAAATATTGATAATTTCGGACCGAGCTTTCAAATTAGGAAGGACATAACGTACGTGACTATGTGAGTAGTACACCCTGGTGTAATACTTCATATATTATTATGTCCTCTGCTTCAATATTTGCTAAAGGGGGGTATTTGAATGTATCACAAAATATGTGTCTTTCTGTGAATAGATGGATCCTGATCGGAAGCCAATGAGTATGTCTCTGTTTTCAATTCCAACAGAAGTGTATGTACATGTACTGTATTGACCTGTTTGCTTATGATATAATATAGATATCATTCTACTTTCTGCCATAGCCAAATATTCATGAGTCCATTTGATATTATGACAATTAACCTAATTAATATACATGATGTAATTATTTCTTACATGAATATTCATGTAGTAAAGGGTTTAAAACATAACATAACATAACATATTATGTTATGTTATGTTATGTTATGTAGTAAAGGGTTTAAAACAAACGGGTTTAATTTATGCATTATTTCTATTGCCTCGGCCGGATATACCTAAATACGTCTTAACATGCGATAGTATACTTCTCTTGCGAAAAAAAACCATGTGACAAGCATACCATTTAGTTGATTTTATAAAATACTGAAATGGACAGTGCGTATGTAAATAACATACATAAGTTACGACCATATGACATGTATCATACTGCTGTGATGTATGTACACTTTTGTTCTCTAATTTAGTCATTATGATAGACTGGCATAGAACAAATATTTACAGTAAAACCCCTCTAAACCGGAATTCTAGTAGAAGAATGTGGATACTAGAGGAGCTTTCTGCATGACTTTCACCTTGTATTAAGCTGCCACCTGTTTCCAAGACCGGTGTTTATATACTAATTTGAATGTCCGGTTTAGAGGGGGTTTACTGTATACTAAAATTAATCTACGAAAGTTTCTAAATTTATTGCAAGGTCTATGCCTATATCAGTGTGTGTTGGTTTGACTGGTCCCGTTACTAGCTAGCCTTAACCCCAGAGAGACCCATTTCCAAGCCCCTGAAAACAGAGTAGACACAGATCAGACGTCTCCCACAGGGGTCGTTTAATCTTGGCGTACTATGTTTGCTATTGCGTTAAACTGCGTCGTTATGAAGTACAGCGTATAAATACTATAAAGAAATGTAAAATCTGATCCGGCAATTTTGATGAGAAAAATGAAATTTTCTGCTCGGTTGAGCTTACAACCGCGCGTGATGAAAGAAGCAATTTGTATCCGGGTCCTTTCAACCGCCGGAAGTGTTACCTGCTTTTCAAATTGCAAAGTCTTATTTCATATTTTCGCCTGCCTAAGTTTTCAGATCCTATTATGATCATGGATTCAGAGTAATGCATTCTGAATCCTAGCAAGTCTTGGGATTTGATTTTCATCCAAATTATCTTTAGAGGCCATTAACTTTTATGTTCAAATAGGGTAAAGGAGGTGGGGGTTTTTTCTTCAAATTTAATATACGAATGCTCGCTCTGTTGCTTCCGCTAAACTGATTACAACACTTAGCGTGTACTATATTGTCTATACCTCACATATAGTATAGTATTCAGAGCTGTATACATGATCCGTATTTAGGAAACCTAAAGTAAAACATTTTATTTATTTCTCCGCCAAACCCTATGTTACTGCCACTCATTAGAATCGCCTAGGTGAGAATGCATACATGTACGTATGTCTCTGCCTAGGTGAGGCAATTCTTATGAGTAGCAGCAAGAGAGGGTTTGACTGAGGACTAAGGAGAGTTTGATAGCTCGGGACGCATATTATTTACAACTGGATTATTCACTATAAAGAACAGGTAAATGGGCTTAGATCCAAACCAACTGTGAAAAGAGTTGCCATTTTTATGAACAACTGTTTTCCCTCACTTTTGCATGGTGTCTACAATTAAAAGTAATACATTTTCATGCGACACGCAATGAAATTATGAACCCATACACTAAGCATGTATATATAAGTACTAGATTTCATTTATATTTCACGTAAGACACACACAAAGTAATAACCAGACTCGGTTTTCACTCTTTCAACACTACGTACTTCTTTGAGCCTACCTTAACGAACCGTCTGGATCTGGTTATGACACCGAGTCGTTCAGGATTCAAACCCAGACACTATTTTTGAACAAGAAATGGATACTGTACTTTTAGAATTGCGACAGACGATGATTTTTGCAGATGCGTGTTATCTATCTAGTGTTTGGAGGGTTAAATTCAAACACCGCATAATTTTTATCTTCATGATTGAGTTGTTTAACCATTTCAGTCCTTCGGACGAATTTGTGATTACAATTACAAACAGTTTGCATCCAGATAAGACGCCGAGTAACTCGGCGTCTCATCAGGATCCAAACTGTTTGACACTCTGATCGTGTTTCTATGAAGAAATTGAAGAAATAATTCATTTTTATAGATAACAAGAGTCAACAATTTTTGTACATGAAAGCTTCCCAGTACTAAAAGGGCTCAATTATTTCACTGGTTAACCAAAGTAATGTATCGAAATGCACTGCTAACTGATGAGATTTCCTATGCTATCTTTATCTATCGTGAAACCCCGAGCTCGTTTAAATTACTGTGATTTGAAAGTCAAGTTACTTAATTAGTTTCAAGTGTATGTATAATGTAATAATTTAATGAACATCGTAAAAAGTGCCAACTACAACTACAAATGGAATGAAATGTAGGGCAGGATTAGTTCTTTCAATAAAACTGTCCCCTGAACACAATGTTTTTTTTGTAACGGTCCCTTTTAAGCGTGTAACATTTCTAATATAATATTTCAGAGGGTATCCTTTTCAGTTTTCTTATTTTTAAAATATTTTTATAAGGATAAACATATAATCATAGCGATGGAAGAATAAAGATAAACAAAGCGATGAGAAAATTTCTTCGGCAAAAAATGTCATTATTTTAGAAAGTGCCAGGATACATAGGGGTTCGTTGAAAAATAAAGCAATTATTACTTTAATAGTGTTTTAATGTACGCATCTTATGTGGACCTCTGGTTGTTACAGTTTGATTTTCAGTTCACAAGTCCCGCATAGAATGAACCTCGATAAAGTGATCAGTGAATGGATATTAAAAGTTTCTCTCAAGTTGTTAAACGCAAGTAGTGCAGAAAGCTCCTTTGCTGTCTCAGTATACATTTCTTCCTAAATTAAACTTTCATTCTTCAATATTAAACTTCTATTGAGTGGTCGGTAGAGAGAATTTTTATTGTCCATATACTCGTGAAAGAACCACTACTACTGCATTTCTTACATAATGCTTTTAGCGTGTCAAAATGGGGAATAAGAACTAGATAAAAGAGGTACTCGTGCCATTGGCCAAGTTCGATTGAAATCAATTTTATCTCTGAACGTCGTGTCTAAAATATGAACCGCACGTTATATAATTATACCATATAGCAAGGCAGTCGGTGAAGGTTGTAGTAGGAAACCAGGGCCTAAATATGACACCCCTCAGTATTCAAGTGGATTTGTATCCATTTAACCAACTTAACCTTTTCCAACAAAACATTTATAAATAAACAAAAACATAGAATGTTTGGAACCAAATCATGTTGTTTTCTCCTTCGGAGTTTCGTATTTAGCGAACGGTTTGTAAGTGCCAATGTTATGTCTGCATACTATCGAGTTCAGAAATTTGAAAATGATGGGAAATGGTTTTGAAAGGTATAACAAATGTCTGGTAGAGATAGCCAGATAAGGGATAATATCATTTTGATAAGCCTAACACTTAACCAGCTATGAAAGTGGCGTCTGCACTAGAAACTGTCAATAGCTAGGAAAATGACGGATGTTTATTTTTTTTCAGAAGAGTTTTTTTTTCTTCGAATAATTTCCAAAACCAACGACCAGTGCTAACGACCAGTGTGTCAGATAGGTTAGGATAGGAGAAGAGGCTGAAGTATTTGGGATTTAATATGGATACAATCTGTTTACAACTGTTATGACAAGTTTGCAGGCAAGGTTTTAACCCTTTCCCTGTGCTATGTTTATTTCAAATCTCAATACCTACTGACTATTCATGGACAAACAGTTATACATGTAATGGAATACGAGTTCGGAAGGTGAAACATTGTAGTCGTTTTAGGAACTAAAGGAACAGATCTAACAAATTCATTTAGCAAACAGACAGACCCTGATCAGACGGCTGCTCTAGCGTGAAAAAGCGTTAATAAATAGGAAGAAATGGTTTAACTCTTTCGCTGTAAATAGCGAATCTATGATCACCTATGCAAGCAGTTTGGATCCAGATCAGACGTCGAGTATCTCGGTGTATTTTTGTAGAAGAAATGAAAGAAAATCTATTTTTTCAGAATTGAAGCAGACGATAAATTTTATAGACGACAATACGCGGCAGCGTGAGTTAATAAGCTTTAACCAGAATTTATTTTATTTTTTTCGGTGTGCAGCCTTATGTCAAGTGGCACGGCGGTTCTCAGCGTTCCACTCACGCTATCTAAAGTGTTTCATCGAGCAATACAAACCTTGATCCGCTAAACCGAAAAGTGTTCGCTTGCTTTCATAGTGTCGTATATATATATTAATTACAAGTTTCAACTATTCTATAATATAACTGTAGAAACATTAGTAGATTTGAGAACATTTTTTATATAACTGACGAATTTCGTGCCTTCAAAACTGTTCGAAAATGTTAAATTTTAACCTTTTCTTCAATAAATTTTCTTTTGCTCATTTTATCGTCTGTTTCGATTACTAAATAAAGTCTTTACTCTGCAAAAAATACTATAGAAGTGTTCGACAAATTGGATCCTAATTAGATGGTAATAACGAGGAGTCTCATTTGGAGCAAAACTGTGTGGAACATTGATCACGATTCGTCCCTGGCAATCTAAATATTAAGGCGTCGGATGAGTAGATAAGGACATGCCAGGCTTAGATAGAGCGATACACAGTCGAAATGCAGCACCCAAAAAGGCTCCATAGAAATTTCAAGGACTTAAGCTAAGGGGCTGTAGTATTTGTTTTCAAGAACTTCATCAAACCATTGAAATAGATAAATAGTGAATGCTGTTTTGACGATTTGATAATTTTCATTTGACAGTATCAATTTAGTCTTTCGATTTCTTCAAAAATAATTCACCACCCTAGTAGTAGATGTGTACTCTTATTATCGTCTGTAAAAAAAAGTGTCGTCTGCTATAAACCCTTTCCTTGTTGAATATTCATGTCAGAAATAATGACATCGCGAATATTGATAAGCTGAAACTGTATAATGGCATATGAACATAGGATTGTTTTCGTATAAGAAGACAATGTAGAGTCAGATAACTCCATAAACAAACAAAGCACACCCTGATCAGACGGCTCCTACAGGAGCGGTATGATCTGGTCTACTCTGTTGGCAAAGACGTAGACAGGGTATCTATGGATTAACCCTTTCCCCCATAAATACGCCGTTCTACGCCTCTGTAAAAACACCTGTTGAAACCATTGTGATAAATAGAGCATTTGCTCGTATAGGAGCAAATGCTCTATTTATCAAAATGGTTTCAAATTACAAAATTCTAAAATTTTCATTTCCTTTTCTCAAGTTAATGCTCCTTTTCAGTAGATTTATTCAAAGAGGTTGGGTCTAAAATAGCCTATGAGGTAATGGATTAAAGGTTTAAAACGGCTTAACCGACCCTCAAAGGAAAGGATTGAAGTGGGTTTTCTCCAATAAACCCGTGTTCAGAGTGTAAAACGTCTGATCTGGATCTAAATGGTTTGCACAGCACTAACGAACTCACCACCAGAGTTCAAAGAACTAAATGATTGAGAGTTGGTCGTGACTGGATATGTGCTAGAAATCATTGAATTCAAGTGAGATATTAGGGTTCTGATCAATGCAGCTTGCTCGTGAATTGAAATATTGCCAGAATACTTCTTCTAAATAATTACTAATGTCAAATGGAAAAAGGATAAAAAGCGCATGATTGACGCGCTAATATACGTGAATACTGAATACTGTAAACTAAGAACTTGATGTTAAAATATTGTCGACAAAGAGCTAGATAAAGGATTGTTAAAGGAATGTAGGCAAAGCTATAATTTTAAATATTTTTTCTGCCAAGTCCCCTTTTGCTGCTGCTCATATTAATGAGAAGCATGGAGATAGGGGTTGGTAGAGAAATAAGAGATTCTAATAAATCATTACATCGCGTATCTAGGCGATTTGTGTTCTTCATCTGCTATGGCTGTCATTTTACGTACGAATTTAATCCAAGATGGAAACAATCTATTACAGCTTCTTGTGAAATTAATTGTACGTGCTATAACAAATTAAATAGTTTTGTTATAACTAAGAATAATAGTAATCATGGTAAACTGCACCCATAATATATATTGTTTTCTGGCGGTGTCTTTCAAGAAAAACGAACGTAGAAAATTTTATGAAAACTATAATTCCAAATGCTTACAAATAATAACCCATTCACTATTGAATATTCATGTAAGAAGTAACGATATCATGAATATTTATTAGCTGGTTTTTTATAATTACATATGTTCACATGGTGGTTTGGTATTGGTAGAAACGGTAGAGCAGATATTTTATAATTTCATAAGCAAACAAAGCAGACCCTGAGTCTGGACCTGATATGTTTGCAAAGGAGTAAAAGAAGATATGTAAGAGGGAAATGGTTAACTAATGCAGTTATGTCAGTCTTGCACTCAGCTCTCGAGATGATTTTTTGTTTACATAAAGCGAATACGTGTGCGGCATGTCGACATAATGCGCAATACATTACTACGCTCAGAGCTTCAATAAGTCTGCGTCAATTCGAGTCTTCGTTTCACCCCATTTGCTTAACCCTTTCAATACAGAACGCGAGTCACTAATATCATTTGCAAACAGTGTAGATCCAGCTGAGAGGGCTCCTAGAGGAGCCCTCTCATCAGGGTCAACACTGTTTTTCATTCTACGCCTTTCATTTAAAGAATACCTGAATATTCGTGGTAAGCTTGACCGGTTTGAATTTTAGAATAGTCCATTTGAAAATTTAGCGTTGAACAGGGTAACAATAAATCTAACCCTGATCGTCCAAAGTGTTATCGCAAATAAATGAATAAACAGTAGACGGTGCGATTTGCAAAATCCTGACATCACAGCTGTTTAATTTGAATTTTCAAGTGAGTTGTAAATCTGATAAATGCCGTGCTCGACCAGATGTCTTAAAAACGTTCCAAATATGACCGAGTGTGGTCGGAATATCAATATGTTGTTTGATTTCTCCATCTGCTTTCAAATTATCATTTTCCATTTTCCTTCAAATATTGCTGTTTTCGTGTTAACAAAATCCATCAATACAGGACGCTACAGATAAAGGTGTGTACACAAATACTAAAATCGTCAAATCTCCACCAAACCCTATAATGTGAGCACTCTTTAGAATCGTCTCTTTGAGACGATTCTAAAGAGTGCTCACAGTATAGGATTTGGTGGAGATTTAAAAGGGTGTTTCGATTTAAGCATCTTATCTGGATGTCGGTTATGGTGCGTTTTAGATATACGGAACCAAACGTATTGCAGCTATCAATATAGTTTGTGATTCGTTTTGCAAAGTATAATTTAAAGAAACAAAACGGCTCAGCTATTGCTTGTGGTGTTTTGTTTTCAGTTTCATCACTGCAGGTGATTGACGATGTATGTAACATTGGTGCGTCCATGCATCACTCCATACATAACGACTGGTAAACTTAGTGGTTAACAATTTACTTGGCAGAGGCTTTTTTACGCTTTGGCAAACAGAGTAGACCCATATCAGATGATTCTGTAGGAGTTGTCCAATTAGAGTCTGGTCCGTTTACACGCATGTTACAGATCTCCATCGATTGCAATGTCAATACATTGCTTTGTTTTAATTTTAGTACAAGAATTAGTGCAATAATTAAGCTAATTAAAAATCGTAATAGGCGGAGTCATGTGTAAATATTCATCAGATAAGGGGTCTAAAATTAGCCTGAAGCAAACTCGTGCACGTCTTACCCACTTGAGCTCATCTTCTAAATGAGTTTGCATCAACTATCATGAACCAATTCAATTTTCATTTG
This sequence comes from Azorinus chamasolen, assembly GCA_963576725.1. Lineage (NCBI taxonomy): Eukaryota > Metazoa > Mollusca > Bivalvia > Cardiida > Solecurtidae > Azorinus > Azorinus chamasolen. The sequence goes on along the minus strand of OY755236.1, from coordinate 88,626,790 downwards.
AATGCGTGCTTCTGTCAATGTCTACATGTGAGCTTTGGAAAAAATGTGCAGCAAATAGAAAGCTCCTCCATGAGCCCTCTGATCTGGGCCTACATTGTTTGTATAAGTTCCTATTACGGGACAATAGGCCCAAATGGGTTAAACTTTAGATTCTAAGATTCTGTTGTCCCTGTCATATGAAAACGTGATTTCTAAATTGCTTAAACTGGCGACCGATGACGGTATGTAATCAAATTGAAATAGAAGCCGAAACCGAAATCACAATGGACCTTAAACACGAAAAGGGCAACTACTGGCCTACGCTGACACGAACTGATTCTGGTGTAATTTATATCAACAAATTTAAAATGAAGACTCAAGTACTAAATGAAGAGACGATTCTAAACATAGGATTTGGTGGAGAAATAAAGAATTTATTCTTTTAAATGTTTTAATTTACGCATCTTATCTGGACCCCTGAAAAGTATGATTACGCAGTGATAAACACTTCTATAGCCGTATTTAACTGGTTGGTTTTTATATACGCTTTAAGCCCAATATCCATGATTATTAATGAAAACATAATAACATCATTAATCTTAATAAGATTATTTTTATAATGGTACATGAACGACAGAACTGTAGAATAATATCTATATTATATAATAAGCAAATAGAGCCAACCCTGACCTTGGTCTACTCTGATTGCAAAGGCGTAGAAATGCGTTTTTATGGAGTACAGGGTTAAGCCCAGTTCAGACGCCGACCAGTTTCATTTTAGCCTATGAGAGGGAATCATAACTGGAAGAAATCGGTACGAATGTGTAAGAACTTGCAGAATACATGTATAACTCTTTATTCCATACAGACACATTTTAACGTCTTTGTAAACAGAGAAGACCAGGATCATGATCTGAGATTAATATAAATATCTTTCTACATTTTTGTCATAGCCCAAAACGGGTGTTATATACCATTATTAAAACTCAGATAATTAACATAATGTACATGATACATTCTAGTAGTAAGATCATTTGCGACATTTACGAAATTAGTGTGCGTGGAGTGTGTTGGGTGGCAGCATCGTTATCTTAATAAGCATTGCAGATAGATCTTAATAGTAGCCTGGGTAATTATTAAATAGATGTCAATTTGAACACGTTACAGATTTGCACCCCATTATAGCAACTGGTTGCTGATGAGGCTGTCTGATAAGCCCATCGTGTGGCACCTGACTCCGTGCCCGCCCAGATGGTCCAAGTGTCGCTTGCTAACGATCGTAATTCCGTGACTATCCTTTAACTTTAACACAAGTCACTTGTGTAAGTAAGTATATAGTTTACAAATGAATGCTCTTCATTGCTTACAACTTAAGCCATGGCACACGACCCAGTCAAATACCAAATACAGGACAATCAAAGGTAATCGCAATAAGACGATGATAAGTGGGTCTGAGAAGTAGAAAATTGACATGGCGGTGGTTATTGCGCAGATAGATCATATCTTTACATTAACACTGAGTCGAAAAAAGCAGGACAAGAACTCTCATAGAGTGAGTTGTATAGATATCGGTGGTTGTTAAACTAGGTCCACGTGTTTCAAGCCAATTTAAGTAAAGTAAATGTTTACACAAGCTAATGGTGTAACTGTGGCATTGCAGTATCTAAAAGAAATGTAAAATCTCTTAAGTGCAAAGTATATCATAACTGTTCAGGCAAGAAATTACATGAGGGCGTTCTTAGGTGCAACATGTTATAACCTTGTGGGTATTTACTATTTAGTAAGAAATAATGACTTTGAATATTAATTAGCTGGGCTTTTTGACAAGGGCCTAATGAACAAGAGAATATTTTATAATGACAGAAACTAGAATCATATCTATATACTGTTTCATAAGCAAACAATGCAGACCATATTTGCAAATGCGTGTGAAAAGGCGTTTTGCATGAATTAAAATGATATGCAATCAGGCAGCTCAAACGTTTGCATGTATATCGAGCGTTTCTTGGAAAGTGTTTGTACGTAGTATAATTATTATGAATATCATCATTCATTTATTTTCATTTCTGTTTATATTTCGATCGTCTTGGTCGCCATCAATATCAATTATTATAAACCTACCTCCACAGTTTTCCTAGCGTTTTGCTCAGTTCTGCGTTGTGCAGATGTGGATACTGGTCTGCAAGTTTTCGCCGTGCAGCCTGGGCCCAAACCATGAATGCGTTCATCGGCCGCTTGATATGGGGTTTCCTTTTTTCTCCCCCGGCACCCCTTTGTGGCATGGGTATCAGGGACCAGTCATAGCCCTTAAGCACGTGCGATACGGCCTCCTGAATCTTCTCCGGTAATGCATCTCCGTTAACATCCAAATCTTTTACGTCCACTTTTGTGGGATGCGGACTGCTGGCCTCTGAATGGCTGTCCTCAGAATCACTCATTGTCCGGTCGTACACTGTGTCTAACATTGAGTAAGTCTAGTCCTGTTCTACAATCACACCAATATCAAAAGACTAAGTTTTGCACTAAGAAAATCAACAACAATGTGAGCCTTCAACTACTTTTCCTTTATATCTCTATACACCCCTATCGTAAGCACTGTCAAATTTTGTATGTTTACGATTGTTCGGTACAACTACATATAGCTGTAACATCTTGAAGCAGTGAACGGTATGTTCAGCCCAGTAGCCAATCACAATAGCTCCTGTATTCCCGTACGCTCCGCCTACTCTCGCGCGCCAGGGGCATCGTGGGTGAAACAGCTACCTATCATATGTAATTTGCATAATCTTACATCATCTATTAACGGTATCAAAGAGGCACAGGTTGTAGTTTTTTGTTGCTATTAGTTTGAAAATACAAATTTCAGTTACAGGTGATAATGACAAAGTGCGGTTCGAACGGCTGGTCTGCATACTAACAACTTGAATTGCGGCGTTTATTGATAAATACAACACTCTGTCTGAATTTAGTATAACAGATATATTATCGAGTTTAAAAACTGTGTTTTGATGTATCACTTAAACCCGGTGCAGTAGTTATGCGAGTGGTTGCAAGATGTCATTGAATAGTAAAGAATTATATTGATTTTTGATCCTAGGAATATATTGATAAAAGAGAGAAACATGAATATTTTCAAGCTTAAATATCAAAATAGTGTTGTACACAAACTATGAGTAAATTATTACAAATTTAATTGTAAATATTACTTATGCCAACGCTTGACATTTAACCTCATGTATTGATATCTTTCCATATTATTGATATAGTTTGAAATGGTTTTAGGAGTATTTGGTAAACTCTTGTAAATGGGGGCCGGTTAAGCCGTTTTAACTTTTAACCCTTTAATCCATAGATACCCTTTGTATAAATTTGCAAACAGAGTAGACCCAGATCAAACCGCTCCTATAGGAGCCGTCTGATGAGGGTCTGCTCTGTTTGCTTCTATATTAATATAGATACGATTGTACATATTCTGCCATGGTCAACATTTCCCGTTTTCATTTGTCATTATAAGAATTCAACCGATAAATATTCATGATGCCATTATGTCTTACATGCATATGCATGAAGTAAAGAGTTAACGGCAGTCAAGTGCAATAACTGCTAGATGGTGCTATATGTGCATTGCTTACCATACTGACTATAAATCAGTCATTGAATATTCAAAAAGTTATACATTCTGTTTGCTTATGAAATTATATAGAACCAATCTGCAGTTGTTTGACATGGTTATTTTGCCATCACAAAAAAACCCCGAACAGTTAATGAATATTCACGGAGTTATATTCATATATACATAATCATGAGGTAAATGGTTAAGGCGCTTATATTGTGCTGTATTTAAGAGGGTCTAATTGGAAAAAGGTCTCCCACTTTTTAATACCACTTTAATAGCAGATGGCCGGAAGAAAAGGCTTCATTCACACTCGTATGTGTATTTTATTGTCAAATCTGCATAAGATCAAGTGAAACGCATGTTAACGCATTAGCAAACAGAGTAGACCAAGATCAGAATGCCCCTTAAGGAACCGTCTGATCAGGATCTGCGCCGTTTGATTATAGAATATTATAGATCTGATTCTTCACTTTCTGTTACAGCCAAATAATACCATTTTAATATGTAATTATAGATATATACCATGCATATTTATACGGTAATAAATTCTTTATTTGATATTCATGGAAGAAAGGGATAATAGACTGGAATCGAATAAACCACTCGTCGCCTTGTTGTAAGTAGGGTCAGTGATTGTTAAAGTAGAAAATAAACATGTAATAGTATTATTGTCGGAACGTGATAAATATACTTGATTTAATACAGTAAAGTCTTGCTACACAGAAGTATATTTATGGATTTTTAGATCAGATGGTAGCTTAGTGCAGGACAAAATCTAGCGGTAGCTTAATGAAGGACAAACATGATCCTATAGGAGCTTTCTGTATCAATTTTGTCCTGCATTAAGCAACCACATTCTTTAACAGTCTCCTCTATTAATAAAGGTCGCTTTAGCGAGACTCTACTGCACTCATTTTCGTTGAGTCTGGTGTGTAAACCATTTCCCTGTTCTATGTTTATTCCATATTTCAATACATAAGTTATAAATGGTAAAATATGGAAGGTTGAACATTGTAGCCATTTTGGAATGTAAAGAAACATATCTTTCAAATTATATTAGCAAACAGAGTAGACCGTGATCAGACGGCTCCTATAGTATCCGTCTGATCTGGGTCTACTCTGTTTGAAAATGCGTGAAAATGCGTTTATATGAAGGAAAGGGTTAAAAGTAGTAAAATGTGGTTAACTCTTTGCCTAATGAATATTCGTGTATGAAATAATGACAACATGAATAATAATTAGCTGAATTTGTGTAATAACATTATGGAAATAGGGGAATTTTGACTATGGCAGAAACTATAAAATGAGATATATATTACTTCATATTAAGCAAACAGGTCGGACCCTGGTCAGACCCCTACACGTTCCGTTTGCAATGGCGTGAATAGGCATTTCTTTACGGTACATGTTTGAGTTGTTAAAGGACAATTCCTTTCTTTGATCTGGATCTATTCTGTTAGCAGAGGCTATTTACAAAAGGTGTCTTAACCCTTAACCCCATAGGCTATTTTTAGATACAACCTCTTTAAATAAATCTACCGAAAAGGAGCATTAACTAGAGAAAAGGAATATTTTAGAATTTCGTAGTGAAACCATTGTGATAAATAGAGCATTTGCTTCTATAGGAGCAAATGCTCTATTTATCACAATGGTTTCACAAAGTGACTTTTACAGAGTCGTCAAAAGTCGTCAATATGAGAGAAAGGGTTAAAGGAACAAATGATTAATATGATCATAGTAATCGAATCAGTAGAAATTTCTTTTCGTAATAATATTGTTTTTAAATGTATCTTAATAAAATTAGAATTAATTATAACATAAATCACCAGTACTGTTATTTACCACTTATAACAAATGTTTACAAGTTTGTACATTTAAAGCAAGGCGGTTAAGTACAATGTATTTTTGAATTCAAAATAGTTTGATTTTGTATAAATGTTATTGTAGTGAAAACAACATCTGTAATTCTGTTAAAACCCTTTCCTTCATATAAACGTGTTTTCACGCATTTGAAAACAGAGAAGACCCAGATCAGACGGCTCCTATAGGAGCCATTTGACCAGGGTCTGCTCTGTTTGCTAGTGGAATTTGATATAACTGTTTCTTTACTTTCTTAAATGGCTACAATGTTCCACCTTCCTTTTTTAATTACATGTATAACTATTTTGTCCATGAATATTCATTAGGTACTGAAATTTGAAATAAACATGGAACAGGGAAAGGGCTAACTACTATTTCAAGATGAAGATAAAGATCTAAACTGCTTTACATTCCTTACTAGTGTTTAAAAATCTAGTGCAAAGTAAAGTAATATAGAACCAGTGATCTAAGACAATCAGGCGATGGCCGTTTATTTCTAGTGACCGATGGTTCGAACAATGCTAGGTCTTCATCAATTATTTTATTTTAAAAAAAAATACATGTAGAAATAATGGTACTTTAAGTCTTTAAACCCCCTTCTTCGTAATACCGTGATATAAAAAATAAGTCTTAAAATTAGGTGATAAAAGTTATCAATATTTATGAAACTTATTTCTGAAACTTATTACCCTCAGGTACATGACAGCAATACAGTACGAGTAGTATATATTTTAATCGTATGCTGTCTCGCATAAGGGTATAGTTTGTTGTATGCCAACAGTTTGTGCCCAGATCAGGTACTATGTGAATGTTGTTGTGTTTAACCCTTTCTTTCATGAATATTCATGTAAGAAATAATTACATCGTAAATATTCGCTCAATTGTTTTTATTACTGAAATATTCATTTGATTATTTTGTATAATGGCAAGAGCACACGGGAATATTATTTCATAAGAAAACAGAGCAGACCCTGATCAGACGGCTCCTATTTATAGGAGCCGTCTGACCTGGGTCTACTCCGTTTGCAAAGGCGTAAAAGGGGGTTAACAGTTAACATTGTAATGACCGTCAACTTTATATTTAGTAAAACCTCTCTAAAGTGACCACTAAAGCGTTATATGATGGAGAGGGTTATACGATGATTATATGTTTCCCCGTTATCAGATGAATATATATGCAAGAAATAAATAAACATTTTTAATGACATTATGAATAAGTGAATGTTTAACCATGGTGCAAAGTATAGAATCAGAGATCTTACTTGATCAGCACTAAGAGCAGACCATGATTCGACGGCTTCGACAGGAGCCGTCTGATCTGGATCTAATCTGTTTGCAAATGCAGTAAAAGGGTGTGTTTATGAAGTAAAGAGTTAAAGACCCAGCCTCCTGCTTGAATGATTCCATCCTGCCATAACGCTTTCCCTCATATTAACGCATTTTCAAACAGAGAAGACCCAGATCAGACGGCTCCTATAGGAGCCGTCTGATCTGGGTCTGCTCTGTTTGATAATGGTACAATATAGATCCGATTCTACAGTTCTTGTCTGATGTTAAATATCCCGTGTACATATACCATTATGAATATTCATCTAATAAATGTTCATGATGTCATTATTTCTTACAAGGCAAAACCGCCAGACTTAAAAGTTCGTTTAGTGGTCGCTTTCGATGGGGCTGACTGTAATATTTCTGGCTGGTGATTTACCATCAGCAGGCGACATTTGTAGTCGTGCAAAAGACATACATACATGTGGATTGTTTGTTTGTTTAGCTGATAACCCGGATCACCATCAGTCGACTGGATCCCAGTCTGCTGCAAAGATTGGCGCAGACGAGAACGAAATTTCCCATAAGATATTGAAGTTCGTGAGATTTACAAAATTTATATAACCTCAATCAAAAAATCCATGCGGATATTTTCTAAAAATAGTTTCTATCTTCTCACAAATCTCAAAATGAATGACGATTTATATTGTATATTCTACAATAATTACAGAATGAAAAAATATCACTCCAGATTTCTAAATATCCTGCTAGTTAGTATCTCGAAGAAAAACAACCTAACGGAATCGCTTATCAATTTGGCAAATTACATAATCAGGTTCCATTGGCTGTAGGAGTCATGTGTTTATTCCATCGTGGTTTATACTGTGATCACGAAGTCTGCTAAAATCATCGAAATCCTGAGCATTTGTAAGATTCACCTTGATGAACAAATTGACGTCTGCTCTATTTTTAAAGTTGCCACCTACTTTTTCATTTGTAAATTATAGTCTAAGTAAGAATCATTTTTAGGACTGGATAGGATGCCGAGTTTTACTCTTTCCTCGGCGTTTCATCTGGATCCAACGAGCTTGTAAATGAGATCATGGGGTCGACCGTAGCATTTCAAAGGATAATCTGTTGGCCCATGTTGTGGGGCAGGTTGTCGATGGATGGCGCACGAGGCGGACCTGACAGTGTGAGACAGAACCGAGATAGGCCAGGGCTTCGGTTAAAATTAGCCGACCGTATGGTCCAGGACTGATGTTCCATCACGACCCACGCCCGAGCCAGACAAACCCGTGACTAAGTACACTGCGGCTTAGACAATCTCCAAAAATCAGTTTTCATATCGCAGAGTTTCAGAAGTGATACGTATATCTATTTAGAAAGACAAATTGCTTTGGAGGTAGGCATGTACTAATTAACCTTTTACCTGATGAATATTCATATGACTTCGATTATTCGAACACTAAAATACGTATTATTATCGATATTTAAGACAGGTGGCAGCTTAATGCATGGTGAAAGTCATGCAGAAAGCTCCTCTAGGAGCTTTCTGCGTGACTTTCACCATGCATTAAGCAGCCACCTGCCTAAAAGGGTCTAAATTCTTCTATACCGAAAATTCGAATAATCGAGGTTTTACTGTATAATGGCATTATAATATCTATAAATATGAACACAGGAATATTTGGCCATGGCAGAATTTAAGAATCAGATATTATTTCAATATTATTTCTAACAGGCAAACACACAGAGTATACCCTGATCAGACGGCTCCTACAAAAACCGTCTGATCATGATCTACACTATTTGTGAAGGCGTAGAGTTGACCCAGAATAAACAACTCTTGTAAAGCCGTCTGTTATGGGTTTGATATGTTATGGAGTTGGATATGAATTTTCTTCCTCGGGCAAAATGTCCTGTGTTCAGCTAAAAATTATTCATGATGCCATTGTTTCTCGTGTGGATATTCATGAAGAAAATGGTAGAAGACTTCGGTGTTCATTTACTAAATGGTATTTGTAGTAAGATTCTATTGTAATTACAGTAAAACATGAGATTATTCGAACACTCAGACACGTATCATTATTGATCTGTAAGACAGGTGGCAGCTTAATGCAGGGTGAAGGTCGTGCAGAAAGCTCCTCAAGGAGCTTTCTGCATGACTTTCACCCTTCATTAAGCGACCACCTGCATAAAAACAAATCACTACTTAATTACTAAAATTTCGAAGTATCGATATTTTTTACTGTACATGTAATTAGTTCGTGACAGGCTTTGGCGGAAATGCTACCCCGGAACATATGGAAAAGTGTCATTTTTTCAAAAACGACATTTTGAAGTAGATATTTCTTCCTGAAATACTGGTTATATTAGTATTCTAGACTAATTTGATCCCACGCAAAACGGTTATGTCACAATTTCCGCCATGTCACGTGATGTGATATCATTAGATGGTTACCCGTATGTGAAATTACGCCCTCTTGCGGTCCCATGAAACACAAGCAGGAAAAGACACACTCCTAAATAACTATTTAATTCCATATAACAAAGACTACGGTTACTCAATTAGAAAATTTGTAGTTACGTAGTAAATCATTTAAATAGCTGACGAGGGACATGTATAACTAGCTCTCAACGTAGAATTCTATTCAGTCTAGATCACCAGTTCGCTATTGGTTGACCAAATTCGGTACTTTCTTTGGGTTTTCAATAACCTGTGTCAGGAAATTAGAATGTATTACTATTTTGTACCATTTTATCAAATGGCCACGCTTTCTGTGGCAAGTAACATTTGTGACCGAGGTACGACTAGCGCATATACCTACCTCACAGATTGTATTTCGGGGTCTCTGAACTCTAGAACGGGTCTCAAAACGTTCACAGGGTATGGGGTGACGCGGTGCATTCGGTATAAACTACATGTTTGCTTTCTACTCTTTTGTGATGCTTACATGTTTGGACTCCACATTAAGGCTTATTGCAGGACATTTAAAGTGTCGGTTTTCATGTTCTCAGCTTTGTTGGATTATATCAAGAATCAGTTTAACCTATTTATGCCTCAGCCTGCTGTTCCTAAAATGGGACATAGCCGAGACAGTGTAGCCCAGACCGAAAGCCTCACGAAGGAACCCTCAGGTCAGGATCTACCCTGTATGTCGGCAAAAAGAATTCTCTCAGAAACACCCTTGCATCTAAATATAAGTTTGTTCGTAATATGTATATACGTATATTACGGAAATGTGGCTTAATGAATTCAAGTACAGTAAAATCCCTCTAAGCCCGGACGTTAAATTTAGTACAAATATCGGCCTTGGAGACAGACGCCAGCTTAATGCATGGTGAAAGTAATTCAGAAAGCTCCTTTATGAGCTTTCTCCATGACTTTCACCCTGCATTATGCAGGCACCTGCCTGCATTAAGCAGTCACCTGCCTAAAAGTATATAAATTCTTCCCTATTAGAATTCTGGTTCAGAGGGATTTTACTGTGTACTATTAAATTAAATTAAATTTCAGCGCTCCAGATAACATGCGTAAATTACAATATTTTCAACTATAACCACTTTATGTCTTCAACAAACCCTATGTTGTGACCACTCTTTAGAATCGTCTCGAAGAGACGATTCTAAAGAGTGGTCACAACATAGGGTTTGGTGTAGAAATTACCATTTTAGCATTTGTGTACGCACCGTTATCTGTAGCTCTACTATTTACGGGAATTGTACCTTTATCTCGCCATCCGCGACTTGACTCGCATTTGAAACAGCTTGGATCCTGATGAGACACGGCGTCCAAGCGGGGTGACATTAGGTCAATAAAATTCTCAAAACGCTTGATCGAATCGGAAGAAGTCAAATTTACACCATATTCAAAGTTCCACACACTTGTTTTCATAGTGAGGTAAATAAATTCTGCAAGTAGGATACCATTCGAAGCAAACGCAGCAATGCAAAAGAGAAAAGTGTAGACTTGGTTTATATAACGGTTTATATAAAAGTTAATATAACAAGTGTATAAGTAGAAACGCGTATTTATTGATAACATTATAAAACTTGGTATTTGGTATGTTCAATCATTATTATGAATATTGTCAATTTGAACTCATATCGAAAAATGCCCCTGTGATACAAAAATAAACCGTTTTCACCAATATTTGTTGTTGTTCTACAACACAATATTATAGGAATATGTCGAACATTTAACAAAACTAAAACGCAACCCGAAAATAGCATCGATATTCGATATCAAACATATGGAAGTTTTGTCTTCTTCGGTATTTATTCCATTTGTTTTCTTGTGATATACTTATTTTCAGTATATACACACGAGCTATGTAATTCTTAGGTATTATAAAACAAGCTGCAAGTAGAGACTATAACTTTAAGCAGTCATCAGAAAGATAAAGAACAATCGTCTAATCATGGGCCTGTAAGGCAGATGGTAGCTTAATGAATATCAAAAGTAATGCAGAAAGCTCCTTTAGATGCTTTTTGCATTACATTTGTCACCTGCTTTACAAGACTTGACTCATATTTTTTGACCCAACCTTTTTGTATTAATCTACCGAAAAGGAGCATTAACTAGAGAAAAGGAAAACTTTAGATTTTTGTACATGTAGTTTGAAACCATTGTGATAAATAGAGCATTTGCTCCTATAGGAGCAAATGCTCTATTTATCACAATGGTTTCAAAATGTGAATTTTATAGAAGCGCAAAAATGCGTCACTAGGGGACAATGTGTCAATACAGGTTCAACTGTAGTCGCAACTGTTATATAAACAGACCATTTCAGGAGAGTGAAGCAAAGGTGGTATTGTTTCACCGCTTCAAGCAAAGTGTTTGGTCTAAATACTAAAGATGATAAAGAAATTACACTTCCATATTTATTTTAAAAGTATATGTGTTATCCTTACATTGTTCTTACCAAATGTCAATATTTTGTATGTAATTTTATTTACATACCATTTAACACGAAATAAGTACATATTTATTCAATATTTATGGCATTTTCCCCATAATTCTTGACTGCTACGGGGCAAAGGTAAAGCTCTACTTGTAGCATATGCGTGGGCGTGTATGCGTACGCGCGTGAGTATGTGCGTGTCCGCGCACGTACGTGTTGTCCTTAACATCACACATACATGGAGACGGCGTGTCTACCTTTAGGCAGGCGGCTGCTTAATGCAGGGTCCAGTCTAGAGGAGCTTTACTGTAAAGAAACACATACACATATACATACATACACATACACATACGGTGATCGTGATGCTACGCTATAATGTACATTAAGTGATACCACACCCATTCATATTAAAAACTGACACCGGGCCGAACAGGCGTATTTCGTAGGACTCACTTTATAATGCCGATCATTTGAAGAGAACTGTTTCTTCCATTTTAACGACTTTGGTATGTCGCGATGGGGATCGATCTCGCGAACACTCTTGCTCCAGGAGACGACGTTCTTCCTACTGAGCAAACAAGACCGGTCGTCTCCTAGCACACGGTATCGTCACGTGCGCTACACACGAACATTTTCAAAAAACTGGACTAGAATTTTATAAATGTGCTTCATTGTACACTAAATCATACCATTGCCAAGATTTACTTATTTTAATGTACCAAGGGTAAACAAGGCAACGGGTGTGCAGTCTAAATTTTATATGTACTCTGTGGCTTAAACCTGATACCTGTGAAACAGTATCATCATCAGACAATATGTCTAGCGACATATTCTCACTTTGAAAAAAAATGCAACGTGGTTTTGAGGTAACCACTTCCCCCAGTCTTTTTCTTGATAGGGAAAGTTTGATGACATATTCCTGGAGGAGCCGTCTGACCAGGGATTGCTCTGTTTCTTTAAGAAATTATATAGGAAAATATGCTTGATTCTACACTGTGTGCCAGGACCAAAATGTCTGTGTTCATGTACAATTATAAAAGTTAAGACGGTATTATCTATGTCATCATTTTCTACATGATTTTTATGTTTGATGACATAACTAAATAGTGTGTTCGTAATACATGTTGAAAAAGAGCATAGTTGGGTGAGGGAAATAAAAAAAAACTCAGATTAAATCATTGTTTTATTGATTTTTAGGCAAATGTTGTCTGGTACTGTCTAAAAGTTGTTTGGACCCAACTCATTGGCGGGACCCAAATGGTCCCTCTGATCTAAATCTACACTTTTTGCTAATGGTCTTGGTCCTAACCTCATCATCTTTCTAAATTATAGTTTATGAATAGTGTAAATTCGCTAACAGGTAAAGTAAGTTTTAAACATTCGCTTGCTATTCACGTCAATATACCTACCTGTAAATAGTGAAAACCTGCAGAACCTGTCTCATCAGGGTCTGCACTATTTACAAGTTGATTTACATCAGTGATTGCACAGTGAAATACGTGTACACTGTGAAGCTATATGTAATTATAAAACAGGGCATGGGTAAAAAGCAAGAGAAGGGTTAAGATTAACAAAATTAAAAAATGTGTGTTTAATATTAAGTATCATTGTATTTCACACCTAAAATAAACATCACACCCCATAAATAGTTTCCCCTACTCGATAAAGTGTCACTTTCTAAGGCTAATCCATGGACGTAATGTCTGGAAAAGTATGAAAATAATTTGGATATTTACAGACACTTAGGAGTCGGATTTGATCTAATTTTGTAAGCAAACAGAACATACCCTAATATGACGGTTCCTGTAGGCTCTGATCTGAATCTACCTTGTTTGCAGAGCCGTTAATTAAAAGGAAAAGGCTAAGTTTCTGTGTACATTCCTCCCTCTCAATAGGACCCTTGACTGGCGAGCATCACAAGTGACGTCACACAAGGGAGATAATCATGTATCGATTTTCAAAATACACGGTTCTCGGTACAATAAAAACTCGATTTAAATCAAAACTAGATGAAAACGGTAAGAATTTTCTAAAGCTTGGTGTTTAACTAACTGTATACTATCAGAATTTGACGAAAACCCAATCTGTTTACTTGACCTTTAATAGATTATGTAAATGACGAGAATTGGCTGCGCAAGGTAAAGACTACATTGTAATCGATGGATATTTATGGTAGAAATAAACAGATCTTTTATAATGGTATCATGCATATAGGCATTTTACCATAAACTAGAATAAGATCTACATTAGTCCATAATCAAATAGGACATACCATGATCGGACGAGCCCGTCTGATCTACTCGGTTTGGACAGGCATCCAAAGGTGTCTCTGTCAGCTAAAAGATTAGTAATTCTGGATTGCAAAACAAGACACCCACTGTTAAAGCATATGTGCAGTGTTAGCAATTTAACCATTTCTTCACTGAACATCAGTTTAAGAATTTATTACTGCATGAATATTCACGGACTCATTTTTTTATGATATACATTAAAGGAAATGTTTGGTTTTGGCAGAAACCTCAGAATCAGATCTATATCATTCCATAATAGAACAGTTGGCAAGGGCGTCAAGAAGCGTCTATCATTTAAAGGGTATCTGCTTTTGGATTTCAAAAAGACACCCACTGTAAAAGCATAAATGTTCGCAATTAAAGTTTGTGAGTTTTGTTCCTGTTCAAGCAAAATTATCACCCGGGTTACTGTACAGTACTTACATTGCTTAACCCTTTACCTGATATAAAAGCACATTTATGCCTTAGCAAATAGAGTAGACCCAGATCAGACGGCTCCTGTAGGAACTAGCTGATCAGAGTTTGCTGTGTTTGCTTATGCATTATTATAGATTTTATTCTACAGTTTCTGCAATGACCACTCATTTCCCGTATGTATATGCTATCATATAAAGGCGTCTAATAAATATTCACGATGTCGTTATTTCTCGTATGAATATGCATCAGGCTAGTGTACATATTAGTTGTCATCTGTTGAATCATGTTTAGCAATTTTGCATTTAATAAAAAGAGATAGTTTTGTCCTCGAAGCTGCAGGGAAACAAAGTGCAAAGATAGCAGTAGGATAATACAGTGCAAAGATAGCAGTAGGATAACAGAGTGCAAAGATATCAGTAGAATAACACAGTGCAAATATAGCAGTAGGATAACACAGTGCAAAGATATCAGTAGAATAACAAAGTGCAAATATAGCAGTAGGATAACACAGTGCAAAGATAGCAGTAGGATAGCACAGTGCAAAAATAGCAGTAGGATAATATAGTGCAAAGATAACAGTAGGATAACACAGTGCAAAGATAGCAGTAGGATAGCAGAGTACACGGAAATTGTGTTTTAACTTTTAAATTACCCATTCCCTCCTACTGCCGCATTTTGACGCCTCTGTAAAATCATTTCTGAAACCACTTTGATAAACAGAGCATTTGCTCATATGGTTTCAAAACTGCACAATTCTAAATGTTTCCTTTTCTCTAGTAAATACTCCTTTTCGATAGATTTATTCAAAGAGGTTGGGTCTAAAAATAGTCTAGGAGGGATTGGGTTAACAGTATCCCACTCACCACATTTGCAACAGCTTGGTTCCGGATGAGACTCTAAGTAAATCGGTGTCTCATCTGGATCCAAGCTGGTTCACACTCTGTCCATAGTTTTCTCAAAAGTACTCACATACATATGTATGTAACATGCACCAGATCCAAATTTGAGTACACGTGTGTTTAAAGACATTGTAAAGATTAAACATGAAGCTTGCTTTGAAGGAATTCGTGGTGAATTTTGCGAACGTTTTGGATCCAGATACAACACCATGTAACCATGCGTCTCCCCAGAACACAACGTGTTTGATATTGTGATTGCTACACAATAAAATTAAACAGACTAATTAAACACAGTCGATGAAACAAACAGTATAAAGTTCACTCACGAACTTGAAAAACGAAGGCAAGATACCATTCTTGGACACACTAATTGTCCGTAAAGATGACGGTAGAGCCAGGTCTTTGTTAGTACATCCCAAAGACAAGACGAAAGATAAAGAGAAATGCGAAGTGGTCTATAAAATGTGTTGTAAGAACTGTGACGATGTATATATAGGAGAAACGGACGGAAGTTTGAAGTAAAACTGAAAGAACACATGAAAGACTCAGAACAACAGGACAAAATTAAATCAAACCTCATACGATCAGAAAAGAAAACACCACTAACGCAATATAACAAAAGTTCTATAACTGACCACGCGCTACAGAAAATCATGTGATAGACAGGTAGGGAGCTAGAACAATAGATAGGGAGGGAGCACGCGCACAAGACAAGTAAAGGAAGCTATCTACTTCGCGCGACAGCCATCTACGATGAATAGGGACGAGGGGCCTATAAGTTGTCAGGGGCCTACAAACCTATTTTCGCCATTCACCCATGCAGCCGACGATATTAGTAATGTCAGTGCTCTGATGATGGGCAGTGTTGATGTCCGAAAACTTTAGCAAAGGTAAAAAATTCCGTTGGTTGTGTCAAAACAAATTCTATACTAGTATGATTGCTTCCTTGAAAAGAAAAGCAGTAGAAGCCTGCTTCAAAATCTGAATATTCATGTAAGAAATAATGATTTCATGAATATTTAAAAACGACCTTTTAATTATGGTTTGAGAACACATTATGTTTTGCCCATATAATTCCATAAGCAAACAGAGCAGACCCTGATCAGATGACTAGTGTACAGGAACAATCTGGTCTGAGTCTACTTTGTTTGTAAATGCATTACAAGACATATATTTCTGGTCGAGGGTTATTGGTGCATTATACTACACAATAGGATGTGCTTTACGCCTACAAATAGTATCCGGATATTGTTATCGGATATAACGTTTACTAAGGCTACTATTATTACTCTGAAGCCATCCTTAATCGTACTATTTGACCATGTGAAAAAAGTCAGCTCGACAGAGTATTCAAAACCAGTGACGGCTGTGGGTGTTAGACCCTTACAATGCTGAAATTTCAAATGGACTATTCCAAAATTCAAACAGGTCAAGCTGACGGGGAATATTTAGGGATTTTTTTCTAAAGAAAAGTGTAACATGACAAACAATGCAGATCCTGATGAGAGGGACCCTCTAGGAGTCCTCTCATCTGGGTCTATACTGCTTGAAAAGGAATTAGTGACTGGTTTGCCGCATTGTAAGGGTCTACTATATACATTCTTTACTCTATAAATATTCATATCAGAAATATCAGACTGTATCGAATAGCTTAATTTTATGACATCATGAACAAGGGGATTTTTCCATAACAGGAACTGTAGAAATAGATATATAGGAATTGATAAGACATGAGAGGAGACAGATTAACTCTGTTTGCAAAGGTTCCAAAAGGCGTTTCCATGGATTTAAGAGTTTAAGTACGTGTATGCTTTGGGATGTAAGTCAATATCGCACCATGAGTAGCTCTATAGATATTGCATAAGCCATTTAATTAAATTATCTAATGCGCTGAAAGCGATTATCTGCTCTGCTTCAGATCAACTGCTAAATATTTTGAAATATATGCGAAATAAAACCAGGCAAATTATGCTCAATTACTTAGTGGATGATTCATTCAAAACGCTTTTATAACTTTTATCCCGCTATCTGCGAGCTGACTCGCATTTACAAACAGCTGGGACCCAGCTGAGACGCCGAGTAACTCGGCACATCATCAGGCTTCAAGCTGTTTGACAGTCGGTCAATAGTTTCTCAAGAGCTAGTTCCAATTAGATGTAGTCAAACTTGCACGAGATTGAAATTTGACATTATTATTCCACAGCGGGTTTAGTGTGAGAGAAAGTACGAACTATTCAAAGCCGATGCATTGGGCGTGAATACCTGTGCAGCGAGTTTGGGTCTAGATTAGTTACACTGTATTTTGAAGAACAAACCTGTTTTACTTTCTATTCGTATTATTTGAAAAAGAAAAAGAAAATGGATAATATCTGCTTTGAGTCAACATTTTCGTTTTTTGCAGAAGCGGGCACAGAAATAAAGATTCATCACTTTTTTCAGCTTTGAAGTGATACATCGGCGTGCGCCTAGTAGCTATCTACGTGTGTCGTATACATTAGCTTTTACAACGCTCAATTTTCAAATGAACTATTCCAAAGTTCATAAAGGCCAAACTTATGTTGAATATCTAGGGATATTTCTGAAGAAAAGTGAAACAGTGCAGATCCTGTTGAGAGGGCTCCTAAAGGAGCCCTATCATCTGAGTCGACACTGTTTGCAAATGACATTAATGACTCGTGTCCCGCGCTGTAAGGGTTTATATCAGTATTTCATTCATAAGAGTTTTAAGTCCTCTAAATGTCACGTGACAGTCACTAACCTTCCTACAAACGAAAATGGTGTATTCGTTTAATGACTATTTTAATTTTTCAAATGGTTCCATTTAAAATCAAGAGCCAGTTTGTGGTGCTAGAGGATAGGTTAATGTCCGGTAAATCTCTGTCAAGCCAGATACAGAGATAGTCAAAGTCTGACCAGGGTCAGTAATTTGATTTCTTGCAGAATTATTTTCGGTAAATGTAATGAAATAAGGTATGAGCTGCGTCCAAAAGATAAGGTTGCTATAGATTGTTCATGCTTGGTGATAAATAACATTTTACTTATTTATAGATTTTACATATCCCATAATTTACAGTTTGGGTGCAGTTCCGACACCGCGAAAGCGCGTGTCTCGTCAGAATGGCATCTAGCGCCGAAGTAGCGTTTTCTTTTGAAAATACATGTATGTTGGGGGTTTTTTAATCTGAAAGACGCCACGCCTGCAGCAGACGACACCGTATGATGTCGCGCGCGTATTTACGATGTCTGAGTCATATGAAACTTTTTACTCTTTTTGACATTGCAAGGAGATAATCCTGTTAAGATCAGTTTTTCCCGTTCGCCTTATCGGATTATCTGTATTTAAATTAAAACGCACATAGACACATTCTTACTCTTAATGCGTCTGAAATAAGCGCATATAAAAATTTGCGTAATATACAGCAACGTCTCTGTACAACGACCACCCAAAAGAGGTCTAGGTCGTAACCTTTAACACCTTACCTCATGAATATTGATGTAGGAAATAATAAAATCATAAATATTTATTAGCTGATTTTTTAAAATGGTATTTGAAGACAAATTTTTCCCCATGGCATAAACTGTATGATCAGATATATACAATTCCATAATGTGGTATTATAGAAAGTCATTAATACTACAATAAGCTAACGGAGCATATCCTAACCAGCCGCATAGGGAACTGTCTGATCTGGGTCTACTCCGTTTGCAAAGGCGTTTTATGAGGTAAAGGGTTAATGCAGGTTATAGAAAAAACTTGTGCAGAATGCTCTGTATTACCGGCGTTCTGATCAACCCTTTCCCCCCTGTCCTATGTTTATTCCAAAGTTCAATACCTATTGAATATTCATGGATAAAATAGTTATAATGAAATATGGACGGTGGATCATTTGTAGCCATATTAGAAAGTAAGAAAACAGATCTTTCAAATTCCATTAGCGAATGGAGAAGACCCTGATCAGACAGCTCCTATGGTAGCTTTCTGATCTGGGTCTACTCAGTTTGCAGATGCGTGAACACACGTTTATATGAAGGAAGAGTTAAATAGCCATTTGCCACTAGATTATGTGGTGTTGCTAGATCTATAGAGATGTTTTATTAAATACTGACTAGAATACAGCAAGTTGTCGTCTGCAAGTTGTATGTTAGTAATTGTCGCCAGTTAGAATTGTCGTCTGCTAGTAATTGTATTCTGCTAGTTATCGTCTGATAGTAATTGTCGTCTGCTAGTAGTTGTATGCTAGTAATTGTCGTCTGCTAGTAATCACAGACTGCTAGTATTTGTCGTCTGCTAAAGTTATCGTTGATGTAAAAATTTAAATAGTCTGAGTCTGTAACAATCACCATTGCAAACTCTGTTTCATTTACTTAACGTCACGAAGATTCGTGTAAGAAATAATTACATCATGTATGTCTGTTAGTTGAGATTTTAAAATTGTATATTAAACACGGGACATTTTACCATGACAGAAACTGTAGATTTAAGTCTACAGTAAAACCTCTCTATAACGGCCACTAAATTACATCAAGTATTTTTTGTCAAAGGTAGGTGGCTGCTTAAAGCAAGGTGAAAGTAAAACAGAACGCTCCCATAGGAGCGTTCTGTTTTACTTTCACCTTGCTTTAAGCAGCCACCTGCCCTAAATACTAACTAATTAGCAAACTTTAGTGGCCGTTATAGAGAGGTTTACTGTATATCATTCATAAGCAACAGAGCAGACTTCTAAAAAGGGGCTTTTTGATCTAGGTCAAAAGGTGTTACTGTAGTGTAAAGGGCTAAAAAACTGTAATGAAAGGAGTAGTTGAAACAAATCAGAAACATGGCTAATGTAACATACTTTATAAAAACGCAGACGACTGGTGAAATATGGCGCCAAATGATCGGAGACACTGTAAGTCAACAATACTCTTGACTAAATATAACATGAAAACCGCAGCCATGATTCCAGAGTAGAAATGTAAACAACAGGGGAAAACCACAACTACTCGGAGGAGTCCTCAGATGAACCAGAAAACACCTACCTAATTGGCGACCGCATTAATAGAGTATCTATTTACAACCATACATACTAGTATAATACATGCTGAAATGCATCTAAAGGGTGAGATGGTGTAGAAAGAAAGAAATGGGGAAAAGACAGTCCCCAAAACTGATAGACATAGGGGCAGGTTGGCAGTGAGAAAGAGGAATAGCAAAGCAAAAAGCAGGACCAGCGCCATTGAAACAGAGTAACAAAGATATAATTGGAGAAAGAAAGAGCCAGATAAAGAAACAGAGAGGGGGAGAGAGACGACAAAGAGACGATAAAGACAGATAGTAAGAGAGAGAGAGAGAGAGAGAGAGAGAGAGAGAGAGAGAGAGAGGGGGGGGGGTAAAGAGAGATATAGTTTGCGGTTTTTCTTAGAGATTTATTTCCTGTGGAAGGAAATAAGTGATCACAATTCATTGAGATGTTTTGCAATACAAATAGGTCTTGACACTTCAGCAGATACTCTCGAAGAATCCCGCGCAGTGCCTTTTCCTGTTTAATCCTTTGACTGCGGGACATGCATGCACCGTTGTTTGCAAACATGTAGACCCAGATAAGAGAGTTCTCAGAGAAGCCCTCTGATCAGTGTCAGCACTGTTTGCCTTCTCAAAATCCTCTAGCATGTTTAAGCATTTCATACTGAGTGGAGTCTATAGTTTAATATTGATGGGCTCTTCCTCTCTGAAAGTTCAGTGTTGAAAGGCTTTAGAGTGCATGTCGTGTACTTTCTATCACTGGGATGGTTGGTTTTCAAGGCTAGATTTATCTTATATCATATACAGTAAACCCCCTCTAAACCGGAATTCTAAAGAGAAGAATTTAGGTACTTTTAGGCAGGTGGCTGCTTAATGCAGGGTGAAAGTCATACAGAAAGCTCCTGCATTTAGCCACCACCTGTCTCCAAGACCGATATTTATACTAAATTGTACGTCTAGTTTTAAAGGTTTTACTGTACAGTAAAACCTTTAGAAACCAATCACCCCAACGAAGTTTAATTTTATGATTTAAAGGTAGGTGGTAGCTTAATGCACAAGGAAATTTATGCAGCAAGCTTGGAGCTTTCTGCTTTACGTTGATCCTGCACGATATAAACCCGTGCTCTTATAGAACCCCACCCCTCATGTTTCTTCACGAAGTGGTCGTTAAACAGAGACGTTACTGTATTGGTATGTTACGTCATTATTTTGCAATCAGATGAATCTCTGGCCTATTTCAGTATCCATGCTTATAAAACTTTTTAGTTGAGTCTGAGTTCGTTCTCAAGCTTTTGATTGGTCAGATTTGAGCCAAAGGCTCAAATCTGACCAATCAAAAGCTTGAGAACAAATTCAGACTCATCTAAAAAGCTTTATAAGCATGGACCCAGTTGTTTTATTAGTTCAGTGTCTAATCAGGAACCACCTTGTTGACTTCCACATGGTTTCAATAACTTTCTGCACACTGTCTGCAAGTATTGTAGTCTGTTTCATTTCTAAAAATACATTTTCTTCAATATCTTTCCATAATATTTCTTATCAAAATGTCAAACAGTTTGAATCCTCATGAGTCCCATCACGATCCAATTTATCACATTGCGTCTATTACCCTTTGCTCTATAAATTTGCGAACCGAGTAGACCCAGACCAGACGGATCCTGTAGGGTCTGCTCTGTTTGCTTATGCAATAATAAAGATCTGATTCTACAGTTTCTTCAATATCCACATATTTCATGTGTTCGTATGCCGTTATAGTAATTCAGCTAATTAATATTCATAATGTCATTATTTCTTACATAACTATTCATGAAGTGCATGAATGGTACAGTCCCAGAACATGGTTTTGACTATAAACACTGTTAAAGTGTGCCTTACCTAGAGGATGGTTACCAAAGTCACGAACTATCACGGACTATCCCGCTGTACTATTTTCATCTTTCTCTCTAGGTCACGTGACACTGTCCTACAATACTTGTTGTCATATAGGACATTTATGACACTTTGAATATACAGTAGAACATCTCTAAAGCGACCACTTTATGAATAAACATAATTTATATCGACGTCTTTAAAAAGCAGGTGGTTATTAAATGTAATAATGAAAATAATACAAAAGGCACCCACAAGAGCTTTCTGCATTACTTTCGTCATGCATTAAACTACCACCTGTCTTTAAGAACCCAAATTCTGTCTCTTTTTTGGCGATCGGGTCAGAGAGGTCCTATTGCATTTAACGATACTACGTCACCAGTATGTAACTTGATGAGCCAATTCTCGTCCGCAGAAAATGTTGCTAACCCTATTTACCTTCAATATTCGGAAACCTAGTTCCCACCCCACCCCAGCCCCTGTCTTGGATCCACAACTTACAATGCTAACCTCTCTAATACGACCATCATTTTTATCTTCAGGACAGGCGCTAGCTCTTAATGAGGATTAGAGGTTCATGGCAGGCGCTAGCTCTTAATGAGGGTTAGAGGTTATGCAGAACGCTTCCAAGAAATTCTGCATTGCATTTGTTCTGCATTAAACTGACACGTGCTTTTAACCCTTTACTCCATATATATATATACGCCTTTTAACACTTTTGCAAACATAGTACAGTAAAAACCTCTCTACAACGGCCACTAAATTGTGTTAATTAGTTGGAATTTAGGACAGGTGGCTGCTTAAAGCAAGGTGAAAGTAAAACAGAACTATAGGAGCGTTCTGTTTTACTTACACCTTGATTTAAGCAGCCACCTGTCTTTAGCACAAAATACTTGATGTAATTTAGTGGCCGTTATAGAGAGGTTTTACAGTATATCCCAACCAGACTGCTCCTAAAGGAGTCGTCGGATCAGGATCTGTTTGCTTATGGTATAATAACGATCTGATTCTACAGTTTCTGCCATGGTCTAAACATGCCGTATAAATCCATCTAATTAATAGTAATGGGTCATTAACCCTTTCCCTGTCCTAAGTTTATTCCAAATTCCAATACCTACTGAATATTCATTAACAAAATAGTTATAAAGAAATATGGAAATTAGAACATTATACAAAATTTAGGAAGCAAAGAAACAGATTTATCAAATTTTATTAGCAAACAGAGCAGACCCTGATCAGACGGCTCCTCTAGGAGCCGTCTGATCTGGGTCTTCTCTGTTTTACAAATGCGTGAAAACACGTTTATATGAGGGAAAGGGTTAATTTATTTATTTCATGAACTTTATATGTATATCAATTCATTAAATAGTTGCTTTAGAGAAGTTCTATCGGAATTCAAGTTTTAAATTAGACTGACATAGTAGCAAATAGTGTAGACCCTGATCAGATCGCTCCTTCAGGAACAGTTTGATTTTGGCCGCCACTATTTGTCTAAAGCTGTCCATCCGAATACTTAAGGATAAATCAATTCTAAATTAGGGTGTGTTTTTCTACTTCTCTGAAAGTGTCACAATACTTAACATTTATAATAGCAACTTGATTTTCTATGATTGTACATGTACATATATGAGTTTCTATTTATTTGTTTCAGTTTCAGTTTTCCACAATTTCAGCAATCAATAACAAAGTACAGTGAAATTTAAACAGGTATCATTATTGATCTTTAAGACAGGATGCAGCTTATGCAGGTGAAATTCACGCAGAAAGCTCCTTTTCGAGCTTTCACCCTGCATTAAGCAGCCACCTGCATAAAAAGACATAAATTCTTCACCAGTAAAATTTCGTAATATAGAATTTTACTGTATGTCATTAATAGAAGAAGAGTTATGTTCTGATGATACTTGTATCAGTCATCTTTGTTCGTTTTTCTGTACAAAGGGACACTAGAGAGCCTGTCCGCCATCAGGACACGGTGTACAGCACATATAGAGTTACCGCACTTACCGAGGCCAACCGCTCCATATATGGTAAGGCAGACTCAACAACGTTCACTCTCTGCGCTTGGGTCTGTGTTTGTATACATATATTATTGGAACCTAAAAAAAGAACAAAACGTGGAATATACACGTACTTTACTCCATAGAGACGCGTTTTGTCATCATTGCAAACAGAGTAGACCCAGGTCAGATGGCTCCTGTCAATTCAGCTAATCAATTTTCATGCAGTCATATTTTCTGACATGACTATTCATGGAGTAAAAGGTTGACAATAAATCATTATAAGCTGTGTGACAGTTGTGCACACATCGAGGGTCCATTTAATCAGGAAATTTGAAGTTCATGTTATGTACGTAAAAACACTTTACATACTAAACTCTTAGCATGCTATTGAGTCTGCCGAAACTCTGGTCTGTTGTAATTTCAATTTTACTTTTAACCCTAACCTCAATAAATACGCTTTTCTACACCTCTGTAAAAGACACATATTGAAACCATTGTGATAAATAGAGCATTTGCTCCTATAGGAGCAAATGCTCTATTTATCACAATGGTTTCAAATTACAAAATTCTAAAACTTTCCTTTTCTCTAGTTTATGCTCCTTTTCGGTAGATTTATTCAAAGAGGTTGGATCTAAAAATAGCATGTGAGGGAATGGGTTAAAGACACTTCTGATTGGACCAAGCGTTGGAGAAACTACTGGCCGAGTTACAAACAGGTTGGATCCTGATGAGAGATCGAGTTGCATAGCGTATCATCGGGATCCAAACAATTTTCAAATGCAAGAGTGATCTTAGCGTGACCAAAGTTAGTAGTCTTAAACTCTTCCTGAATAAGCTACGGTGAACTCAAGTGCGAAAACTTGTGACATTCTAACCATAAGTGGAAGACCCTCTGCAATTACAATGTAGTTATGAATAGTTATAATTCAAATTTATTATATAGTTAAACAATGGCTGCTCAACCCCCCCCCCCCCCCAATTTACCCCATGTATACGCATTTTAACCCATTCCAACAAATTTGACGACTTTTTACGACTCTGTAAAAGTTACTTTGTGAAACATTGTGATAAATAGAGCATTTGCTCCTATAGGAGCAAATGCTCTATTTATCACAATGGCTTCAAGCTACAAAATTCTAAAATTTTCCTTTTCCCTAGTTAATGCTGATTTTCGGTAGATTCATTCAAAGAGGTTTGGTCTAAAAATAGCCTATGGAGGAAAGGGTTAAGACATTTGCAAACAGAAGAAACCCAGATGAGACGGCCCATGCAGCCCTGATGCAGAGCCCGTCCCGATTGTTTACGGGATAATATACATGATTATACAGTTTCTGTCATTGTCAAAACTTTCATTTAGCATGAAGCCATTATAAAAATGTAAACTAATGAATATTCATGATATCATTATATCTAACATTAATATTCATCAGGTAAAAGCTTCAACACTATCTGTTGTATGTTTTATTTATTTTCAAATCGAATAGGTATTTTAATGTCAAACAGTTTATTTATCTGATCTGCTATATTCTCTCCCTCAACATCCAAAGAATCATATTCACAGTTTCTTCATAAACGTGCACATGCAGCATGCGGGATTTAGTAAAGAAATAACATTAACCAGAAAATATAGTAAAACCTCTCTAATGCGACCACCAAAACAGGTCTAAGCACGTGTCTTAAACGCAGGTGGTAGCAGGATGAACGTTATGCAGAAGGCTCCTGCAGGAGCTATCTGCAGAACTTTATGCGCTACAAGTTAAATGGTGCACACGTAAGTTATATTTGTATCTACCCCTTATCATGATAAGCGCGACTTGACTCGTATTTGCAAACAGCTTGGACTCAGATCAGAGGCCGAGTAACTCGGCGTCTCAACAGGTTCCAAACTGTTTGACACTCGGTCAACAGTTTCTCAAACGCTTGTACGAGTCGGAGGTAAGTAAAAATGCAACAGATCAGGTTCCATGCTTATAAAACGTTTTAGTTGAGTCTGGGTTCGTTCTCAAGTTTTTGATTGGTCAGATTTGAGCATTTGGCTCAAATCTGACCAATCAAAAGCTTGAGAACAAACTCAGGCTCAACTAAAAAGCTTTATAAGCATGGACCCAGAATTTTGGCAGACGTTATTATTTCAACACGTTAATTGTTTAAACATTCTTCTTTCAAGTAGAACAAATACCCCTCAACTTTTCGGTTATTTATTACCTGGAGTACATCGTGCTTATTCTATACAGAACACGAATCGTTATTGAAAGTTATTGAATGTATTATTTAACCCATTACCTCCTAGGCTATTTTTAGATCCAACCACTGAATAGATCTACCGAAAAGGAGCATTAACTAGAAAAAAGGAAAATTTAAGAAATTAGTAGTTTGAAACCATTGCGATAAATAGAGCATTTGCTCCTATAGGAGCAAATGCTCTATTTATCACAATGATTTCAACAGGTGACTTTTACGGAGGCGTAGAAATGCGTATTTATGGAGGAAAGGGTTAACCCTTCACCATGTATACAGTTAAACCTCTCTAAACCGGACATCAATATTAGTACCATTAATGCTCGCTTTTCAGACAGGTGGCAGTTGAATGCAGAGAGCTGCTTTGGGAGGTTTCTGCATGACTTTCACCCTGCACTAAGCAGCCACCGTCCTGTCTAAAGTACCTAAATTGTTCTTCATTTAAATTCCGCTTTAGAATGGGTTTACTGTATACAAATTATACACCTTTGCAAACAGAGTAGACCCAGATCAGAGCCAGGAACCAATTATTCACTGTTTATTCACGAAATAATATATATCTGATTCAACTGTGTACCGTGGCCAGAATTTCCTGTGTTCGTATGTCATTGTTAGTGGGTTTTTTCTGTACTCAGATGCCATTGTAAAAAAAACACCTATGTTCATATGCAATTGTAAAAAATCATACAATTGATATGCATACAGTCCTTATTTCTAACATGGATCGTCATAAGATAAAGGGCTAAATAGTAAACACGGTAACGTTCGGTTCCTCACATCCAGTATCGTCATTCCAGACCACACGTCATGATATTACTCGCCACCCCCTTCTTGTGAAATACCCTGAGAACTTCATTTAATTGAATGACTCATTTAATTAAAATGTTTATTTCATCAACCATGCATTTCGAAACTATTTTTTTTCATGATACTGGGCCCAAACTGTCAAAAGTCACGAGTAGCTGAGACTACCCCACACGAGACCAGCTCTGGGCTTTCGTGCTAGAGTGATCGAGCGATGTTTACGAGACGTTGGCACATTATCTTAAAATATTTATAAAATACGTACAAAAATGATTATGTATGTCATGTTCTTAATCTGAAATGACGTCAGGTTGACATGAAAATGAAAAATTGTTGTGCAGTTTTTATTCATCCTTTCGAAGACGGCAAACCCTAACAGCATCCATGTTTTCCGTCGAAATGTAAAAAAAATCAACTAAATATATCATACATTTACATATCTAAATACATTTTTCCAATAGAATTAAATCCTGATAAGAAGGTTTAACTTAGCGCCTGATCATGATCGAATTTGTTTGCATACTGCACCAGACTAACTGGGGTATGATATATGGGAACTGGCAAGGCAAATCATTATAACAAGTACATGTAACACCTGCTGTGCAGGACATACTACAGCCTGTCAGTTATTCTCTACAAAGAATAATCTACTTAACCCTTTCAACCTTGAAGTATTAGAATGGAATTGCCCATCATAACTGTAGTGTCCACTTAGTATGAAAGGTTTAGTTGTGCTGAAGGATTTTGAATGACAAACAGTGCTGACCCTGATCAGAGGACTCTTCTAGGAGCCCCCTAACCAGGATCTACACTAATCGTAAAAGACAATGCACGCGTGCCCTAGGTCGAAAGGGTTAGATAAGTATACAGTAGAACCTCTCTATAGCGGCCATTAAATTGTGTTAATTAGTTGGTATTTAGGGCAGGTGACTGCTTAAAGCAAGGTGGAAGTAAAACAGAACGCTCCTATAGGAGCGTTCTGTTTTACTCTCACCTTGCTTTAAGCAGTCACATGCCTTTAACACAAAATAATTGATGTAATTCAGTGGCCGTTATAGAGAGGTTTAACTGTAAGTATATTTGTTCGTTTTATTTCTATTTTATAATGTCTTTCCCCGTGCCTTCTTATTTTGTTGTTGTTGGTGTTTAAATTGATGCGTGCGTGCGTGCGTGCGCGTGTGTGTGAGCGTGATTGCTTGCGTGCAGATGGTAGCCTGATAAAAGTAATGTAGAAAGTTCCTGCAGGAGCTTTCAACATTGCTTTTGCCATGCATTAAGCAATCACCTGCTTTTTAAGACTCATATGTTCAATAAAATGAATGTCCGCTTCACACAGGTTCTGCTGTATACTGAACAAACTAAGAAAAGCTCGGGCAATATTTCCACATATGGTTAGCATTATATAAACTAACATGTACAGTAAACCCTCTCTATAACGACCACTAAATTACATCAAATATTTTGTGTTAAAGGCAGGTAGCTGCTCAAAGCAAGGTGAAAGTAAAACAGAACGCTCCTATAGGAGCGTTCTGTTTTAATTTCACATTGCTTTAAGCAACCACCTGTCCTAAATACCAACTAATTAACACAATTTAGTGACCGTTATAGAGAGGTTTTACTGTATATGCTTTAAAACATTCAACATAAGAAAAAAGGAAAGAAAGAAAAGAGCAAGAATACAGGATGACGACAAAACAGAGTTGGTATATACATTGAAATAGATACAGTAAAACACCGATAGCTCGAAATATTAGTATAGAAGAATTTAGACACGTTTAGGCAGATGGCTGCTTAATGCAGAATTGAACTCATACAGGAAGTTCCTAGAGTGGAATTCTGCATGACTTGAACACTGCACTAAGCTGTCACCTGTCTTAAAGATCAATGATAATACGTACTTTAGTGTTCGAGTAATCGTGGCTTTACCTTATCAATGCCTAAAATTCCTCCCATGAATAACTTTAAAGATACTAATTGAACAAAACTTTGAAACAAAGAAGGGTGACATATTGATACTTTTATTGAGTATAGTTTAGTTCAAACAATACATGTCAATGTGTTTATATCATCTATGATGCTTCCAGGCGCATATATGTATATAACTCTACATCGGCCATAGTATAATACATGTATATTCATTAATTTAATCCTCGCTTTTGTTCTAAGAACTAGATTAAGATAAATAAAGTTCTAACAACAGTGTTTCTTATCATTTTAAATACATGTATATACCTGTTTGCTGGATATTAGGGCGGTCATATAGTTTATCGAATACATGTACTCGTAAAACGAGAACTTGTCATCCCCGTCTCTTCAAATACATATAGAACTTAGGCATACACGGTTTTAATTATCATCGCCGTCTCTTCAATTCTAGTTAACGTCGTCCGTTTTACGGAGAAAAATTAGACATATTCAGTTTATTTATTTTGAATTGCAGATCAGAGTAAAATGTTTTATATTTTTTAATTGGACCTTATGCATATATCATATGACTAAAGAGTAAAGCCACTCTCCACATGGACGAAATATAAAACAATTATCCAAAAAGAAACGTGCGAGAATTTGATGTTTTAGAGGAGTGTAGCTCTCGAAGACGGTCATTTTCACCATTGCTTTCCAATCTCTACATCATAGAGACATCCTTTTGGCATTTTTGCAAACATAGTAGACCCAGACCAGACGGCTATTGTAGGAGCTGTCTGATCGGAATCTGTTCTGTTTGCTGTTTAACATAGATCTTCTCATCAACATTGATATTCATGACGTCATTATTTCTTACATCTGGTAAAGGTTAATGACTCTCGACCGCTAACCCATCAATATACTGTGAACATGAATTGAGAATATGAATGCCATGACTTATAACATAACGTGTAAACAAAACCATCCCGGAATAGTTTGTTATAATACGTAGTTGGGTGCCTGATGCTTATTGAGATGGTGATAAATGAACCCATCGAGTGATCAAACGTGAAGAGTTGGTAGGGAGTTTGCTGGCTTGTGTAAATATTGAATCCCCTAGAGCACCAGACCCCTATACATCATAAAACCTGTCAACAGACCGCGCCCGAGTCAGTTTGAAAGTTGTCCATGCATACAATTGCAGTAGTCAACACGTTTTCACCAGTGCAAACACAAACAGAGTTCTGCTGAAATCGTAATAAATGATTAATGTTGGTTATAGTATAGCCAACTGAAACATTGAATAAACAGGTCAAGAAACAAGTAATAGTTAGTGTTTATCAACGAGAATTTAACGATTAAGAAGCCAGAACGAGCGTAGCGAGAAGCGGCTTCTTAACCGTTAAATTCCCTCTTAACAAATCTCGAACTCTAAGTGCATTAAGAATGCAAGTCTCGCCAAATCTCGAACTCTTAGTGCATTAAGAATGCAAGTCTCGCCAAATCTCGAACTCTTTAACAATTAAATCGAGCATATTGTTTGAATATCCGGCTTGATGATTGGTCGAAAATCTTCGCCAAACTATAAAGTATTGCGGTACTGAAGTACTGAACGTTCAATATTTTCCAAAGTGCTTGCATGTATTATGTACCGCGTTCATTCTATGTACATGTACATGTATTTATAATTCAACCTTTATGATTCTATAGTTTCTGACATTGCTAAACTTTCCTTTGTTCGTGTGCCATTATAAGAAAATAATCTGATCGATTTCATGGGGTAAAGGGTTAAAGCATTACAATGGCTAGTAATGTACCACAGGAGTGGTTTCATTCTATGTACATGCATTTATAATTTAACATTTTACTCCGTGAATACGTTTTTCTTTCTTTGCAAACATAATAGACCAAGATCAGACGGCTAATGTAGGAGCCATCTGATCAAGGTCTGCTCTGTTTTCTTAACATATAATACAGATATTATTCTACAGTTTCTGTCATTGCTAAACTTTCCTGTGTTCGTGTGTCATTATAAGAAAATGATCTGATCGATTTCATGGGGTAAAGGCTTAATGCATTATAGTGGCTAGTAATACAGTGATGAACTACATACTATGTACACATATTTACAAAGCATTACAATTAATCGGAGTTTTGTTTAGATAAAACAATACTATTATAAGGATATACATGCATGTTTATATTTTCATACATATCATAACACTTCAATTTTGAGCAAATATTATCTTTTGTGTTTGTATTATCAATTAAGCATTTTAAAAACATTTCAATGTGAATGGGATTTACACATATCAAATGTTTTTGTGCACGGCACGAATATACAATAATATATAGAATAACGGAATATGGGTTATCATTTTTGGACCATATTGAAAACTGGTTGTATTTACAAATTATGTAAAATAAATCATTATTATTATCATTATTATGCTAATTTGGATACAGTATGAGGTCGAATGTGTGTCTGTATAATAATTTTTTTTATTATAGATTCAATAGGATTACACGTTTGCACAGAACTGTATTTTTTGAAGATGTACACACATAATATTCCTGTCTGTGTTTTATAGCTTTAATGTTCTACATTTTACAGGTTTGTGCTATCTTTAAGTATAATTGTATTTGCATATAGAGTACCATGGTACAGCAAACCCTCTTAACCGGAGTTCTAGCAGAGAAGAATTTAGATACTTTTAGGCAGGTGGCTGCTTAATGTAGGATGAAAGTCATGCAGAAAACTCATCAAAGGGCTTTCAGCATGACTTTAACTCTGCATTAAGCTGCCACCTGTCTCCAATACCGATAACTATATATTGCCAAATTAAACTCTCTTGTTGATATTGATGTCTATGGCAGAAAGTCATCGCATTCTAAAACCCCCACTCCTTCCCTTCGCTATTTACATAATGCCGTCGGTTTCTAAAAGCCTCCTCACTCACTATTACAGTAGGCCCAGTTTATGGTCGTCGTATTCTGAAAAAAACCCAACCTCTGATCCATTTAAAGAATTCTGACATACGGTCGTCTTATTCTAAAAGCCCTGGTCCCCTTTTTACATCATTTACAGAAGTCCGACATACGTTCGTCGGATCATTAAAGCCTCACCATCATCTACAGAAAAACGACACATGGTCGTTGGATTCTAAAAGCCTCGATACCATTCCTTCATTATTTACAGAATATCCGATTTATAGTCGTCGGATTCTTAGATAATTTCCTTCTTTACCTTCTAATATTCTCATTGTGTTCCGATTTTTTATCTGTAGATACCTGATTATTATTATTTGACAATATAGCTTATATTATGACAATTTGTGTGTAGGGTGAAACTTTGCTCAAAAGAATAAAAGTCGACGCAGACGAGTACAAAGATTGATCAAAAGTCGCTTGACAGTGACTAGTATGTGATACAATGTGCTCCCTGGGTGAAACTTGGATTCATGTTACTCTGCAAGTATTGCGCATATTTATCTGGCGTCTGTCTTACATCTTAACATTTTACTCCATAAATACCCCTTTCTATGCCTTTGCCAAACAGAGTAGTCCCACACCAGACGGCTCCTATATAGCTGATGTATGTCTGCTCCACTTGCTTTATGAAATAATATAGATCTAATTCTATAGTTTCTGTCATGACCAAAGTTGATGTGTTTATGTACTATTAAGAAAATGCATCTGGTTAATATTCACGAATGATGTTATTATTTCTTACATAAATATTCATGGAGGAAATGGTTAAATTAACCTTCACATGATATAGGCGCCTTTCAATGCCTTTGAAAATAAAATAGACTCAAATCAGATGGTTAGCCGTCCAATCTGGGTTTACTCTGTTTGCAAAGATCAGGGTCTGATATGTTATGGAATCATATATACAGTAAAATATCTCTATAATGGCCATTTAATTGCATTTATTATTGGTACTTAGGGTAGGTGGCTGCTTAAAGCAAGGTGAAAGTAAAATAGAACGCTCCTATAAGAGCGTTCTGTTTTACTTTCACCTTGCTTTAAGGAGCCACCTGCCTTTAACACAAAATAGTCGATGTAATTTAGTGGCCCTTATAGAGAAGTTTTACTGTATTTGATTCTATACGTTCTACCAAAGCCAAAACACCATGTCATCAAATACCAATATAAACGTTCAGTTAATAAATATTCATGGTGCCACTATATCTTTCATTAATATTCATGAGGTAGAAAGTTCATCATAATTATGATCTTAATACTTGAAATAAAACCATAATTTCATTAGATTTTTTTTATTTATTTGCCAAACTGGTTAGACATTGTCAAACACTTTCTATATCTGATTTGGATGTGTATTTCGAGCATATGACAATATATACATGTTGTTAACCATATACCTAATGAATATTCATGTAAGAAATGACCGGACGTTCAATTTAGTATAAACATCGGTCTTGGAGACGGGTGGCAGCTGGATGCAGGATGAAAGTCACACAGAAACTTCCTCTAGGCGCTTTCTGCATGACTTTCACCCTGCATTAAGCAGTCACCTACCTAAAAGTATCTAAAATCTTCTCAACTAGAGTTCCCGTTTAGAGGGATTTTACTGTATTTATTTGCTCATTTTATTAACAATATCATTATCAACCATTGCATTTTGAGCCAGATCTATATTATTTCATAAGCAAACGCAGCAGACCCGGTGGGGACTGTCTGATCAAGGTCTTTTCTGTTTGTAAATATCTATCAGGAAAAGGGTTAAAAGGAAAATAAATTAACAATATTCAAAGGATATGCAATAAATCACGAGGCGTGGCTTCACAGCTGATACGGAATATGAAATTTCCCGCCACATGTCATGATCTGCCACGTGTCGTCTGCTGCAGGAGACCATACCACTCCAAACGCAAGATGCACGAGACAGATAGCGCGAGAAACATTTGAAATATTCTTCTTAACCCTTAGTCTGCTATAAAAAATGATGGCTGCTAAATATCCGATGTGTTACAAGTTCAGCTTACTCCTGATTCGTTAACCCTTTACGCTATACACCTTTTTGCGCCTTTGCAAACAGAGTAGACCCAGATCAGACGGCTCCCGTAGGATCCTTCTGATCAGGGTCTGCTCTGTTTGCCAGTGATATAATATAGATATGATTCTACAGTTTCTGCCATGACCATGCAGTCCCGTGTGTATGTTATTCGGCGTCTCATCTAGAGCCACGTTTTAGCAAATAGGTCGCGCTTAGCAGGCAAACGTTTAAAATTCATTAAGTAAATAAATTTGTCTGTCTGGAATCATTTAAGTCATCTGAAATACAATTGGTTACATTAATTTCACTGTTGCTTCATCTGTGATTTTGTAATAATATGTCGGTTTGTTTGGCGTTTGTTTGGCTTTTTTAACATTATACTTGATTTATTGGTCCACCGAAACTATCGTTTAAGAATTTTGTCGCCAAATATATCTTATAATAAATTGTTACTTTCCAAACACATCAGGAACCGAAAAGAATTAGTCCTTTACCAGGCATAATCTATCTGATCAGGGTCTGTTTGTTTATGGAACAGTATAAACCTAATTCTATAGTTTTTGTCATAACCAGAATGTCTGGTGTTCATGTGCAATAATGAAAATTTTTCTAATAAGTATTCATGATATCATTACTTCTTACATTAATATTCATCTGGTTAAAGTTTAAAACATGAGGTTGGTCCAACGAACGTATACAAGTAGATAAACAAATTATCTAGCAAGATGTCACGGTTTTCAAATACAGTAGAACCTGTCTTAAGCGACCATCAAAAATGTCTAATTATGGGTATGTAAGGCATGTGGTAGCTTAATGCAGGTCATAAGTATTACAAGAAGCTCCTATAGGAGCTGTCTGGATTTCTTTTGTCCTACATTGAGCAACCACCTGCTTTAAAGACTCCAATGTTCAACAAATGATTGACCGCTTAAGACAGGTTCTACTGTATTGATAAATATCTGTAATAAATGTGAGTAAATGTCTGTATA
The DNA here is from genome assembly GCA_963576725.1 of Azorinus chamasolen. Lineage (NCBI taxonomy): Eukaryota > Metazoa > Mollusca > Bivalvia > Cardiida > Solecurtidae > Azorinus > Azorinus chamasolen. The sequence continues at coordinate 88,591,725 of OY755236.1, read as the reverse complement.
AATGTGTGTAAGTATCTGTAAAAAAAAAATGTGTGTAAATATATGTAGAAATGTGTATAAGTATATGCATGTGTGTAAATATTTGTATAAATGTGCGTAAATGTCTGTATAGTGTGTAAATATCTGTATAAATATGTGTTAATGTCTGCATAAATGTGTGTAAATATCTGTATCAAACGTGTGTAAATATCTGTATAAATGTGTGCAAATGTCTGTACAAATATGCGTAAATATCTGTATAAATGTGCGTAAATATCTGTATGAATGTATGTAAATGTCTGTACAAATGTGTGTTAATGTCTGTATAAATGTGTGTAAAAGACAAATAATAAAGCATACAAAAATTGAAAAATGAAGTTGCTATAATGATTGAGCATGAAACGTCCCTGCATAGTTTGATTTAAATATCTCGAAGATTTAGAGCAAAACTTTTGTAACGACAATATATGGGACAAAACAATGATGATCTTTCTGTATGAAACAGTTTTGATCCAGATGAGATGCCGAGCAACTCTATGGTAATATATATATAAGCAGGTCCCCAGATAAGAGGAATAAGTTTAAAGTTACTGTAATTAAGCCTTTCTCTTTCAAGCATTAACAGAGGAGACCCAGATCACACGGCTCCTACATTAGTCGTCTGATCTGGGTCTGCTCTATTTGCAAAGGCGTAGAAAGGCGTATCTATGGTGTAAAGGGTTAAGGAATGTAGATACAATAGTTCTGCTCTTAGCTTTCGATCTCCATTTTGATCAAATGTATCGGTGTAATATTTCCAATGTAACTAACCTAAAGCATATACATGTAGTAAGAACACGTATACTTATCTCAATAATGGTATAGTTAAAATATTAGTGCGAGCTTGCATTTACAACAGCGTATCAAAATAATAGTCTTTAAAATATGAAAAAGCATAGTTTCAATAAGTTCATAAAACGTATTGACTGTGTTCAGTTATTCTTTTGAAGATTGTAAGTTTAAATTTACAGTGTACATCAAAAGTGCGCCTGCGATACAAAATAAACTATTTTCGTCGAAACTTATACTTTTTGTTGTACAACAAAATATTACGAAACTATAACGCAACCCAAATAAAATAGTAATACATCTATGCACACACATGAAAAGTTTTTGTCTTCTAATCAGCGTACATTCGATCGATTTTTTGCGCTATACATTTTTCGGAATAAAAAAAATATGATTTAATGTGATGTTTGGGCTTTTAAAAACGCGTTGCAAGTTGAGACTATCACTTTACGTTTATTATGACATGAGGACATTATGTCAGATTAGTGTCGTTTCAATGTTTCTGACAAAGTGAAAGCTTTCAGATATGTTGTAATTTCGTTCAATTATGAAAACTATATATCAAACAAATGACAGTTAACATGATATGTCTGAATGCCACCAGAGGGCGTTCATGATGGTCAGTTGTCAGTGGCTCTTCAACTCTTAACTTGATAGATACACCTTTTTAACGCATTTGCGAACAGAGTAGACCCAGATCAGATGGCTCATCGGAATCTGTATCGCGTGCCATGGCCGACTTTCTTTGTTCGGTGTCCATTATAAAAACAATCAGTTTAACACATTATCCCCTAGTGGCGCATTTTTGCGCATCTATAAAAGGTTCTTTATGAAACCATTGTGATAAATAGAGCATTTGCTCCTATAGGAGAAAATGCTCTATTTATCACAATGGTTTCAAACTACAAAATTCTAATATTTTCATTTCTTCTAGTTAATGCTCCTTTTCGGTAGGTACATTCAAAGTGGTTGGCCTAGGAGATAATGAGTTTAATGAATATTCACGACGTCATGAATTCTTGTATATATCAATATGTGTGAGGTGAAGGGTTAAGTATAAGAGTAATGAAATATACCCGGAGAAACCTGTAACATATTTTTTGCATATGTAATATTTGTTATTGTGTTTATATATTTACCCCTTTCGCTGCCAACTTTGTCGTCTGCTACAATTTGCTTTTTTTTCTGCATTTTTGTTTCATAAAATAGTCACAGTAATAAACATTTTGGATCCTGATGAGATGCCGAGTTACTCGGCGTCTCATCTGGATCCAAACTGTTTGCATAGGTAATTAAAGATGCGCCATTGGCAGCAAAAGAGTTAAAGAAAATATCCTAGCTATTGCTTCTATTCACTTTCATACAAACAAACGGCCAAGCAATGAAAACAGTTAATACCACCACCAATTAACCCTCGGCCACTGGGGAATATGTGATAGGTTAACAGAGAGGATCAAGAAGAATTCAGTATATCACCAGGATCCAAACTATACAAATAGACAGTATGTTTTTAAATGCGAAGCATGCTAGTTTTGAGCGCGTGAATCAACAGGCTAAAGGTTAAGAATAAAACAGTAAAACTTCTCTAAACTGGACGTTCAATTTAGTATAGAGAATTTCACCCTGCATTAAGCAGCCACCTGTCTAAAAGCATCTTAGTAGACTTCCGGTTCAGAAAGGTTTTACTGTATATGAGACACGCCGGGATAAAATGATGACATTTTACACATAGTGTGTACCCAGACCATTCCATTGTAAATAGAGCAACGTCTTAATACGGTTTGCATTGTTGTTAGTTTTTTATTTAGATAAATACTAAAAAGGAATGTCGAACATTGTACTTGATAGACATCACGTCTTTCAACATGGCGACCAGTCTTGTTCTGCACTGTTGCTGTTGCTATAAAGCATATACATGTATGTGCTGACGGCGTGGATTGATTATATGATCGTTCATTTAACACTCTGCTTGACTTGACAGAGACGCTTTTAACTCTTTGCTTGACAGAGGCACTTTTTGATGTCTTTGCAAACAGAGCAGGTCCAGATCAGACGTATTATACATATGCATACCTCTGTGAAAATCAGAAGATTAAATATCCATTGTTCTATATAAAATGATAAAGCAAATGTATCGTAGAGGATCTTGGTGGAACTTGTAGATCGGCACTTCGTTAATGAAGAAGTAACCAATCAATTATATATAAATTTACTAGTCAACGCCCCGTGGCTACGGGTTTTAACACGGCATTTTTACTCAGATCAGACGGCTCCTATGGGATTGATCAGGGTCTTCTCTTTTTGCTTATGGACTTATAATTACTCGTATAAAATCGTGCCATTATAATTATAAAAGTCATCTTATCAATATTCATGATATCGTTATTTCGTACATGAATATTCAAGATGTAATGGATTAAAGACGCACGATCTCGCATGTTCGCATGCACATTGCAACTTTAACATAATGGCTGCTTAATTAGTGTTAATTGTAGTAAGTGTTTTATGTGATATTCACACGCTAGCGCAGCACACTTGTAACGGTGAACTAAGCTGAGAACCACTCCTACCAATGCGTTCTCACAAGATGTGCCGTAGGTCCTCTCATACTCAAGCCCCATTTGTACTTGTGGCAACAATCGTACATGTGGTCCCATTCGTATATTCCGAGCGTTTAGGGCGTAAACACGTGGTCCCTATCCTAGTATCGTTAATGGGATCAATAATTGTTTTTTATGTTTCTCAGCCAAATCCTTTCTGGCTGCTACGACGCGATTCTACAGAGTTATGCTTTGGCTGAGATATAACAAAGTTCAATACAGTAAACCCATCTAAAGTTCTAAACTGGAACTCTAGTACAGAAGAATTTAGATATTTTAGGCAGGTGACTGCTTAATGCAGGGCGAATGTCATGCAGAAAACTCTTGGAGGAGCTTTTTGTATAACTTTCATCCTCATTCCCTCATATTGACGACTTTTGACGACTCCGTAAAAGTCACTTTGTGAAACCATTGTGATAAATAGAGTAAATGCTCTATTTATCACAATGGTTTCAAACTACAAACTTCTAAAATTTTCCTTGTTCTAATTAATGCTCCTTTTCGGTATACTTATTCAAAGAGGTTGTATCTAAAATAGCCTATGGGGTAATGGGTTAAGTTGTCACTTGTCTTACAGACGGGCATTAATACTCATTTTAACGTCCGGTTTAAAGAGAGTTTTACTGTAGGTCAGTTCGCATCTTATGTACAGCTCTGTTATTTCAACTATCTTAGTATCAAAGTAAGCAACGCATTTGTATTTGAAATACATGTATTCGTGCATGTAATACTCTTTATTTGAATGGCGTCATAGGGACAAGGGTTATCGGATATTTACAACAATGTAAATCTAGATCATTCGCTACTTCACAACCTGGCTTTCGATCAAGGTGTGTCTCTCGTTCAAGATCTACACTATTTGCAACGACATTGAATAAATATAAGGTATATCACCCACTTTCAGAATACATTACAAACAACCAATTTACAAAGGTTCAGGTGCTGTTTTCCATTGACGCGACTTTTTTTTAAATAAAAGTAGGTGGTTACTGAATGTAGTACGAAAGTATTACAGAAAGCTCTTGTATGAGCTTTCTAGATAACTTTCGTCCTGCATTAAACTCCCACATGCCTTGTAGACTCAGAATAAGACATCTTTTTGGCGTTCGCTTTAAAGGTGTTTTGCTGTATTTCCTTTGGGATTTTGTGTTGACTTCATTGAACTATTTCATGCTGAAACCACAGCGGCTATAAAATATAACCCTTTCCCTGTTCTATGTTTATTCTAAATTTCATTACCTATTGAATATGCATGGACAAACTAGTTACAATGAAACATGGCAGATAGAACATTTTAGCCATTTTAGAAACTAAAGAAACAGATCTATCAAAGTCCATAGCAAAGAGAGCAGACCCTGATCAGGCGGCTCCTATAGGAGCGGTCTGGTCTGGGTCTCTTCTGTTTGCAGATGCGTGAAAGGGTGTATTATGGAGTATAGAGTTATTTAAGATGAGACACCCTGTGTGACTCGGCGTATCATCAGGATTCAATCAGATAACGTAATAAAAAGAGATAAAATCACCAATTTTCAGAATTTACGCAAACAAGCCTTTCTGTAGACGACCGTTTTTGCATGCTATTAGTTTAACCTACGCCTATTAACGCCTTTGCAAACGGAGTAGATCCAGATTAGACGGCTCCTACGGGAACCGTCTGATCAGGGTCTACTCTTTTTGCTTATGGACTTATATAGATATGATTAGTTATTTTCCCCAGGGCAACACGTCATTATAAGTATTAAGCTAACTGATATTGATATATGATTTTTCATGGAGTAATTGGTTATGGAATATTTATGCCGACGAGAAATCACAGATGTTTTAACAAAGTCTGCATTATTATTACCTCCAATCTGGGTGACATTTATCTCCATTCACACTAAGAGACTCCATCGCACATACTTTGATTGACCGAAAAGTGGTATCAACTAGATTTCTTTACTCGGCTCAAAGTTCCAATCGAATCTTTATGTTATATTTAGAGGCCGTTCTGATGAAATGTTTTAATAATATATATATAATTCTACAATTTTGTCATAATATAGTAAAACATCAATTGTTCATAGTGATATTGTAAAAAATCAGTTAATTAAATGTTCATGATGTCATTATTTCTTGCATTAATATTCATTGAGTAAAGGATTAAAGTGTGTACCAAACATTCGGACTAATTTCAGCACTGTGTCACATAGTTGTCGTTCCAACAGTAATTATTTTATCCATATTCAATTTCAATATCAAAGTATTTCTTATATGAAACGGGTCAAATGTATTCGATGTCCGTAGAAAACATAATATTTACAATGAATGGTTTGTTTGAGAACAGCGGTCTTTTCTGCGGGCGTCGAGATGGATTCAGTTTTGACTCTTCTTGTGCTAAGCGCATATTGACCGGTATTTTCTAACAGTTTGGATCCAGATGAGACGTTGAGTACCTCGGCGTCTCATCAGGTTCCAATATGTAATAGTATCTGTATAACGTAGTAGGAAATTAGATATAGGTCATTTCTCTAATCGCAAAGACAAAGCAATATACAAGTCATGTGATCTTTATGTGATGTGAGCGGTATCGTTGAGTTTTCAGAAATCAGAGCAAAAGATAAATTTAAAAGGTGCGTACTCAAATACTTTAATCGTCATTTCTCCATCAAACCCTTTGTTGTGACCACTCTTTAGAATCGTCTCTTGGATACGATTCTAGAGTGGTCACAACATAGGGTTTGATGGAGCATGTTTGAATGTACGCATTTTATCTGGACCCCTGCTTTCATATATGTTATTAGCACACTTTCAATTCAATAACCGCAAGGGTTCAAAGTGATTGACACTGATCGTAGGTTCGAAAGCAAACAAAAAATAATAATAATTCCTTAAACTTGAAGCAGACACCATTTTTTTGCCGAGCGAACGTTACCTAACGTACAAAAGGTCAATAAGCGAAATATAGCTTTCACCGAACTGTCAAAATGGTGTCGAAATTAACAGTAATTTGATTTATTGTAATTGTGTTTTTGAAGAATTCCCCGCAAGCATTTTGACGTCAATTTCAGCACGTGTCACCATAACAACTGTCTAGGGTGTTATTGTCAAAATCTGATACACCTATCCTGTTGCATTTGCAGGCCTCTGATAAGCCCCGTTTCGGCAATGTAAACAATTTTTTGATTTTTATGTAACGTTGCAAGAAAGATTAGCATAGCCGTCGAGATATTGGCAATTATATTTAAATAAAAGACTTCCTGGATTATGTAATCGTGCCTATTTTTAGCTGGATCGTGACGTCCTCCCAGCCTGCTGGCATGGTTCCGTTTGCCTATCGGTATTCACGGGGCGTGTTATCATAGGAAACGACTTTTACAAGCGCTCGTTCATAATTAAACTGTAATTAATAGCCTGAACAAATCAAACCATTCTCAAAGTGTTCATTAGACACTTTGTTTTTTCACTTGTTTATCAAGAAATACGATCGTCGGAGAACATAAATTAGATCTTTTATTTGTTTTTCCAGAGCGGTATTTCGCCAAGACGGACTATCGTGGCACACTTTAACGCATGCGTTAATCCTTTACTCCATGATTACACATGTAAGATAATGATACCATGCATATTCATGATATATTTTCATAATGGCACATGGACACAGAAATCTATCTATTGCAGAAACTGTATAATTAGATATATATTAGCAAACAGAGCAGACCCTTATCACACGACTCCTACATGAGCCGTCTGAACTAGGTCTGCTCTGTTTACAAACAGAGTTAAAATTCGTATAGATCTATGAAGTGAACGGTTAAGAAATAATTCATACAATATAATTAGATAACACACATACAGTAGAACCCCTCTAATGCGACCACATAATTAATAAACATGGGTGTCTTTATAAGCAGGTGGTTGCTTAATGCAGGACAACAGTAATGCAGAAAGCTCCTAGAGGAGCTTTCTGCATTACCTTTGTCCTGCATTAAGCTACGACCTGCATTTAGCACCCAGAACTATACCTCTTTTAGGTGGTCGCATTAGCGGGGTTTTACTGTACTTACTCATTTTATCAGCCTTATCACCGAAAACAACAACACAGCTTGCAAATATACACACTTTTGTGTTTCATTGTTATACAAAAGGGACATATGTATGTCCATGTACAGTGTTCATTTCATATGTGCTTAATGGTAATAGTCAAAGAAACATCTGATTGCAAAACAAACTCGAGCAAGATTCAATATTAGAACATATGTTGGTCGAATTGGTCTACACAATGGAAGAAAGCGCGTAAAGATACGTTATACCTTCAGTTAAAACCGTCTAAACAGGTCCTTTAACCCTTTCAACGCTGAATTTTCAAATGGACTATTCCAAATTTCAAAAAGGTCAAGCTTACTGTGGATATCCATTGATTTGTTTTAAAGAATATTGTAATATGACAAATAGTGCAGACTCTGACGAGAGGGCTCCTCTAGGAACTCTCATCTGGGTCTACACTATTTACAAATGACATAACCAATTCGTTTACCGCACTGGAAGGGTTAGGTTGCCATTATTGTTAACCCTTTTCTGATGAATATTCATGGAGACAATGATGACATCGTGAATATTTGTGAACTAATATTTTATAATTGCATATGCACACGTGAAAGCGTCTTTTGGTATTGATAGAAACTATAGAGTTGGATATTTTCACGAGCAAACAGAGAATACCCTGATCAGACGGTAGGAGCCGTCTGATCTGTCTACTATGGTTGCATAGGCAGGAAAATGTGCTTATATAAAGGAAAGGATTACATATCGGCATTGATATTTCAATATTATGCAAGCAAAGAGCTTTAAAGTTTTGGCTTAAAATTAAAGTTATCCAAATTCATTGATTTTGAGGGTTTATAATGATCTCTTATTAATTAATGTGTCATGGAGTTGGGCTTTCAAAATTAGGGATTATGTCAACAGTCTTGGACATGGAGATATTTATGAAGATCCTAGTATTAATCTCAATGCGTTTTATAATATTAAACAACGTATTAATGACCAGTATCTCCAAACATGGAATTATTGTGTGAATAATACTCCAAAGTTATTACATTACAGTAAATTTAAAAAGGAATTTAGATTTGAAAATTACCTTTCTCTCATTTTAAATGATTCTAAAAGAAAGGAATTGACCAGATTTCATTTAGGCTCACACACATTTAGAAATTGAAACAGGCATATATATTAATATTCCTAGGAAAGATCGGATTTGTAAACTCTGCAATCTAAACTCTGTAGAGTCCGAATATCATTTCTTTATGTGCTGTACAAAATATTCTAATATCAGGTCTACATATATTAATAATACTTCTTGGCCTAATGTTAATAGGTTTACCAACCTAATGTCGTCAAGTAATAAAAAGGTTATATGTAACATTGCAAATTTTATTTACCATGCACAAGGAATTAGAAAAGAGTCACTGAACGCTCTGGATGCTGTTTCCTAGGCGTTAGGAATGTTATTATAGTATATTTAAATGTTTAGTTTATATATACATTTGTACAATTTCCTTTTTGTTTTGTATGTCTTGGCCATATTTGACTGATTTATTTTGTAAATGGCCAAAGACAATGTGTTTGCCGAGTTGCTTATAACTAGAAACTGAAGCTGAAGATATTAATTGAAAAGTTCGGTTTAAGTAGGTTTTACTGTATGATACCATTTTACGGGTACATTTGTACTTGTAAGAAAACATATTCATCATAAACAGAGATAGTACTGGTAACTCGATGAATGTTCAACTCAACGCGTTACTCCATATATACGCGTTTGCACGCAGAGTTGACCCAGATGAGACGGTCTGCTTTGTTTGTTTATATAATGATAAAGATCTGATTCATGGCAAAACTTTCTTGTGTTATTACGTAGTTTTTAAAATCCTCATCTATTTAATATTAATAAGGTCTTTATATTTACATAAATATATCATGGAGCGAAGATTTAAGCACTCGATTATCATTATGGTATATTTTGCAAAACAAAATGCGTAGTCCTCAAGAACCACTTTTCATAATGCACCAAAAAATGCATCCCGACATCATGAATGCATGCATGAGCACCCTGGCAGACGAGGTGTCTGTTACAGTATTTCATTGCCATGGAATCATACGTTTATTGCACTTGTCTTCATGATTTTTTCCTCAAATTTTACAGTTATAGTGTTTTAACAATCTTCTCCTCGTCTGTAGAATCGCATAATGATGGCTATCTCAAATGAAAACTTCACATTAAAAATAAACTTATAATTAAAGTGATTACACAACGATAGTAGATGTACCAAATGGTTATAAGCCATTTGAAGATGGAAATTATAGAGTTATAAATAATTAGCAGGTTACCATCAGATAATAGATAAACCCCAACTCCAGTTTATCTTTTCAAACGTTCTTTGAATCATTTCATCAGTTCCAATACACCTTTAGTATGTTACGATTACGACACATTGCTTTTGAAAAACTACATGTTCACTGAGACAAAGGCACAGGCATGTAGAACAGGACACTCATAAGCATGTTCTATGTGTTGAGAATGAAAAGAAAACGACAGTTTGTGTTCAATATTTTACATGGAAAAATGTAAAAGACAAATGTTTCTTACACTAAGCTTCACCATTTCAAAACGACAGAGGTGGCCCTGTAAGTATATGATTTACTATTACTAATATCTCCTTCGGCCAAAACCCTCCGTGAAATACTTATTCAATGCATGTTGCAGAGGACGTTATTAGTTCCCACATTTTAAAAGTGTTACCAATTAATGATTAGATGACCATCCTTATTGCAGTGCCTTTACATTAAGACGGTCACCCAGATTTTTGTCGGGCTTTCTCAACACGCCCGCTTCTTTGATTTCATATTGCAGGATTGCTTTATAATTGGATTGTAACGGCATTTATCGGTGTATCAGATTTACTATCAAATTATGCCTTGTGCGATAACATCGCAAAGCTATAGAGAAAAGAGTTTAACAAGAGCATAGAGGAACTTGCCTTGGTACGGAGTAATGTTCAGTGCCCGATCACCTCTCAGAGATACACCGACTTGTCTTTGAAGAAACACTTCCACGTAGATTCATTTTTATTGTCAAAACCATTTGACGCCAGACCGGTGTCTGAATAACTTAATTTCAAAGAAAGCAATTTCATATTGGAGATCAACTAACTTACATACATATTTTTGATGATGAAACAGTACAAAGGCATAAAACGGCTCCTTTAAAAGCAATTTGTTCAAACGATATATCTATACTTTAAACACATTTCAAATATGTAGGATTCCCATTTCCCGTGAACATAAAATGCAGGCATAAATAACAAATGATTGAGATGCTAACTTCGTAAACACTTCAACAATACATGGAGAGAAGAATTTATTAACACTTACTCATTAACGATTACATGGAGAACAAAACATTCCTAATGCTATACAGTGGAACCTGTCTTAAGCGGTCATTCACGCACGTAGTTGCTTAATGCAGGGAAAAAGTAATGCAAAAAGGAGCTTAGCTTTTTGCATTCCCTTTGACCTGCATTAAGCTACCATCTGCCTACCAGACCCAGAATTAGAGTTGTTAAGGCCACTTAAGACGGGTTCTACTGTAGTATGCAGTGGCGTCTCACTAATGATACCACTCAAAAGAAGCACAATTCTGGATTTTTAAAACATGTAGACACTTTATGCTGGATAAAAGAGGTACAGAAAGCTCAAATGGAAACTTTCTGTATCAGTTTTGCCCTTCATTAAGCAACCACATGCTTTTACAGTCTCCTATGTAAATAAATCACATGATCGTCATGTGACGTACGTATTTTGCCATTTGTATGAATATTCAGTAGGTAAAGGGTTACTCCTATTGTGATATTCTATGATTATCATGTATATTGCACACGTTTCAAAATAAAGTACGTCTGAAACTGAATATATTACACTGAACGAATACTGATTTGTTTTAAAATAGTTTGCGTTTGCTTTTGTTTTTAAGAAAACAAAATCATAATAAAATCTCCATTTTTGTATGAACGAAGTGCACCATGACATTGTCTAAATTAAAGTTTTATTAATTTACCTACTCTAAATTTTCCGACTATTGAATTTGATTTTTCGAACACAACAATTCAAATAGTTAAATATGGTCTTTAATTAAAATAGGCTAATAACTTATTATGAATGGATATCACTACGTCAATTTTACATCGATAACCATGAGTACTCCAACCATCAATACGATAAATAAATTCTATATAGTAACAACACTAACAACAGCTATGATTAAAACATTGTTTTCTGTTATAGTAATGATTATTATACATGTAATTAGATTTAATTATTATTATATAAGAATATAATTGTTTTCATTTCAGTTATTATTATTTTAATTACCATTATTATCATTGTTGATTATAATTATTATACATGTAATTATTATCATTATTGTCACTATTTCTAGTTAATATTAGACCTCCACTTAAGCTTGTTAAACCAGCTACATGTATGTTTCCTTCAAAGCAATGGCATTTCGACAATTCGATACGGATCTATCTATTGATGGTTCCAGTATAATCCTTTTACTTGTACTTTTTTAATGGTTGTGAGGACTGGACGCGCTGCATCAAAACACTATTATTATGACTGACAGCAACACCGGTCGACATGCTGCCTTTACGACGGAAGATGTTCACATATAACTGTGTTTATGACATAATAAAACCCTCTTCAGTCACAGAAGGACTAGGCCATTTCCCATAAGTACTTCCAGACACAGAAGAGAGTAAATTTGCCTCAACAACAAATGGTTTAGATTTAACATAGTTCACTGAATCAGAAATATTTGAATTCTTGATTCAGCTCAATATTCATGGCATCACATCTTATTTTGCCCAAAACATCATTTTTGTTATTACACAATTGTATAGGTCGCTATTAGTTTGTTGATATTCATAATTAGACTAAAGAGATAAAAAAATAACCCGTTACTCCATAAATATAATACTTGTATGTAAGAAATAATATAATCATAAATGTTAATTGGCTGATTTTAATAATGACAGGTGAACACATGAACATTTGGCCATGGCAGAAACTGTAAAATGAGATATACATTATCTCACACATGAGCTTCTGATCTGGATCTACTCTGTTTGTGATGGCGTTAAAGGGCGCATCCATAGAAGAAAGGGTTTAAAAAGGCAGTAAAATATAAATTGCTTCCTGTAATTATTACGGAGAATATATTCTCACGAAGCAGTGCATCATTACAAGTGTCGACGCACATTTTCAAAGTAGTCGGTGGTGTAACTGTACACGTTAGCCTACGAAACTAAGTAGATTCTCAAGCGGTGATAGGTTTTTACACTTTTTCCTCTGTGAAAAAATAATGTCTTCTCAAATTGTTGTCTTGTGTTATTTTAACTACTTCTGATTCGTTCAAGCTTTTGAGAAATGATTTACCAATTGTCAAACAGCTTGCATCCTGATTGCAAATGCGAGTCCATTCGCGGATAGCGAATTGGGATAATCCTTGTCCCGCCTAGTACCACCTCACTGGCATTTGCTAGCAGCTTGGGTGAAGATGAGATACCGAATAACTCGGCCTCTAATCAGAGTCCATGATGTTTGACACTCGTTCAATAGTTTCTCAAAAGCTTGCTCGATATCGGAAGTAGTCAAAATTGCATCAGATCCACATTTGAGCAGACATTATTTTTCACAGGGTGTGGTGGGGGGTGCAAATGCGAGCCAAGTTGCGGATAGCGAGATTTGGTTAACCTTTACGCTGCTAAGAGCCTTCTAACTGGCATTTAGGAACAGATTGATTCCAGATGAGATATCGTGTAACTTGAGCTCTCATCCAACTCTTTCACACTTGGTCAGTAGTTTCTAAATCTATTGAGCGAAATGAGAGTAAGTAAAAAGTCAGTTCGGTTTTTGGACGGGCATCATTTTTACAGCAGGGTTAGGGTTACGTATACTTATCTAAAATGCGCGTTAATACCGTTTAACACAGTAGTATAAACGAATAACTTCATTTGTGTTTGAATGTTTCATCATCTTGAATATGACATGTCAAACGTTGCAATAAGGTACGAGCGTATATTAAAATTTCCATTTAATATTTTATACAACAGTACATTACATAAAACTGTACCTTAATTATCGACTTAAAGTTCTTACACATCATGTATTATTGAATCCGGGTCTTGTTCCTTTCTAATGTCACGGAATTTAAATTGACGTCGACTGTGTAAATTTTTACGTCAAAATTCCCTGCTTTATGTGATAAACAGCATTTCACATAATTATGTCTTTCTTTTTTAAATTCGTGACTAGGAATAAGATACCGCTTAATTTTTGAGACCATTGTGATGAATAGAGCATTTATCACATTTTTTTTCATTTTTTTCTAGTTAATACTCCTTTTCGGTAGATTTATTCAAGCAATTTAGGTTTAAAAAAAATATCCTATGGGGATATGGTTTAACACGGAAATGGATTGTTTCTAAGACATGATAAAGCAGGATACGATATTCATGCAATACAGACCTAGAAATACCAGATACCGGCTTGTAAGATATATTTGCACTGACCAATAACACTCGTTGTTATTATAAACTTGATATACCATCACGCAATTTATGTTCAATATTTATTTTAATTACATGTACCATTATTACATTTGTTTTCCAATATATATTTATCATTTAGGAAATACATGTATATATATTTTACAAAACATATATTATTCCAAAGACGAGAGATAGAACTGAGCTCAACACTATTTTGTTGTTTTAATTTAAACCCATATTTTCATACGACATGGACTATTTAACAATATTTAATTGCGTAGCATTGCAACGTTTGACATGCTATATTTGTAAATGTTATAACACTTTTGTAATGTTTCACTTCCGTTATATTTAGGTATACAATATCTACAAGATGTTTGTAGTTTAACCCTTATCCCGATAAGAGCGACAAACCCCGCATTTGCAAACAGCTTGGATCCAGATTAGACGACGAGTAACTCGGTGAATCACCAGGATGCAAGCTGTTTGACATTCGGTCAATAGTTCCTTGGAAGCTTTTTTTTAAAAGTAAAATTGTAACATGTGAGGGTTCTAAAATTGTAACATGTGAGGGTTCTAGCAGACTTGTTCAGGACTACATGTATATAAACACGCAAGCACTGATTCTATTAATACAGTAGAACATGTCCTAAGCGATCATTCATTTATTGAACATAGTCTTAAAAAGCAGGTGGTTGCTAAATGCAGGAGCTTTATGTATTACTTTTGTCTTGCATTAAGCTACCGCCTGCCTTACAAACCCATAATTATTCATCTTTTTGAAGGTCAATTAAGACAATTTCTACTGTATTGACTCAAAATTTGCTTTGACACAATGTTTTACAAGAACTGACTGTAAAGAAGCGTTTGGTTTTACTCTTCGGTCTGTGTCCACGAAGGAGTGGTCATCGGTGTATATCATCCACGTAGAAACAGGAAGCTGATCAGGCTGTGTATGTGAACTTGGGGCAGGATCAAAGAAAGGTTAATTATGGCCCTTGAGCTTGAATAATGGCGTTAGATCCCAGAGCAGTGAAAAATGATGTGATCATAATAAACAAATAAATTTGTCAAACCTTTCTTAGATGTTTCTTTCCGTAGGTAGGATGTGATTCTAATCCAATTCAAGAGCCGGTTGCGGTGCCGCGACCGTAAAATGCCAGATATCCCCATTTATACTTTTCTGATGTAAAAAACCATGTCTGCTTAACTCTGATCTGATGCAAAATTTACTTACAATGCTGAATGTTCAAATGGACTATTCCAAAATTCAAATAGGCAAAGCTTACGATGAGTATATAGGGATTTTTCTAATGAAAAGAGTAACTTGACAAACAGTGCAGACCCTGATGAGAGAGCTCTAGGAGCCCTCTCATCTGGGTCTACACTGTCTGCAAAGCACATTAGTGACTCATGCCCCGCACTGTAAGGTTTAATGCGAATCGGTAAGCATTTGAAAAAAGTATTGGCCGAGTGCAATTTACAGCTTGGATCCTGACGAGACACCGAGTTACGTGGCATCTCATGAGGATCCAAACTGATGCAAATAAAAACCACCAGCTGGCGCTTGGTAGGATAAATGGTTAACATTAGCGAATGCGCCAACAGTTGGGATACAGATGAGATGCTCATTGTTCGGGGTTTAAAACTAGTTACACTGTTTCGTATGTTTGTAAAGGAACGCTAGAATTATTAATTACTTAGCTCAGCGTGACAAAGTTTCTTTCGGGAAATGGCAATGAACACTAGGTTAACCCTTTCGCTGCCAATGCCGGATCTGTGATTACCTATGCAAACAGTTTGAATCCAGATGAGACGCCGAGTAACTCGGCGTCTCATCAGGATCCAAACTGTTTGTTGCTGTTACTATGTTTTTGAAACAAAAATGAAGAAAATAAAAAAAATGAAAACAAAATTAGCAGACGACAGAATTTGGCAATGAACACTAGCTTAAGAGATAGAGGGCGTACAGGAACAATTGCGATTACATGAACACGTGTTCAGTACGTTATTATATTGTAGTATATTTTTACCCAATGAGTTTGTAAAATCCGAGACATATACATACATTGTATGTACATGTATATGTGTCTGTGTAAAATCAACCCTTGCTGTATACTCAAAAGGAAACTGACTGCCAATAGTAGCAGAGGAAATAACTTTTATTTCAAAGACAATATTATTTATGAAGTTTGTAAATATGATTTAAAATAGACTGTACATATTATGCAAACACAGTAAAATATATGTTTGTGTAATGAGAAAAGTGATTATAGTTGTTTTGGAATCAATTTCTTATTGAGTGCATATTATTAAAGCCAGTTGTAATTGCTTTTTTACACTGTTTCTTGTTTTTATACATGTTGTTCGAATTTCGATAAATTTAGAATGTCATTTCTGTGTTTTGACACCTTTGCTATACAACAGAGTAGAAACAAATCAGACGGCTCCTATAAGAACCGTCCGATCAGGATCTGCTCTGTTTGCTTATGGCATAACGTTGATCTATTTATACAAGTCTGACTATAGTAACAATTCCGTTGTTTATGATGCCATTATAGACAATCTGCTGGTTAATATGCTGATGTCATTATTAAAATTCAGCTCATTAATATGCATGGTGTCCTTATTTCGTACATGAGCATTCATGGAGTAAAGGGTTAAAATCCTTTCAGTCGAAAATAATCAGCCTTAACATTCGTTGAATCAGAAATAGAGACTTGCACTGTACTGTAAGAATACAATCAAAAAATAATTGCGCTTCTAAAATTTATTACGATAATACAATTATAATTGAGGTCCCGCTAAAGCGACCACATTATTTATTCATATAGTAGACTGTAAACCTGTAGGCGATTTCTGCGTATTTCTTTCCTGCATTAAGCTACCACCTGTTTTAAAAATCCAGAAGTACACTTCTTCGAGCGATCGTGTTAGCGATACTTTACTGTAGTAGTTTTGTGTAAATTTCTGCTCTAAACCAACTCCAACAATCAATTCTCAATAAAACTGTGTTTAAAACTACTTATTGGCTAAGAACACTAATGCAGAAGAAATATTCATTTATCATTATTATATTTTTTGTGCAATATCGGCATTTCCATTTATGTTTGATTTTGATTTTGGCTATACCTTAATATTGATAAGGTAAATTGAAAATCATATAATTTGTGTTTCGTCATACTTTGGCTAGTATTAAAGCAATGTCATAGTTAATATAAATGTTGCTTTGTTGATAGTTAAAGGTACAATATGAGCAAACATTAATATAATTAATAATGTTGTTGTTGATGCTTGATAATAATAATAATTGTGTATTTTATATAATAAAAATATTTTGATGCAGCGCGTCCAGTGTTCACAACCGTTCCACAAGTACAATGGAACTTTTACTATAGTTATTTTTTTTTATTACAATATCGGCAATCCAAATTGTGTTTGATTTTGATTTTGGCTATACGTGTACTTTATTATTGATTAGGTAATTAGAAAATCATATAATTTGTACATCGTCATAATTTGGCTGGAATTACAGCAATGTCATTTTTGATATAAATGTTTATTATTGATTAGGTAATTAGAAAATCATATAATGTGTACATCGTCATAATGTGGCTGGAATTACAGAACATGTCATTGGTGATATAAATGTTGCTTTGTGTATCGTAACAAATACAATATGGGCGAAAATAAATATAATTAATAATGCTGCTTATGATGATGATGATGATAATAATAATAATTAATTCTTATCAATAATGATTTTATATAATGTATATTGTCTATAATAAGATTATGTTGATGCAGCGCGTCCGTTGTTAACAACCATTACCCACTGTAAACAAAATGACGCACGTCACAAGTGAAGAAAAACCTCGAGGTGAATGTTGTTAGTCGGATCGGAATAGATTGCATATTACTATTTCTTTCAGAATACCGAAAATAACAACACTGATATTCAAAACTGTCTCACAACCCTGGTATCTACGATAAGTTTGGATCCAGATGAGACGCAGAATACATCGGCGTCTTATCCGGATTAAAGCTGTTTGACACTCGGTAACTACTTTCTAAATCAAGTCAAAGTAGTTTTTTTTATTTCTCAGTTTGCATACAACAAGCAAACACTTTCTACATAAATTGTTTGAATTGGAACAATTGCAACATCTTAGGATGGTTTTTTTCAGTCACTAACACGAGTTAGAGTCCTAAATCGCTATAAAGTGTAAGTCCATGAAAGTATACCCTTAAATAATGTAAGTACGAATGCAAGCCAGTGTTAGCTCGGTGAAATTGTATGGAACAAGACACACTATACAGTGCTCCCTCTCTACAACGAGACCCTTTGGGATACGAACATTGTATGTGTTGTTCAGAGGGAGTTGTTATAGGGAGGGAAAATCAAATATAATTAGCTTGTTTGCAGATCCCCAGATAAGGTGTATTTCGAGAACTAAAACCGTTATGCCTCCATCAAACCCTATGTTGTTACCACTCTTTAGAATCGTCACAACGTGACGATTCTAAAGAGTGGTCACGACATAGGGTTTGATGGAGGCATAAAGAAAATACGATGGGAAAAGGTTGTTTCTGGAGCCTTGTCGTTTCGGAAACAGTGACATGCGTTGTTGTAAGGAGGGAATCGTTATTGAGAGGGTCGTTGTAGGAAGGGAGCACTGCACTTTCATCTCGTCTATTATGGCGGCGGACATATCCAGTCTGTTCAGATGCAATACATTTAAGCGCCCTTGAACGCACATATTCTGTGTGAAAAGAGCGCTATACAAATACGGTATAATAATAATAATAATAATAATAGTTACATATCAGTAATATTTGTCGACTCATATCTACAGATAAAGGTGCATACCCAAGTACTAAAATCGTCATTTTCCCTCCAAACCGAATACAGGTACTGTAAGCATTCTTTAGAATCGGCTCTTCGAGACGATTCTAAAGAGTGGTCATCGTTTACGGTTCACTTTGGTGCAGAAATACAGGAGCTTTTCGAGTAAATGTTTAAATCTACGCATCTCATCTGGGCCTCTGTTTATTGTTGTATCACACCATACCTTTTTGCAAAAGCGGGACCATTTTAAAAATATTCAATTTCCGCATTTTAACTCATTATCTCTTAGACTATTTTTTAGACCCAGCTCCTTTGAATAAATCTATTGAAAAGGAGCATTAACTATAGAAAAGGAGAATTTTAGAATTGTGTAGTTTTTAAACCATTTTGTTAAATAGAGCATTTGCTCCTGTATTTATCACAATGGTTTCAAAATGTTACTTTTACAGAGGCGCCAAAATGCGTCACTATGAAGGAATGGGTTAATATGAACAGATGTCAGCTATGAAGAGCTTATATTGTCCTGTTTTATTAACCTGTCAAATTTAAATAATTATACGCTTGCTGAACACGCCATATATAGCTTCGGTTGATATCGATTGTTTCCGCTAATAAAAGCGTTCCTACTTGGCTCATTCGAGTACTTGTACATTTACTGTGAATCTCGTGAAACACGTTTGAAACACAGGTTTACCCAAGCTAAATAGAATCCTTTCAGTGACGTAGGAATATTCAGATTTGACAGGTCAATAAAACAGGACAATACTAAACTGATCTGACCAATCCACTACTAAAACAATATGTTTGTACACAATTGCCAAATACTACAAGTATTCGGACAGACAGACCTATGCAAATAATGAAGACTAGAAGGACCAGTTTGATCAGGATCTACACTATTTACTACTATGCCAGACTTATTTAACGTTATCAAATGGTACCAATTTGACTTATTCAGCATAACAAACTCATTGAGAGGAGAATATGAGTGTCCGAATATTTACAGTTTTCAGTGTAGAAGTAACGACAATACTTAATTGAAGGATCAATCTGTTAAATATTGTGACTTAAGAACCTCATGACATTAAAAAGGGGATGGTAACAGACACAAGTCTGTATATATAAGTACATGTAGCACTCCTAACCACGAATGGATGAAATGGGGTACGTGAAAGGGTTTCAAAGCATCGTCGCATTTTCTGAGAAAATAGCTCTCTAGATAGAGGCGAAGCCAATAACGTCCTTTGATGATTTTATAAATCAAATAATATTTTCAAGATACATTATACAGTTTCGGGGAGTATGAAGAAGTTTTTTACTTATTAAATTATAAATGTACATGTATAGGTAAAAGCATTTTATATGCGTGGCCCTTCTTTATTTTTGTTCTAAAAACAGCCTCTTCAGCAATTTCTCTTACACATTTGTACAAAACTACGAGCTGGATTTACTTAGCTACAGTTTTGAAGGCATTTATATGCATATGTATCGTAAACTATAGATAAAAAGTATTTAAAATACTAAATTCGGTATTTTTGAAAATAAAGATAAGTTAAATTACGCGTTTTACTTATATTTCTGATGATACTTCTGACTTATAATAACTGACGCTTGAACAACGGTAAATAATGCAATCGCATAATGGAATGTAGAGAGGAACAAAGAGATAGAAAGCAAGGTGTCTTACCGACAAATATGTTATATTCCTGAAATCTGAATACTGACGGTTCCATGATGGACAAAATAGTTTCCCAACAGAGCTTTAGGAAGCAAATAAGTCAGAAACGACTGAGGATATTTCTTAAACTGTTCTGGCCAAATATATGAGATCTGACTTATTTTAGGGAACTTCTTTTCTTTCTTGTTTTTATTGATTTTACCAAAACAATTCCACTGATTATATACTTAGACAATGGAAATGCTTATTGTAATAACAATGGGGCTTTTAGGCCCCAGTAATGGATACAGTGTTAGTCACTGTAAGACATAGACAGTATTATAGAGCTCAAAGATACCTGCCAAACCAAGCAGCTTCGCTATACAACCAACGCCTTTGTCAGATAACGGTATAAAAGAACTCTACTTTTCGACGCAAGTTTGGAACACAGGAGTTCGACTTACTTTTATTTTCCTCCTTGTCTTTGTTTTATCTTGAAGGGCGATATTCAAACATTTATTTTTAGGGAACCTTCAATTGGATATCAAAGACACGCCATTGGACTTATCTCAAAACGCCATCCTGGAGCGCTGCTCTCCTTATAATGAGACCATGAAGACAATAGCACCATTGTAAAACCAGAGCTGATTGGCAGAATCTCAGGTACAGTCAACCCTCTTTTGAGCGAACCGTGCAAATAATTCCAATATGTGTCCCTAAGCCAGGTGGTAACTCAACACAGGATAAATTCAAAACAGGACAGTTTGATAATGACAGAAACCGTAAAATCATATCTATGTTACTTCATTAGCTAACAGAACTGACCAGGATCAGACGGCTCATGTAGGAGCCGCCTGACCTGTTTCTACCCTATTTAAAAAGGGGTATTTATGGAAGGATAGGTTAAGCGACCGCTTAAAAGTAATCTACTTGTATGTTTTAACCATTTTACTTTTCTATGTATATTCCAAATTTCAATATCTACTGAATATTTATGGACAAAATAGTTATAATGAAATATGGAAGGTGGAACATTGTAGCTATTTGAGAAACTAAAGAAACAGATATTTCAAACTCTATTAGCAAACAGAGCAGACCCTGATCAGACGGCTCCTATAAGAGCCGTCTGATCTGGATCTACTCTGTTTGCAAATGCGTGAAAACACGTTTATATGAAGGAAAGTATTAAGACAAGTGGTAACTTTATACAGGATAAAATTAATGCTGAAATTTTCGCATTTATTTCTCCTACATTAAAACGTCATCTGGTTTTAACCATGTGCCTAATGAATATTCATGTAAGAAATAATAACTCATGAACATTAAATTGTGCGAATTTTTATTTATGGCTTAAAACAGGAATTGTTGGCCATGGCAGAAACTGTAGAACCAGATATATATACCACTTCATTAGCAAACAGAGCTGACCCTGCTCACGATCTTCTCTGTTTACAAGGCATCAAAACGCGTTTATCAGCTATTGGACTATCACTTCTACATGTACAGTAAAATACCTCTAAACCGGTGTTTTATCAAAGAAGTTGAATAGTTTAGGCAGGTGGGTGCTTAATGCAGGATGAGTCATGCAGAAAGTTCCTATGGGAGCTTTCTGCATGACTTTCAGCCACCTGTCTGAAAGATCGGTTTTAATATTAATGTTAATGTCTGGTTTAGATGTGTTTTATACTGTATATAATTGGTGATTGTTCGTACTGTAACTAGTTTTACCGTAATAGCGATGAGGCCTTATAGTGCTTTGAAAATAGTGTCAATAGAGCCCACACGTAGCTACAGGTCAGGATATACACTATTTTTCAAAGTTATAATACAATACCACAGATGGGTGTGAGCAAATATGCGGCGCTTATTTCTGTGTGTACAGTTTGCAAGGCTTATCAGGAGGAGCATTTATTCTAATACGGATCATTCGTTAGTTTTTTTTAAAAACCTGTCTGCATATCTCAGGCGTTCGACACCCGAGTAGGTCTCATTTTTCCAAGATAATGTTCTCCTCACTTGAGAAGTTTGTGATCACATTTCTCTCGCATTGCAATCACGTATTTCTCAGATTCTGGTAATAATTATGACCAATGCTAGTTTTTCATTCAACATGAGATATCACATTCTTCTCACTTCAATTTTTCCTTGTAGAAGACGGGTGCCTTGCCATTTTCTTAATCGTTCCCTCATATTGACGCCTCTGTGAAAGTCACTTTCTGAAACCTTTGTGATAAACAGAGCATTTGCTCCATAGGGTTTCAATAAAATCTAAGTTATTACAAAATATAACTCGGAATAGACATATTCCATGTGTAAAGTACCCTTCGAAGGTAACAAATGCTAATAAGGCCCATAGCTGTGCTGTGAAATGGTGCGTTGTGGCAGCATTTGGCGTGCATCATTCTCGTATCAATATACACTCCCACAAAGTTTCAATGATATCTGAATAATAAATTCTTAGATATGGATCTAGACGAAAAAGTGTGATGGACGGACGGACGAACAGACAGAGACAAACAGACGAATACCGCCAAAAAATACTCCTAAGTCTTCGGCGGGGTAATAAAATATTATTTTTTATTTTTGTGGGAGGGGTGGATTACAAGACGTCTGACAGATAGAACACAGCTTTTTTTTAAAACTTTTTGGAAGGAAAATTGATCTCACCGTTTACCTCTGCCATTCGTAATAGTGGAAAAATGTGTGATAACCTACACGAACTGTTTGCATGTAGTCTTAAACAGAGGTCCTGATCAAATGCGTAAATTAAAACATTTTCAATAATAGCTTATTCATTTCTCTACCAAACTCTATGTTGTGACCATTCTTTAGAATGTCTCGAATAGACGATTCTAAAATGTGGTCACAACATAGGGTTTGATGGAGAAATGACGATTTTAGTACCTGAGTACTCACATTTATGTGTTGCTATGTGTAAACCAGACTCCAAATAATGCCACAGATCATCACTGTTTATGTTTTTGAAACAATAATGGAGACAATTCAAAAATGGAACTTGGAAGTAAACGACACATTTTGTCACAAGGACAGTAAGAGAATGAAACAGTGAACGAATAAACTTTTTATTGAATCAAATTTGAGGTACCCATTGGTTGGAGCAATCAAATAGTAAATAAAACATTATAACACTTCTTTTAACCCTTCACCTGTTAGAGACGCCTTTTAACGAGTTTTCAAAACAGAGTAGACCCGGATCAGACGGCTCCTATAGGAGCCGTCTGATCTGGGTCTGCTCTGTTTGCTTGTGAAATAATATACAGGTACATGTAGATTTGATTTGACAGTTTCTGCCATCGCAAGCTTTCCGGTGATAATTTTCCATTGAAATATTTCATCTGATGAAGTCCTTATTTCTTACATACATATTGATGGATAGACAGATATTCACCAGGTAAAGGATTAAACAATTCAGAAAAAACAAAGGTACAACCAAAATATCTGCATTAGCATTATCCTGCTATATAAATTGCACTCTGCTAAAATATATCCACTGGTACTGCTTCAACTCTTTCAGTGCGGGAAATTAAGTCATTAATGTCCTTTGCAAACAGAGTGGACCCAGATCAGAGGACTTAAAAATGAGCATCCTCAACATGGTCTGCAGTGTTGGTTATGTTGCACTTTTCTGTAAAACATATCTGAATATTCACTGTAAACGTGTTTGAATTTTTATAAATCATTGTTGAAATGATTCAAACTATATTCCATTCAGCCAATTGTTGGCAAACTGGCAAACAGTTTTGATCCAGATTAGACGCTGAGTTATTTAGTGCATTTACTAGTTCTTAGTTGTTTTGCAAAAGTATGTCATGTTACGTCATCAATAG
The DNA here is from genome assembly GCA_963576725.1 of Azorinus chamasolen. Classification (NCBI taxonomy): domain Eukaryota; kingdom Metazoa; phylum Mollusca; class Bivalvia; order Cardiida; family Solecurtidae; genus Azorinus; species Azorinus chamasolen. The sequence continues at coordinate 88,567,375 of OY755236.1, read as the reverse complement.
CAGTATAACAGTTACCATTAGCCTGCTTAGCGCCACCTAACTGACATTTGCAAACAGCCTCGATCCGGATGAGACGCCGAGTAACTCGGCGTCTCATCAGGATCTAAGCTGTTTGACACTCTGTCAATAGTATCTCAAAAGATTGAACGAATCAGAAGTAAGAGACAATAGTAACAGATCAGATCTTAAGCAGACATCATTTTCATAGCAGGCTAATGGTTAATACATGTACTGTATCCAATTCTTAACTCTTTCCCTGTTCAGTATTTAAGCCAAATTTAAATACCTACTGAATATTCGTTAACAAAATAGTTGTAAAGAAATATGGAAGGTGGAACATTGTAGACATTTTAGAATGCAAAGAAACAGATCTATCAGATTCTATTAGCAAACAGAGCAGACCCTGATCAGACGGCTCCTATAGGAGCCGTCTGATCTGGGTCTACTCTGTTTGCAAATGCGTGAAAACACGTTTACAAATATGAGGGAAAGGGTTAACTCTTTCGTCGCCAAGGGAGACGTTGTGATTACTTTTACAAACAGTTCGGATCCCGATGAGACGCTCCACAAGTCCGTGTTGCATCTGGATCCAACCTGTTTGACATTCAGATTAAGTTTTTCAAAAGGCGTTCAACTGTTAAAACTGAAGCAGTCGACAATGTTAGCAGACGGATATATAATTAACCATTCTCTTGCTGAATTTTAAAATACATTTCTCCTTCTTTACCCATGCCCTGTTGTATAATTACATATATCTTCACTGTGTACAAGTATATCGCTGCGCAATCACTGCTGTGGAGTGCACTGGTTGCACAATCGACTTGTAAATAGTGCAGACCCGGATGAGACAGCTCCTGCAGGAGCTGTCTCATCTGGGTCTTCACACTATTTACAGGTAGGTATATTGACGTGAATAGCAAACGAAGGGTTAATCGGCTGCGAAAGTGAAAACCACACTCTTATACCATTTTCTTAGGTATACATGTATACAAAATCAACATAGGCAAATAAGCTTGAAATAATCATTATTATAAAAAAAATCACGTTTACACCTTTCCCTAATACAGAGTGAACGATTTTTCATGCCTTTGCAAACAGGGCAGACCCAGATCAGAATGCTCCTTAAAGAGCCGTCGAAAGCAGGGTCTCCTTTGTTTGCTTACGAAATCATACGATCCTGCAGTTTTTGTCTACCCTTTGTCAACACTCTCTTGGGAATTTCAAGTTAATGAATTTTGAAGAAGTGTTAAATCCATTCAAGAAGGAAATGGTTATATGTATATAAATTCACAAATAGCACATATAGAGAAGAGAAAATACAGTAGCATCTCCCTGTAGTGACCACTTAATGAACGGACATTGGTATCTTTAAATGCAACTTGCTTAATGCCGGACGTACGTTATGCAGACAACGTTTGTCCAGCAAGCTACCACATGACTTTAACCCTTTATTCCATAAATACGCCTTTGCAAACAGAGTAGACCCAGATCAGACGGCTCCTATAGGAGCCGTCTGATCAGGGTCTGCTCTGTTTGCATCTGGAATAAAATATATCTGATTCTATACTTTCTGCTATGGCCAAAATTTCATTAAATTATGTACCACTATAAAAAGTCAATTAACTAATAGTCATGATGCCATTATTTCTCACATGAATATTCATGGAGTAAATTAGCCTCTTTCATAAGTTTGCTTTAGAGAGTTGTTACTGTATTTTCCTTTTTCTTGCTTCTGAAAGACAATCAAAATAACAAATTAACAAATAATTAAAATAAATAGCAAAAACTAACCATTATGCTTTGAGGGTTTATTCACATACGTAAGCACACTAGAAAATAATTTGATGGGTTGCAAAATGTGCAGCACCTCTTCAGACGTCGCAATTTAACCCTTTCCCTCCTATAAACCCCTTTTCACGCATTTACAAACAGAGTAGACCCAGATCAGGCAGATCCTATATGATCCATTTGACCAGGGTCTGCTCTGTTTGCTAATGGAAGTTTTCTAAAATGGCTACAGTGTTCCACCTTCCACATTTCATTACAACTATTGTGACCATCAATTTTCAGTAGGTATTCGAATTTGGAATAAACATAGAACAGGGAAAGGGTTAAACTTGGCTCACGATCTGGTTCTACACTGATTGTAAAGTCTAAAATGGGGTTTCATATAATAATAGATGTAGCAAACATGATAATGTGACAATTGAAATAATACAACAACATGTAACGTACATGGGGACAGGTTAGTGTCGAACAGTGTAGGCCCTGATCAGATACCGCATTCCTGATGCGACGCTACTCTGGATCTACGCTGTTCCTGCGTCTTACTCTTAAGGCTATGGCGCCTGTATGTTTAAGACATTAAATACCGACAAATTGTCCGTCAGGATTTTAACTCTTTGGCTGCCTTGGACGATCAGTATTGCAAACAGTTTTGATCCGGATGCGACCCCGAGTAGGTCGGCATCTCATCAGGATCCAAACCCTTAAAACCGCGTATATGTTTTTGTAAAATAAAAGGGGCTTATGTGTCATTCAAACGGTAACATTATGTATAAAATGGTAAATGCCTCGTTTAATCATCTAACAGAAATGTTGACCAGCCTGTTAACCCTTTACTTCATGAATATTCATGTACAAAAAACTGACATCATGAACTTTAATAAGATATTTTTTTAAGATTACATCAATACGGGACTGTTTTGCCATTGCATAAACAGTAGAATCTGATCTATATAATCTCATAAGCACACAGAGCAGATCCTAATCAAACAGCTCCTACAGAAGCCGTTTGGATTGGGTCTACTCTGTTGACAAAGGTGTATCTATTGAGTAAAGGGTTAACCCTTTCCTCAATAAATACGCCTTTCTACGCCTCTGTAATAACCACTTCTTGAAACCATTGTGATAAATAGAGCATTTGCTCCTATAGGAGCAAATGCTCTATTTATCACAATGTTTTCAAGCTACATGTACACAATTCTAAAATTTTACTTTTCTGTAGTAAATGACCCTTTTGGGTAGATTCATTCAAAGAGGTTGGGTCTAAAAATAGCCTATGAAGTAAAGGGTTAAAGGTTACATACACCAGTACTCTTGGTATGGCCAATGAGGTATGTGAATATATTAGACTAGATATAAGAGGTCCAGATAAGATGCGTAAATTAAACCATTTTAAATACATGTAGTAACTTCTTTGTGTCTCCACCAAACCCTATGTTGTGCCTCGAAAGGAGGATTCTAAAGAGTGGTCACGACATATAGCTTGGTGGAGAAGTGACGAGTTCAGTACATGAGTACGCACGTTTATCTGTTGCTCTGGGTGTCATGTATAACAATAGCATTGTGTATAACGATAACATTATGTATAACAATAGCATTGTGTATAACGATAACATTATGTATAACAATAGCATTGTGTATAACGATAACATTATGTATAACAATAGCATTGTGTATAACGATAACATTATGTATAACAATAGCATTGTGTATAACGATAACATTATGTATAACAATAGCATTGTGTATAACGATATCATTGTATATAACAATAACATTGTGTATGGCAACATCATTTTGTATATAACAATAACATTGTGTATGGCAACATCATTTTGTATATAACAATAACATTGTGTATGGCAACATCATTTTGTATAACAATAACAGTGTGTATAACACAAGAGCACCGCAAACGTCTGTTACATAAAATAATACATTGCTAATATAATTAGTAGGCCTATGTAATAAGATCTAAGATATTCTATCAACAAAAAGAGAAGGTCCTGATCAAGCAGATCGAAATGAGCTGACTGAAGAGGTCTACTCTTTTTGCAAAAGTGTTCAAAGATGTATCTATGACGTAAGATGTTGACAAATCAAGGTTAACAGATTTTCAAGTAATCCCAAGGGAGATTACTCCTGACTGAAACAATGATTAGTACAGTACATCCCCTCTTGGCCGGACATTCAAATCAGTAGTAACACTTTCCTTCATACAAACGCATTTTCATGCATTTGCAAAGAGAGTAGACTCAGATCAGACGGTTCCTTGTAGCCGTCTGATCAGATTCTGCTCTGTTCGCTTTTGACACCAATTTTGCAGACGACAACTGTTGCAGACGAAATATTACTTTGAATGCAGAGTTAAATAGTAAACGGAAATTGAGCGCGTGGCGTCCTTTATAGCAGAATAAGGGGTTACTTTCTCATCAATGAGATACCATCATCATGCTGAGCTTTTTTATTTCTTCTGTTCAGAAGGCAACTGCCACACTTTCGTGAAATAAGGGCGCACGTACACCACTGACGCCAGACTTTTTTTTTGTAAACGTATTTGTTGGGGTTGGTTTCTTTGGTTTTTTATTTACTTTTTCCAGCTAAAATATCGTCTGCTTCATTTCTACACATCTGGTTTGATCAAACAACTACATATCACGTTCTGACGCCGATTTCCCCAGAGTTTGATCTGTATCAAAGCTGTTTGTAAATGACTTCCAATGTAAGATTAGCTAGATAAGTGTTAGACACATCAGTCGACTTTTGACTCTTTTATGGATTATCTGCGATATTGACGGCTTTAATTGAAAGGATAGTAATCAAGAGATTAATTAAGCACTTGTTTAATGTTGTATCTATACTGTCAATCAGATATCAAATGCTCCAAGGCATATATAACTCCTAACAGCCTCACTTTGAATTCTTTGAGCTAACTATCGTCTTCTAAAAGTTATATTCTGCTGCAACTTGATGCTTTTAGTCCCATTTCCCTTAAAAATAACAAATATGTGTCAAACAGTTTGGATCCTGATGAGACAATGAGTTACTCGGTGCTTCATCTGGATCCAAGCTGTTTGCATGAAAGTAAACATGAATTCGCCGCTTGCGTGAAAAGAGTTAAGATTTAGACTCCGAATCCGGTAAGTATTATTGAAAATCTGCAACACTGACTTGACTGTTAATAACAATCACATTGGATACTCTCTATAGCGACCATTTCGTGGATCAATAAGGGAGCTTTAACCCTTTCCTTCATATAAACATGTTTCACTCATTTGCAAACAGAGTAGACCCAGATCAAATGGATCCTATAGGAGCCGTCTGATCAGGATCTGCTCTGTTTGCTAGTGGAATTTGAAAGATCTGTTTCTTTACTTTCTGAAATGGCTGCAATTTGCCTCCTTCCGTATTTCATTATAACTATTTTGTCTATGAATATTCAGTAAGTATTGAAATTGTAATGAATATAGAACCGGGAAAGGGTTAAAAAAAACGTGTTTGATTAATGTATTGGAGCTTTTTGCAAGACTTTCATCTTGTATTATATTAGGTCCTGTCTCAACTCTTTCACTGTCAATGACAAATCTGTGATTACCTATGCAAACAGTGTGGAGCCAGATGATGTACCGACTACCTCGGCGTCTCATCAGGATCCAAACTGTTTGATACTATGAATAATTCTTTTGGGAACAAGAATGAAGAAAATCCAGAAAGGAAAGTTGAAACAGAAGAAACATATTGCAAACGACAAAATGTGGTAAACAACAGTTGATCCTTGCTTTACCTAATATATATACAGTAAAACCTATCTATAAAGGCCACTAAATTGTGTTAATTACTTGGTATTTAGGGCAGGTGACTGCTTTAAGCAAGGTGAAAGTAAAACAGAACGCTCCTATAGGAGCGTTCTGTTTTACTTTCACCTTGCTTTAAGCAGCCACCTGCCTTTAACACAAAATACTTGATGCAATTTAGTGGTCGTTATAGAGAGGTTGTACTGTATTTACCTTATAACGCCTCTGCAAATAAATGTAGTGCGATCTCTGAGTCGGATATTATCTAAAGTGTCTACAAGGAAACATATCTGGTATGCGACCATGAGTCAATACAAACTATAATAATCACAACTAGGTAATAACCGAAAAAATATTGTCTGCTTATTTTTAGATATTCTTTAAAAAAAAATCAATAATGTCTAACAGTTTGGATCCCATATAAATGCTGACGTACTCGGCATCTCATATGCATACATAAACCATAGTCATGTCATAAAGAAACCCTTCCCTCATACAGTAAACCCCTCTTAACCGGACGTTTAATTTATCATAAATGTCCGTATTGGAGACAGGTGGCAGCTCAATGCAGGTTGAAAGTCATGCACAAAGCTCCTCTATGAGCCTTCACCATGACTTTCACCCTGCATTAAGCATCAGGAAGCCATTTCGCGGATCTTGATGGTCTAAAATGTAAAACAATAATGATTGGGTTGATTTAGTGTTATGCTATATTGGACTTTAAAGACCATATAGACCCACAAAATGGCTCCCTTTGCATTAAGTAACCGCCTGCCTAAAACATACATAAGTTCTTCTCTATCAGAATTCCGTTTTAGAGGGGGTTTATTGCACATACGATTTTGGTTCATTTGCAAACAGAGTAGACCACGACCAGAACTGCTCCTGTAAGAGTTTCTCTGATCTTGGTCTACTCCGCTTGCTTATGGAATAATACACATCCGAATCTGAAGTTTTTGTCACAGCCAAAAATGTCATAGTTAAATATGTAATTAAATAGTGTTTTAATAAATTATTGAAATAATAGCCATGGGGGCAGTGTTTATAATCACTTTGACGACGGCCAGAAGAAATCGAGAACCTTGTCGAATACTTTGCCCAGGAATGATTCCTCCGAGTTGGGTCTTGCCAACCTTGCGGACGGGTCTGGCTTGAAGACATTGTCTCTTTCGATTGTTTTCCTTCGACTTGTTTCTGGCGTGTCCTTGTAAACAGTGCTGATGGACTCGTTATTGTCTAGACCACGTGCCCTTGGGTAGTAACGATGGTTGTTACCATACGAAAATGTTGTATTCCCGCTATAATTATCCAACTCATCATTCAGTGATCCCCACATAGATCTGCTTTCCCGACTGGTTTTTGAAAGTGTGTTGTTTTCAATAGATGTCCTGTGACGTTTTCCATGATTGTTCCAAAGTGTCTGTCTGGCCAATGTCGGTGTCCAGCTTCTTTCGTCTGCATTCGTCAAATGTTCCCCATGTGAAGTTTGTTTTATGGCAGCACGCTCGTCAACTGGCATGCGACTTGTGGACTCGTTATGTGCCATTTGCCTTCTCATGCGTTCGTCAAATGTCACGTGACTTGCACTGCCCTCATTAAATGGCATTTGTTCGTCAAATACAATGTGGCTTGTTCTGGGCCGACTATATAGTACTTTTCCTCTGACGCCTTCGTCAAATGCCACCTGACTTGTTCTGGGTTCACTATACGGCACTTGTCTTTTGATGCGTTCGCCAAGTGCCGCGCGACTCGTCATGGGTTCATTTGATGCCACTTGTCTTCTGTTGTGTTCGCAAAATGCCGAATGACTTGTGAAAGGTTCACTTGTTCTTGATTGTCTTCTGTGTAGTTCGCCAACTGTCACATAACTTGTATTCGCGTTACAAGATGCTGTTGGACTAGAAATACGTTCACTTGGTGCTGTTTTGCTTCTGACATGATCACCAAATGTTTTCTGATTTTTGACATTGATGCCACTAGGAACCTTGCTTCTAATGTAGCCATAGTTTTGGGCGATATCTCCGATCACTTGGTTCAGCATTTCTATGTTCTGAATTTGAAGTGCCTTAATTATGTCATCAAGCTTGTTTATTGTGCATGCCATGTTTGCCTGATGGGACTCAGAGTCCAAAAGTTTTGAATGTTTGTCTGTCGTGACCTGTTGGTCTGCAGTGGCATGCTGTTGAACAGTATCAGTATTTTGAAATTCATCATCGGTGCCACTAGATTCTGTATTCTCTCCACTATAGTTGTCAGATTCCTGACTCAGTTCTTCACTATCGTCAGTTTCTGGATCCTCATCTTCAGAGTATTCATTTTCCAGATACCAGTCTTCATCGGGTTCTATATACCCTGCAATATAGCCATCGGTTTCCAGATCGCTCTCTCCACATCGGTCAGATTCATCATCCGATCCTTCGGATGGTAAATGATTTTCTTTAGAATACACATGCTCTAGTTTCGTTTCTGCTGATTGCTGTCGTTCAGTTTTCATCGAATCAGTCACGTTAGTTTCTTTGAGTCCATTCTCATTTTTCGCTTTCTTCTTTCTTCTTCTCTGTTTTCTTTTCTTTGGCGTCTCGTTTTCTTTGTTGTCTAGAGCTGTGTTCTCTTGAGTTTCTATCAACTCTCTGTGTTCTGTGTACACACTACCCCCTGGATCTCCTCCACGAATTTTGACCGATGTGCCTTTATTTTTTGTTGTCAGTTTCCCTTGGAATATTTTCTTCTTCACTTTGACTAGTATTGTATCCAGTCTAGCCAACATCTCGAGGTGTTTGAATACCCACAATCGCCGATTATCTGCCGAGTACCAGAGCCCATCCACTTTAGCTACCTCAATACGATCAATGGATGAGGCGAAACAACGACCGAAATACATGTCATCAAGTAGATCTCCGATTTTAGACCCATTTTTAAACTTGTTCAGAATCGAAATCTGACTGTAGCGAATTTCAGAGGGGCGTAAGTAAGTCTCACCTTTCTTTGTAGCCATTCTAGTTTGCAGTCATTCACTTCAATTAAATATTCGTTAACGTACGTTTCCTATCTCTTGTCATGCTCATAACTTGCGGACCATATATATATAAGACTCCAAACAGATTTTCGGAAAACCAAGGCTATAAATAGAATCTGGAGCAATATATTTTCCGAAAATCGAGATCGATATTTTTAACCCCTTTCGCTGTTTTGTCGTCTGCAAACTTTGTAGTCTGCTACAATTTTCAGTTTTCATTTTTTCGTATTTTTTGTTACAAAAAAATTGTTTTTTACTCGGCGTCTCATCTGGATCCAAACTGTTTGCATAGGTTATGACAGATGCAACATTGGCAGCGAAAGGGTTAATATTCCCTGCTATGGGAGAGTTTATGATAACCTTTGCAAACAGTTGGGATCCAGAGGAGACGTCGAGTAACTCGGCCTCCCACCAGGATCCAGACTGTTTGGTGCACCTTTAAAACCTATTCAGCAGACGATAAACTTAGCAAATGAACATTATTTTGCGCCGAAAGGGTTAGATGTCATTGGTGAATTTCGTGATTGTACAAACTGTTTGCATTCAGATGCGAAGGCTGTTTGACACCGAATTATAAAATTATGTCTGTAAAGAAAATAAAGTTGCCAGTAACTGCAAAAAAAATCGTATGCTGTGTGTGTTTTATTAATCATGCAAACAAATAGATCTAATGATAGATCTGGATCCCTTTCATTCTACTTAAGTAATTCTAAAGTTAATGTAATTACGTGGCATATTACGCATAACCACTGCATATCTTAGGTGCATTTTCGAACAAGACTGTCAAACTACCGTGGACAACCATTTTCCAGGAATTGACACAGCAACATAACTAGTAAAAGGGAAATAACTACCAAATATAAATTACTGTTCTCTATTATAAGGGTTATTTCCCTTGTAGTTTGTTACGTGTCCATCATTCACGAACACCTAGGATTGACTAATCTTATAAGGCCGTCTTGGTTATCGAAAACGAAAATAAGCCGGGAAATTTCATAAGTAGGCGTGCTCGTGGAAAATACAGTATTACAGATTGTTCACAATCTGACCAATGGCCATGGCAGGTAAACCAGCAATGATAACAAATAAAGGATTGCCCAGATGAAATAAAATGCTGAATACTCAAAATAGAATAGTACATTAGTACTTAACTACAGGTAAACCACGCTATATTGAGACTTGTTGTTATTTTGTTGTTTACATAACAGAACACAAATATAGGACCAGACAACATAATGTAGTAAGTTGCCACCAATTATGTTCTGGGCTTTGGTCTAATGGATATGTATCTGGTCTTGCAAACAGGGGGTCGTGGGTTCGAATCCCAGGCTATGCAGTTTTCTTTTTTTAAAACAAAAATGATTTGCTATTTGTAATCATCTTTTTAATTTTTAGTCGTTTTCAATTATATGTTAATATTTTGTTATTAATTATTATATGTTATATTTATTGTTGCTTTGTATTGACGATTAATTAATAAAAAAATATTGGCCATTGGTTAGAATCGAACTCGAGACCCGCCGCATGCAAGCCCAGATACATATCCATTGCACCACGTCAATTATATTGAAGGATTGTTGCTTGAGAAGTCCTTTAAAAATTAGGAAGTGCCATAGTCGCTTCATTTTGTTTACATTAGAGTAGGTCATGTTTTGTTTCAAAATAAGTTGGTCCATCTGTACAGAGCTCATGCTTAAATTTGCAAGTGGATATTCAACGGTAAACAGCGTACATCCAAAACAGAGTTCAACCTGGAGGGTGTTTTTTATCTGGGTCTACGCTGTTTGCAAATGCGAGTTAACTCGTTTCCGGCACATAAAGGATGAAATAAAACTGGTCAATCGGCTCGCATTTATTAACCCATTACCTCATAGGCTATTTTTAGATACAATCTATTTGAATTAATCTACCAAAACAGTTTGAGGAAAGCCCTCCACTCGGAACATTTTCATACCATGGCCACAAGCGCATACGCGCGCGCATACACACACTAATACACACACACTAACACACACGGAGAAATACAGACACACAATTATTTTATTACAATTCAGGTTGTTATTACAATTCAGCTTGACCACCAATTGTAATAATAATATTTCCTTTTAATGACCGTTTAAGAAAGGTTTTACTGTAATAAAGAAAGCTCGTGTAGGAGCTTTCTGCATAATTTCGTTATACATTAAGCTACATTATACATTTAACGAAAGTTATGCAGACAGCTTCTTCATGATAGTTCTGCCTTACTTTAATCATTCATTATGCAACCACGTGCTTTTAAAGATGCCAATGTGTATTCATTACGTCTTTGCCTCATAAATATGAAAGAAATAATGACATCATGAACATTGATTAACGCTTTCGCTGCTAAACTCTGTCGTCTGCTAACTTTATCGTCTGCTACAAATTTTCATTCTTTTTATTTTCTTCATTTTTATTTCAAAAAAATAGTAACAGTAACAAACAGTTTGGATCCTGATGAGACGCCGAGTTACTCGGCGTCTCATCTGGATCCAAACTGTTTGCATAGGTAATCACAGATCCGGCATTGGCAGCGATAGGGTTAAATATTTTTTATAATGGCACATGTGAACACATGAAGTTTTGGCCATGGCAGAATTATAGAATCATATCTATGCTATTTCATAAGCAAACAGAGCAGGCCCTGATCAGACGACCCCTATAGGAGCCGTCTGTTCTGGATCTACTCTGTTTGCAAAAGTGTAGAAAGGCGTATGTATGGGGTAAAGATTTTTAGTGGTTGTTTTAAAGTTTGAATAGGTTCTTTTGTAAATACAAACACTAGATAGAATGGACCCCAAAAATGGTGATCATATGATCCATTTGTATCGAGAGTACCGTAACCATTTCCCTTATGTGAGCGCATTTTGACGCGTATGCAAACAGAGTAGACCCAGATCAGACGGCTCCAATAGGGGTTTCGCATTTCGCATTTGTCATTTGCACCCATCATTTGGAACATTCCGGTTCTTTCAATTTACACAATTGGCAAAAAGCATATCGCATTTTGTATTTAGCAGTTAGCAAACAGCATGGCAGAATGGCGTTCCATGCAGGCCTACGTAAACAATGCAAAATGTCAGAGTTTGGGCAGACATAAATGTTTCAGCACGATAGTTGGTTAACCCATACCCCGCTGCAAATAAATGGCTGCTCCAATGTGTCAAACAGCTTTGATCCTGGTGACGCTGCAGGCTACTCAGTGACGGGCTCCTTCCAATTCGATCAAGCTTTTGAGAAACTATTGGCAGGGTGTCAGATACATTCGATCCTGATGTGACGCCGAGTTAATCGGCGTCTCATCTGGATCCAAACTTTTTGAAAATGATTCACGTCACGATTACAGGGCATAGATTTAATATGGACATAGACAAGCCGTGTAGATACAGACAGAGACATATAATACATGTATGTATGTATAATATGTCTCTGATACAGACCAGAAAGAACGTTCCCTCTGATCAAGGTCTGCACGCTTGCGTACGTTTTTCCTCATCGGCGGAAGAATTCTAGTAGAAACACCCCTTCAAATCAAACGTACAGTAAAACCCTCTAAAGCGGACGTTAAATTTAGTATAAATGTCGGTCTTGGAGACAGGTGGCAGCTTAATGTAGAGTGAAAGTCATGCAGAAAGCTCCTCTGTGGTCTTTCTGTATGACTTTCATGCTACATTAAGCAGCCACATTCCAAGTACCTAAATTCATCTCTACTAGAATTCCGGTTCAGAGGGGTTTTACTGTACATATATGGACGTGTTCATTTAGAAAACGAGGCTTCGTTTGGGTTAACTACGGTAGAGTCTCGCAAAAGCGACCACCACAAAATTGAATAACATACTCGTATGTGTATATAACGTTGTTTAAACCCATTCCCTCATAGGCTATTTTTAGACCCAACCTCTGAATATATCTACTAAAAAGGAACATTTACTAGAAAAAAGGAAAGAAAATAATTATGTAGTTTTGAGACCGAAAAGGAACATTTACTAAGGAAAAGGAAAATGCGTAGTTTCGAAACCATTGTGATACATATATGTAGAGCATTTATCACAATTGTTTCAAAAAGGTATCTTTTTACAGAGACGTCAAAATGCGTCATTATAAGGGAATGTGTAATGTCTTGTATTAACCCTTGCTGCCAATGCCGGAAACTCGGCGTCTCATCAGGATCCAAACTATTTGTTACTGTTACTATGTTTTTGAAACAAAAATGAAGAAAATCAAAAGAATGAAATTTTGTAGCAGACGACAAAGTTAGCAGACGACAGAGTTTGGCAGCGAAAGGGTTAAGCATGTATTATCACCTGTTTAAAAAATCCAGAAATAAACTTTTTTGAGTGTTCGTATTAGAAAGACTTAACTGTACTTATTACAAAATCAATATCGCTCAATAGTTCGATTAATTTCATATGATAATGGAGAACAGGTTGCCAGTTCAATGTTGGAGAACAACATTATTTGAGACAAACGATCTTAACCTTTTCCTGTAGTTCTTCCGCAGATTTTATCGTCTGCTTCGACTCTAAAATTAATAAATTGTATCGATTTTTTATATAGACTATGTTTTCCATTTCTTTTAAACAAAAACGACCGTGTTGTAGTGTCAAATGTTTTAGTCGGCATCTCGTGTGGATCCAAACTGTTTATGAAGGTCACAAAGGTTAAAAACATTTTCGCCGCCAATGTTACATCTGTGATTACCTATGCAAACAGTTTGGATCCTGATGAGACGCCGAGTAACACGGCGTCTCATCGGGATCCAAACAGTTTGTTACTGTGACTATGTTGTGTGGTTTTTTTTTAAAGAAAATGAACATTTAAAAAAAATGAAAATTGTGGCCGACAACAAAGTTAGCAGACGACAGAATTTGGCAGCGAAAGAGCTAAACATTTTTGCTCCCATTGGCAAATCTGTGATCACATCATGAAACAGTTTGGATCCAGATGAGACGCCGAGTAATACGGTGTCTAATTAAGATCAAAACTTTTTGGTGCATTGGTTATGTTTTCTCAGAAACAGAAGAAACTTCCAAATCACTAATCACCGCCGCAACAATATTGTTTTGTTTTTTTCCTATTAAATCCGATAGGTAGCGAAACGTACAGGTGGCGAAATGGTCAGGATAGCGAAATGACTTCTCGGTGGGTAGCGAAATGACTGTAGCGAAAAGGTATGGGTTGGGAAACGTCCAACAACCGTAGCAGACAACAACTTTGCAGGCGACAATAAATTAAAATCCCCGCGTGTTTAGTTACGCAGCAGATCAGCGAAAAATTAGTTGATCTTGTTCCGGAATGTTCATATATGAAATCAAAATTTGATCTGTACACGAACTGAAGCATTCATTTAGAATCATTTGCACTGAAGAAATTATTTCTTTTCTGTAAGCGGGTGTCAAATGTCGAGATATAAATACTTGTAACTGCAGTAGCGTTACACATTAATTTACAGTCAAACCAGATATGTAAACAGCGTGCATGGATAAGGAACAGAAGATTATGCACTACATTTGACGATAAAGGCGCATTGAAAATGTTGTACACATTACATGTTCAAACATTTGGTGATTAAAAACAACTGGGATATTTGTATTATAAGAAGAGCAAACCAATAGCTTCTTTGACGTCATCATCCATATGGCACGAGGACATCGTGTGATATGGTCCGCCCCGAAAGTGCGACCCAGAGAGAACCATCCTTATATTGTGTTGGACGGGGCGCTTGACAACAATGCCAGAACAGGACGACGTTGGAGGAGAATAAGGTATAGAAAACGTCGAAAAAGACATACAAGGCGTCTGCGACAGCGTCATCCTCATATCTATCCAGAGTACGAAGAAGTCATGGTCCAAGACGAGATGCCCCAAACGTATCTACTACTGTTCTTCTCTCGAGTGGTTCATTATGGTGATTTACAATACGTGGATACCTTAACAATCATAATTAACTTGTGGAAACTGCTCTTTCGTGGCATCCTACTTGTGGCGTCTGTCATTGTACTTTCGATTATTTTGTACGGTTTGATATTTTGGGTGTAATTGTTAGATACTGTATTGTATCAAAGCGTTGGACTGACTGTCTAAAACTTTAAGACAGCTATGATTATACAGTTACGGTAGAACCTGCCTTAACCGATCATTAAAAAGAGGTATTGTTAAGGGTATGTAAGGCAGGTGGTAGATTAGAAGTTAATACAGGTCAAAAGTAATGCAGAAAGCTCTTCCAGGATTAATAAGTTAATTAAAACGCACTACAATCGATCTTTTGCAAAGTCTTTCACTGCCGATGAGGCGTGAGTTCACTTTTATGCGCCCAAACGAAAGATCCAGAACATAATAAGGGCCGTCAAAAGGAGCCAGAGACATTACATAGCAAATCGAAACCGTGGTACCAGGCTTTTGCATGACGATGCTTCTTTACACAAGTCAGCCATTGTACGCGACCTTCTGAAACAATGTGGTCATCGAGCTTCCTCATTCTCCTTATTCGCCAGACCTCGCCATTCTCCTTATTCGCCAGACCTCAACACTTGTAATTTTTTCCTGTTCCCAAGGTTTAATCAAAGCGTTGCAGACGCAGTATTCTTTGTATGGGATCAATGTTTTGAATATCAAATTTCTAATATTTTGCATAAAAATAGCGGGTCTAGAAGGGAAATGATTAGATCTAACACTCTTTCTAGTGAGTGATTCAGTTGCAGCTGACATTTCGGCCGTTTCCCGCTATGCTTATGAGACTCACAGGGGTCTGGACCGCTTCAGGGGGTATATATGTACTATATAATAACAAGGGTTCCAACTAGCAGAACGGATATCCGTGTACCACGAGTACAAATATGACTGTAACTCTTACAATTTAAATGATAATTTCGTATGTCTTTCTATTGAAAACCAATATATTTTTCTATCAAATAAATATAATCTTATAACGGTAACTTATGAACAAGTATAAATCCAACAATGATTTTCTCAACATTTCACGTGTTTTTAGGACCATCGACAAACGTTCGTTCACTCCGGTTTCACTATATCACAGCAATAACCTGGCAATCTGCAGTTCAAAAAATGGCGCGAGTCAATAAAACGAATCAATTCTAACACCCACCTCCAATTATTTAGTCCAAAGCATCAAAAGAATGATGTAATACTAGCGAGTTTTGTCAGTTTGCTTCAAATCGTCGAGGAAGGAGCCATTGTACGTGACGTCACGGATTTTCCAACTTTTCCTTCGCTCATCCAATGAAATGGCTCTATTAAAATTTGTTGCAATATGGCAGCATCCCGACAGACGGAAAGGCCGCTGTTGCTAGTTGCTTATTTATTAAGAGGACACAACACATGGAGATTGGTGATATAATTGGGTTGTTTTATTGAACCACGCCATCTTTTCAACTGAAAATCGTCAGGTTATGGCTGTGATATAGTGAAACCGGGGTGAACGAACGTTTGTCAATGACACAGAAAACACGTGAAATTTTGAGAAAATCGTTGTTGGATTGATAATTGCGCGTAAGGTACCGTTATAAGATTATATTTATTTGATAGTGAAATATATTTGTTTTCAATAGCCGAAAGAATTACAAAATCATCATTGAAATTGCAAGAGTTACATTCATATTTGTACGTGTGGTACACTGATGTCCGTTCTGCTAGTTGGAACCCTTGATATTATATAATACATATAGACCCCAATGAAGCGGTCCAGACCCCTGTGATGAAACTGACCATCCGCGGTTGCTTTCGGTGTTATATGTGCGATTACCTAATCGCTTGCAAAAGGTCATCCGACGCGCACTTTATTCACTGAGTATCCTCTTGCAGAATAATTTAATTCATAGTATGTTCATGTGGTTTCGCCTTGGGCCTAATATTTGTATATTCGTGCACACTCCTTACACATGGCTATATTTTGTGGACTTTCTTATACATACTAAACCCGAGCTTTAACGCTACGAAGCCTTTTCATGTCAGAAATAGTATACCTTGATTGTTTCCGGATGTCATGTTAATAAACGCCTTTTTAATCTATCGAATGCACGTCAATAACTTGTACTAGAATGTCATGCAGAATGGCGGTTGCCAGGTCGGCGAGAGTAGCATGTGGCCGACGCGAGAATACACCTATAACTCTGTATTCATCTGCTTACGCAAAGAACGCAAAAACTCTGCCAATGACTGATAGTATTTAAAAGTTGACATACATTGTATGAAGTATCAGACCCATACCTGAAAGCAAAGATACTAACTGTCTTGCAAATGGATGTGATAGCAGTTTTAAAATGACCAAGGGTTTCACATCTTGTAATAGCCTGAGGCAATCCATTGATAAGTAAATACCCCATGTAAGAAAAAGATTTCTTACCAAAATTGTTTACTTTTGAAATGGCATGGTGTCTATTTGTAGAAAAGTAAAGGGAACTGAAAATCAGATATAGAAATTGCTGCCATGTTTAACCTTGTACATCGGTTATGCACTGAAATTAGAGGAACAAAATGCTCGCTGATGTTATCAGGAGGCTGAGCAGTTCCATTATTTTTATTTTAAATACATGAAATTTAACGGATTGTCAGTTATTATGTTATGGTTTACATGTTGCCCTGTGTTCACCGACGTCTATGTTGTGGGTAAGTCCGGCGGGGATACCTTTTTATTTACACTATTTGTAAAGCTAGGGTGACTTTGTGAGAAGTGTGAGGTTAGGACGTCCGTAAACCGATTTAAACCCTCAGTGGTGTTTTTGCTACTGACCGTGCCAATGCGGTACATGTACTCTCTTTGTCACCCTTCCTTTTCTTTGCCTTACGTCTTTGTGCTTGTGATTTTGTTCATGTGTGGAGTGTTTGTCTCAAGTTCTTGTATGTCTGTTGGTGTTTTGTGTTCATCTCGTGTGTGATTGTGCATTTGGGTGTGTGGTTGTGTGTGTGTCATGCTATCTATCGGTATTTTAGTGGTGGTTGTGTCTTGTATATGGCTTTGCCTGCTTGACTTTACTACTTTTCCATAGTGTATTTTGGTATACCCGTTTTGAGACGTGTAACCAGTTTGGAGTTTAAAATGTCCAAGTGATGTGATCTATTGTCCAGATTTAAAACAAAACGGAAGAGTTGTCTGTAATTTCTTCTTGGGGTTTTGACTTGGACCTGTATACCAAGCAGAGCAAGCACAACCAAAGAGACATTGTATGAGGGACATGAAAAGGAGCTTTTTGGTATGTGAAGTCATAAATTTGGCCTTTCCAAAGACCTATGATAACATAAATAAGAAACTACTGTATAACGCTAGATCTTAATTCTGATATGTGGTTTGGGTCTTTGCATAAAACTGTTTTATTTGTTAACAGATTTTAACAATCAATGTACATGTACCATATTGTACCTGAATGCTCTACACAATGGTATGCTTATAAATATTTCTTGAGCTTTTCTTACCATCCGTGATATTTGCAAAAGTGACTTTGTTTGATTTGGTACTTGCTAAGAATCAAACCTTATTCTGGCACGTGGCAATTTTTTATATTTTGTAAACTACTGAGAAACAGAAAATAAAGCTTTCTTGATGACTGATCTAGCAATTGATTCATCTGATAAAGATTGATATTAAAGTTGCTCCCGAAAAATTTACGGAGTAAGTTTACTGGATACTCTTCCCATTGCATGAGATATTCAAATTTGAGTTGGGCCTTAGTCTAGGTTTAGAGCTAAATAACATTGAGTCTGTATTGCCGAAGGACCAGAAAATACCAGTTTATCCGGTCTGATGAAGGCCGCATTTGCCCGCAAATATTTTTTTGTATTTCCCCCATACCATTTTCTGGAATCGTAATGTTTAATGCTATTTGTTTTATATAATTTTTCATAATTTCTGTTTTCGTTCATTATAGATTTAAGCTATGTATTATCATTACCATTTATGTATCTCAGATTTTTTTGTACTGAACAAGCCTTCGTTGATTAATATTTATTGATAAAATTAAATCTTGTTTCACTCATTGCGATTGTAGATGAAGCAAATATCCCAGTGACAATAATTTATTTACACAAAAATTGTGGCCTTGGTGTCAACAGAAATATTGGTGAAATGAAAGGGTAATGACTCGCTTTTCTAGCTTATCATATACACGTATCATAAACATTCACCGTCTTTTCATTTGATGTTTTAACATCATTTAGGTTCCATTTCCCTAAACAAAACATTATTGTATTATATTTCGGATATTACCTGCATTTCGGACGTATTTAGTGCTGTGATATTGGGCCAATATTACAGGCTTGTAATATCAGCAAATGTTCACACTAAAATAAATACAATTTAATTAAAATATATGAATATGTTTAATATTTAATTCAAGTACTGCACATAGATATATACATGCATTTGCAATGATTTACCCACATTTTCATGGTACTAAATGACCAGTTCAGTATACCGTAAATTAATTGGATTTATATAATAAATATTAGAATCCATGTTTCTGTAAAAAGGTACTTTTACAGTAAGTATGTACACAGGTATTTCACACCTTTCATTCACATGTAAAAGTTTAATTATCGTTGTGTTTAAAGAAGGCTTGAAACACTGAGTTGCTCAGTCTGATCTGGGTGCAAGCTGTGTATACATGTAGGTCAAATTATTAGAATGTAGTAGTGAAGTAATGAACTTATTACAACTACCGTTTGGCGTTAAAGAAAGGTGCAACCATCTTGTTAAACATCTGAAAGGACAAGGTACATGTAAATAATTATCAAAGGCAGGTGTAAACTGGTACTACCAATAAACGAGTACCGGTAAATCTAACGGAGTGTCTATTGCCACATATTTTTATAACTGGTGACACTCAGACAGGGTAAAAATCACACACATCGTGAGAGTTACACAATACGGCAATAAATTCAGATGACATTCTAATATCATGATTAAAATGCATTTATTTGGACGAATTAAACACCTAGATAAGTACATACATGTGATAACTACCGGATTCTGCGGGAGACTACCGGATTTGAGCCCAACTCCCGCAAGTCCCGGCCGGGAGACGAAATCTCCCGATTTCTGAATAAAAATGATTTTTATTTTTTTCCCACCCCATTTTCTATCATTTTTTGTCAATAAGCGCTAGCCAGATGCCTCAAAGAACCAGTGTTGTTGACTTATTTACTGCCCTGTTTATCATGGCAGGCACAGCGCCGTGTCCCTTTTGTAGTACGTCGCCATGTTGCCCCTTATCAAAGACCTCCACAGCATGCCCTAAATACCATGCTGTGTAATTGTGGCCCCAGTAAAAGGGATTAAATGGTCAGCAAACTCAGCATGGTGTGTTATTTACCTTGGCATGTGTGTATTCCGTAACATAAACATTTGTGTAAGCATATATGTCTCTGGTGTATTACACTGTCGTCATTACATGCTTTTTTCTTCACGGTCAGGTTCTACTAAATTTCTGTTGAAGACGATCTTATTTTCTGAGACTTTAGGTTCTAAGTTTATTAATAGATGTCCACATGGCATAACTGTAATGAAAATGTGCTTTTATCAGAAAAAAAAAAAAATTGGTTGCCTCAAACCACGGATTTTTCGAACGGTGAAATGTGTCATTTCATAGAGGCAAACACAAACATTGTTTTCCACAGACATTTGGTAACATATTCAAAAGAAATTGTGTTTGTATTGAGTATAGAATGTATGGATGTCAAATACACAAAATTTGGTGAGATAGGAAGCACTTTTCAAACGAAAAATGAAACAACAAAATGCAAAGATAGTGTACTAGTGTTTGGATAGTACCATATTTCGGACAGAAAGTGACAAATGTATTATGTTTATTTCAGAATATAAATTTCTGGATATATTTCATTACAAAAATGAATTAAAATAATAAAAACAATAATGTCAATAATAATATAAGAATGAGAATAATGTAAATAATGATAGTAAAAATAATAATAATAAACACATGTCTATCAATTGGCCAGTTAAAATAATAAACACAAGTCTATCCATTGGCCAGAATGGAATAGAAAGAAATGGTAATTAGAAGAGAGTATATGGAAATAGATAATAGCACACACACACAAAAAAAATTACAATAGAAATGAATAGTAATTAGAATAGATTATATGAGCACAGAATAGATAATGGAATAGAATGGAATGAAACACAAAGGAATTAGAATAGATAAGAGAATGGGGTGGAATGGAATAGAAAGGAATGGGAAATAGAGTAGATGTTGATGGATGTAGAACAGAGAATAGTACAGAATAGAATAAGGAATAGGATATTGCTAGATAGGCAAAAAAAAAAAAAGCCCTAGTAATTAAGATGGTTTGTCGCGCATAAAAGTGCTTTTATCATACCTACTCCTTTCAAACCAGGTGTGTGTGTGTGTTGTGTGTGTGTGGGGGGGGGGGGGGTGTTCTTTTCTTGCAGATATTTATGTAATATAAATATAGGTCTCTGGCCTATTATACCATCAAATAACCATCCGCATAAATCTCCCTCTTTGACACCCAATCTCCCTCATTTGAAAAGCTAATCTCCCTCTTTGCCTCGAAAAAATTATCACATGTATGGATAAGTAAGATATATTTCGTAACACTATTTTATGTGAGCAGAATGTATGCATACTTTAAAATATAATCATTTTTGTTTGTTATATGCAATAGTAGACCTAATTAGCTGCACAAACTAAGTTCAGATGATATCTAACTTTTGGGATGAAGAAAGCTCAAAAGAATGAACGAAATAATATTAACGGGAAACCAATAGGACAATGCGTGGTATAGAATAATATTGCAATAATAGTACTGAAAATAATGACGAGATAAAGTACCCACCTTAGTGCTGATCCACTTATAAGTAAAATTCCATATAATGATTAATAACTAACGACAAATTCACATAAATCCACAATAATCTAATTCACTAATGTTAAATTATCACTGCTTCTCACAAACGTCCTCGGAATACTAAAGAAATGAATGCAAAAGTTAGATTTGACTTATAACTCAACTTGCAAGCCGAGTTTACGTCGGCTTTGATACACAAATATCACAGTCGGTAATTACGAGTTGTTTGCAATGCAAACACCAATCAGCACACGCGCGACAGCTTACTTACATTGGTAAGCCGACAAACGCATTAATTGGTGTTTCTCAATCACACCTGTAAACGTCTAAGCAGCAGACCAACCTACTGTGGAGCAAAATTTTAACAAGCTAAATGACACATGATTTACCGTATATAAGCTTCAGAGAAATCAAATTTCATTGAATAATCTGTTTCTCACGAGGCAAAGACTATTCTTTTGATGCAATGGCTGTTCTGTACGTCGGAAATGTCATCCTCAAGTACCTGGATGTTGGAAACGGATGCAACAGAGCAGACCCTGATCAGATGGCCCCTATAGGGGCCATCTGATCTGGGTCTGCTCTGTTTGCAACTGCATGAAATGCTTTCTGTATGACTTTCATCCTGCCTTAATTAGTCACCTGCTTAAAAGTATCAAATTCTTCTCTACTAGAATTCCAGTTTAGATGCTACTTCTAGAATTAGGTTTGGCAAATTGGGCTCTTTTGCTTAATGTATTTTTCTTGTATTTGCTACAGGTGAGAGTCCAGAAGGACCGAAATATTTCAGTTATATATCAGCTTCCTGATGGAGATGTAAGTTTGCTTACCTTGTTTAAGATGATATAACAATGAATGGCTAGACTTTAGAATCTGCCTGCACCTAAAATTACTAATTTCAAGTTTGATGAACATGTGGATTTCCATTAAGTATTCATTTTACATACTAGGATTAGGTAAGGGTTAGTGGTATAAAATGCTAAAATTAGGTGCAGACAGATTCTGAAAGTGCTCCCAATGAATGAGTATACCGTATTTCTTAAGCAGTAGTGTCAACTTTGGCAAATTTGTTGTAAAATATGCAAACAATTTGGATTTAAATTCAAAAGCTGGCATCTCATTAAGATCCAATCTGTTTTTCATTGTGTTTCTTGGAAAAAAAGATTAGGACTCTTTTTAGCTCACCTGAGCAAAGCTCAGGGTGAGCTTTTGGGAGACTTGAATGTCTGGCGTGTATCGTCCGTCGTCAACAAGTTGCTTGTGAACACTCTAGTGGTCACAATTTTAGTCCAACCTTCATGAAACTTAGTCCGAATGATTGTCTTGATAAAATCTCGGACGAGTTTGAAAGTGGGTCACATGGGGTCAAAAACTAGGTTACTAGGTCATATAGTAGGCAAACCTTGTGAACAATTTAAAGGTCACATTTGGAGCCCAATCTTCATGAAACTTTGTCAGAATGATTGTCCTGATAAAATCTCGGACGAGTTCGAAAGTGGGTCATGTGGGTTCTAAAACTAGGTCACCAGGTCAAATAGCAGAAAAACCTTATGAACACTCTAGAAATCCCAGCCCAATCTGCATGAAACTTTGTCAGAATAATTGTCCTGACAAAATCTTGGACAAGTTCTAAAGTGGGTCAGGTGGCGTCAAAAACTAGGTCACTAGGTAAAACAGGAAAACCTTGTTAACACTCTAGAGGTAACATGTTTTGTCCAATCTTCATGAAACTTAGTCAGAATGATTGTCTTGATAGAAACTAGGTAACTAGGTCAAATAGTAGAAAAACCTTGTGAACATGCTAGAGGTCACATTTTTTGTCCAATCTTTATGAAACTTAGTCAGAATGATAAAATCTCGATAGAGTTTAAAAGTGGGTCACATGGGTTAAAACAGTAGGTCACTAGGTCAAATAGTAGGAAAACCCTGTGAACACGCTAGAGGTCACAAATTTAGCCTAGTCTTCATGAACCATAGTTAGAATGAGTGTCCTGATAAAATCTTGGGAGAGTTTGAAGTGGGTTAAGTTAGGCCAAAAAGTAGATCTTGGAAGAGTTTGAAAGTGGGTTAAGCTGGGCCAAAAACTAGGTCACTGGGTCATATCTTAAAAATTCTTGTTTACAGCCCAGGGGCCAGATTTTTAGCCCAATCTTCCTCAAACTTGCTCAGAATGTTTGTCTTTGTGATATCAAGGTTGACTTTGATAACGGTTGGGACAGGATAAAAAAAGTAGGTCACTAGTTCAAATCTTAGAAAAATCACTCTTGAGGCCACATTTTTAGCCCAATCTTCATTGGTCAGAATGATTGTCTTGATAAAATCAATATTCTAAATCTTTGCAAATCTCAGAACCACTGCTCATGATCTACTATATTAACATCGTTCCCTTAGGTCAATATAGACCCAATTCTGGGACTACCCAGCTATAATCTTAAATCTATGGTAATCGGGTGAGCGATTAAGGGCCATCTTGGCCCTCTTGTTTAAATTGTTGCAAGTGACTGTTTTTATAGACAAATTTAATAAGCCATTGTTAGCATCATATCCCAGACATCCAGATAAGATGTACATGTTACAAAAATCAAGAATAATTCCTTTATTTCTCCACCAAACCTTATGTTGTGACCACTCTAGAATTGTCTCTTGTAGACAATTCTAAAGAATGGTCACAACATAGGAAAAACATTATGATTACAGCTATTAGCAGTTAGGGACAAACTCACTTGAATGTTGAAAGGAAACAAAACGTTAAAAGCAAGAAAATTGTATCTCATCTTTAGCAATATAGATAAAAAAGGCATTTGGCTTAGACTTGCCAATCTGAAAGTTATATCCAAGGAATCGTGCTTTGCAAAACTGTTCTATTCAATATTTACTGTATTGTTAATTTACTGCATTTAAGATGTTAGACACTAGTTTTTGTCACAATATTTATCTTGGACTGAAAAGAAAATGTATAACTGATTTTCCATTTTATATCTGAAAATTATATAATAACTGATTTCAGGAAAATATATGAAGCAGCCAGTACAAATGATGTAGGGTATGTTACGGAGGCTCTATCAGGAGCACATGGAGAAATACCTGAGGCAGATCTAGAACTTGCCTTACTGCGAGCAGCCAGTAATGGAAACAAGGAATGTGTGGATTTGCTCCTAGAAAACAATGTGTCTGTTTTGGCACGGGATGGCTCAGAGGACACTGCCCTTATTCTTGCAGCCCAGCGAGGCCATATTAATGTGGTGCAACGACTTTTACAGTGTAAATGTCCAGTGAACTGCCAAAACAGCTATGGCTATACTGCACTTATGAAAGCCTGTGAGTTTGGTCACTTAAAAGTGGCAGAAATATTGTTAAAAAATGGTGCTGATGAAAGCAGTCATCATGTTGGAAAACAATGTGGGAATGACCAGGAATCCAGTTTAATGGTAGAAACACGACTACGCAGAGACATTCCTCATGGCTATACACCATTAATGGTGACTGTTCTGAAGCAGGCACCTGACTTTAAGGAGCTTATGAAACTTTTATTGAAGGTACATGTTGATGTGAATGAAGAAGATTTGGAAGGGTGTACAGTACTTCATCATGCAGCAAAACGGTGTGATGGTGAGGCTCTGAAAATATTGTTAGAGGCTGACGCTGAAGTGAATTGTATAGACATATGGGGTGTAACACCCCTGATGAATGCTTGTGCCTATAATATGGGAGACAATGTGAGATTATTACTTCAATATGGTGCTGATGTTTCTATTTTTTGCAAAGCAAGGCGTTCATGTCTTTCTATTGCTGCAAGAACTGCATGTATTGAAATTATCAGCATGCTTCTTGCTGCAGGAGCAGATCCTGATCACTTAGATGCTCACAAGAAATCACCACTTTTTATTGCCATGGGACACCAAAACTACGCAGCTATGAAATGCTTTATTCAAATTGGTTGTGATCTGAGTATGTCTTGCTTTGAAGTCACGACGTGGCAAATGTTGACCTATTTTGTCTACGCTATTTGGCGTAAAGATATTCATATGATTGACATGCTGTACAGGGCTGGAGCTTGTTCTGATGAGACTCTGCACGACATTTTGAGGGATGAGAAGTTGCAGACTCATTGCAGGGACAAGCCGGAGGTGTTTGAGGCCCTGCATGGACTTGCTGCAAAGCCAAGGTCACTCCTCAGCTGCTGCCGACTTGCTGCCAGAAATTCTATGAATACATCTTTGCCAAACTGTGTTAGTTCACTCACTCTGCCTAAGAGCCTGAAGGACTATCTCCTCTACTCTGACATCAATCTAGATCACTTAGAAGCTTAACCCTTTACTCCATGAATATTCATGAAAGAATAATGGTGTCATGAATATTAATTTAATAAGATTCATTTGTATAAATTTAATGGAATAATTATGAACACAGAAAACTTCGGCCATGGTAGAAACTAGTCAAATCTAAATTATTTCATAAGCAGACTCTGATCAGATGGCTCCTACAGGATCTGTCTGATCTTTGTCTACTGTTTGCAAAGGCATAGAATGGTGACTTGGTGTATTTATGGTGTAAAGGGTTAATACATATGATATAATGGTATTAAACAAAACTGCCATGCAGTGTGTTACCCTTTAAAAAAGTGTTTTTTTCGCAAACACCCCTTCTCAATATATTAAGTAAAAGGTATTCAACTCCGGCGGAAATCTGCTCACTGCAATCGTCCTTGAAAGCTTATTTGACCACCGATTTCCATAAATTGTGTCTCATTTATCAAAGAAATCATCACTCTTGATGAGCACTCTTGATTTTTTTGGTGGTTGGGTCAGAAAACTATCTTTGGTATGTTTTAGATACTTATGACATGTGATTAAAAAAATAATGTATTTGTGATGGAGTTGTTGTTGAGACATAGCATGCGAAAGGCAACTGTGATTAAAAACAGAAATAAATAGTCATGTTCAAGATGTGAACAAGAGTTAAGTTAATGAGTGTTAACAACAATGTATGCTTTGGTTAGATTAATCCTTTACTCCATAAATACACTTTTCTATGCCTTGCAAATAGAATAGATCCAGATCAGACAGATCCTATAGGAGCCTTCTGATCAGGGTCTGCTCTGTTTGTTTAAATATAGATATGATTCTACAGTCTCCGCCATGACCAAAGGTTCCTGTGTCCATGTGCTATTTTATTAACAATTAATCTTAATTAATATTCATGATGTCATTATTTCTTATATGAATATTCATGGAGTAAAGGGTTAAAGCCTTATCCTGCTCATAAAAATGATGCCAGCTCAAACTATGATTTTGAGCTGTTTGCACTTTATTTACATCCAGTTTGATCAAGCCAATGAGAATCTATTATTGGCAGATATTGTAACAGAGCTACATATGCGTACTCATATACATGTACTAAAATTGTCATTTCTCCACTAAACCCTATACTGTGACCACTCTTTAGAATCGTCTTGAAAAGTATAGGGTTTGGTAGAGAAATAAAGGAGCTATTGTTGAAAATGTTTAAATTTACACATTTTGTCTGGAGCTCTGATTATACACCTGGATCCAAGCTGTTTGCAAATGCAAGTACAGTCATGCTTAGTTGGATAGGGTTTAACCCTTCGCTTGCTATTCACGTCAATATACCTACCTGTAAATAGTGAAGACCCAGATGAGACAGCTCCTGCAGGAGCTGTCTCATCTGGGTCTGCACTATTTACAAGTTGATTGTGCAACCAGTGCACTCCACAGCAGTGATTGCACAGTGAAATACTTGTAGACAGTGAAGATATATGTAATTATACAACAGGGCATGGGTAAAGAAGGAGAAATGTATTTTAAAATTCAGCAAGCGAAGGGTTAAGAAGATTTGCTTTTAGCTCACCTGACCCTAAGTGCCATGGTGAGCTATTGGGATCGCCCTGTGTCCATAGTGTGGTATAATGTCTTTAAAACAATGTTTCCCTTAACCCTTTATTCCATAAATACACCTTTCTATGCCTTTGCAAACAGAGTAGACCCAGATCATACAGCTCCTGTTGGAGCCGTCAGGGTCTGCTCTGTTTGCTTATGATTTGATATAGATGTGACTCTACAGTTTCTGCCATGACCAAAATTATTTTTGTCCATGTGCTATTATAATTATAACAATTAATCAAATTAATATTCATAATGTCATTACTTCTTACATGAATATTCATGGAGTAAAGGGTTAAAGTACTGAATGGCATTTGAACAAACCTCACAGGAAAGACCCTTTGGTGATTCTCCAGTTACATAAATGGTTCTTGTCCATTGCATAAGATTTAATCTGATTAATATTCATGATGTAAATATTAGTTACATGAATATAATTCATGGAATAAAGGGTTAGTCCAATGCAAAAGTATATCATAGAAACTATAATTTTGAAAATCTTTTGAAAAAGCTGCAGCCAGTGTTTTCAGTGAAATTCAGCTGTCTGAAAACTTTTGGTAGATGTACATAATACCGGTATATCACTTGGCTTGTTGACAAGGTGAACGATACATGGTTCATTTGGCCCTCTTGTTGGTTCACCCATCGGGTTGAACATGAAGGCATTACATGAATGAAGTTATTTTTGTTATGCCGAATTGGTTTTCTATATTTACAAAGTGTTTTTGCTTCTTTGAAAGGAGTTTGTCTTTTAGATAGGTTTTGTTTTCATTTTGTCTCTGATAACCTATACAAACAGTTGGGATCAAGGTGGGATGCCAAGTCACTTGACATCTCATAAGGATCCAAACTGTTTTGTTACTGTGGTAATGTTTTTGCTAGAAAAGGGGAGAAAAACAACCCAAATTTGTAGCAGACAAAAAAGTTTGCAGACAATAATATTTAGTAGTGAAAGAGAGGAAGATTTGCAGATTTTCAACATTTTGCTTATAAAATGCAGTTTTTATGCATAAAATGCAGTTTTTATTCTTGAACATTTTTGGATGTTGCTCTTTTTTGTATCAAGGAACATTGTTTATGCATTTATATCTATGCAATGTACATGCAATGTATTCATTGTTTGCTTTTATTTTGTTTTTGATTTAATTTTTAATCATTATTTATGCCGTTGCAAATAGAGTAGACCCAGATCAGATGACTCTTGCAGGAGTCGTCTGATCAAGGTCAGCTCTGTTAGCTTATAAAATAGAATAGATGTGATTCTAGGTCCAAAAATTCTTGTGTTCATGTGCCAAAATAAAAAAAAATATCCAATTACTTTTCATGGTGTCATTATTTCTTACACGAAAAGTTATTTAGCTATATAGTAGTAGTTGATAATCATGTTCTATGTATGTTTTTAATGCTATGTAATTTTAGTCTGAAAAAGTTGTCATCTGCTATGAGGAATTTAAGTGGATTCTCTTATTCATCATCTACTTCAAGTCATTATTAAATGATGTATATTCATGTAAGAAATAATGTCTGGCTGAATTTTATAATGGCGTATGGATATCGGAATATTTGACCGCAGCAGAAACTGTAGAATCCCAGCTGTATTATTTCATAGGCAAACCGAAGCAAACCCAGATGAGCCGTCTGATCTGGGTCTACTTTTATACCTTACCTATATGATACACTTCTATAGAACTCCTCTAAACCGCAATGTTTTTAAAGAACAATTTGGATCTTTTTTAATGCAGGTGGCAGCTTAATTTAATGCAGGTTGAAAGTCATGCAGAAAGCTCCCAGAGGAGCTTTCTGCTAGACTTTCAACCTGAATTAAGCTGCCACCTGTTTGAAATAACGGTTTTTATATCAATCTTAATGTCAAGTTTAGAGGAGTTTAACTGCATTTACCACTGTACAGGCAAGAATATGAGAAATGGGTAGACCTGTTTGTTAATAATATTGCTAACCCTTTGAATACTGTATTTTGAAAATGGGATGGTTTGTCAATTTTAATGGTAGATTCCATTTAGTATGCAAGGATTAAGTTTGTTGGAGGATTTTCAATGTCATAGCAGACCTGATCAGAGGGTGATCTTTGCATCTCGTTTGCAGAATTTTAGAACAGGTAACTCTTATTTCTCAACTGATTTTCTACAAACATTGTGTATGCTACATGGATTTTAGCGCTCTATCCCCAGCTGTTTATTTCCTATCGTTTCATATTTCTTTTAAACACTTCTTCTCATGGGCATGAACAAAGAATACACAATTGTCTGAAGAAAAATGTTGGCCAGCTGGGAGTACATGTAGATCTAAATCTCTCCTAGCATGTGCAATAGTTGAAGGTATTCCGAAATTAAAGAGTTACCACTTATAGAAGTCTGGATACGAGGTAAATGTGGCTGCTTGTCAGCACAATTTTTATGTCACAAATCCATGGAATACACACATTTAATAAGTGCATGTATATGAAAGTAAAATTTTCCAACAAGGGAGATAATTAGTGTGTGTTTACTTTTAAGATGTGTAATGTTGTCTCCCTTCCTGAGGTTCACCGTTATAGTATTATATAAATACATTCCACTGTGTTGTAAATTTACATGCGCACATAGGGTAGAATATCTATTCTGTCAAATCTCTTGTCAGTTTGAAACTTACAAGTACAGTAAACCCCCTCTAATGTGACCACTTAAAGAATAAGCATAGCTGCTGTTATAAGCAGGTGGTTGCTTAATGCAGGACAAAAGTAATGCAGAAAACTCCTAGGAGCTTTCTGCATAACTTTTGTCCTGCATTAAGCTACCACCTGCATCTAGCACCCAAAATTGTACCTCTTTTAGGTGGTCGCATTAGCGGGGTTTTACTGTACATGATAATAGTGTTGAAATAAATATGGATCATGTGTTAAAGGAATCGGCACAAAAAGTATACGCAGGAACCTTGTTCAATGTTAATCCTCTATCTATCTCAGTATACGGTTTCGCTGATGACCATATTGCAAGTAAACGCTTTAAACCTACCCCCAATAGTGAAAGACAAGCTGTTCAAAACCTTGAAGAATGTTCCATAACGATCAATAACTGGATGAACGAAAACAAACTTAAAATGAACACAGCAAAAACTGAATTCATCATTTTGGAAGTAAGCAACAGCTAAACTAATGTACTACACATTCAATTGATATCACAGGAGATGTTGTTGATTCGGAAACGTGTATTAGATACCTAGGTGCTTTTCTCGATGAATCATTAACCTTCAAAGAACACGTGAAAAGAAAGTGTCGCATTGCCATGTTGAACTACTATAGAATAAAATGTATAAGAAATACTTGACAAAAGAATCTGCCGAAATTTTAGTTCTCTCACTAGTGATCTCTCATTTAGATTATTGTAATGTCATCCTATACGGAATTGCACAGTGTGATATAGATAAACTACAGCGAATCCAAAATATGTGCGCTAAACTCGTTTTGAATAGGAAATGGTCAGACAGCTCCAAACAATCTCTTAAAGACTTACATTGGTTACCTATCAAAGCTAGGATCACTTTTAAGGTATTGACATACATGTACAATTGCTCTCTCAACCACGCTCCCGTTTATCTGACAGAACTTCTCGTAAAGCCAGCACCAACACGCTGTCTGAGATCGGCAGACAAAGCCAAAGAGATGTATGCTGTGCCCTTCATCAAGAGAAAGACCTTTAGTGATAGAAGTTTTGGGACAGTAGGTCCCAGACTTTGGAACGGGCTTCCTAGCGAGATAAAAAGAACAGAATATGTTGAATCTTTTAAAAGAAAGTTAAAAACGCATTATTTCAGACACTTTGATTCACTTTTTAATATATCACAGAAACTGTCCGTGTGTTTTAGATGCATGAAGTACTTTATATAAAGTCTGGGTTTTAGTATATTATAACAGTTTTTTAACCATCGTTTTATGGATTTTAGTTTTTATGCTTTCTTAAATGTATATTCGTGTATTATATATCCTTTATCGATTTTTATTTGTCTCTGATTTTATTTATGTCAATGTACAACGCCATTGAATGCATTATTTGCAAAAATAGGCGTTTAACCAAGTGATTAAGTTTCAAGTTTCAAAAAGTAGTTTGCAAACATTACGGTGATTACCGGTATAATCATTATTTGTTTTTTATATGTCTAGTTTCCTAGTCCAGAATATTATGCACATAATATCTTCAACTTTTTTTGTAAGTATTGTATTTGTTGACCCTTTCATTCATATTAACACCATCAGTTTCTTTACTTTCTAAAATGGCTATAAAGGTTTTTTATGTGTGTAGAGTGCAAATTTCTCTATTAAATGGCATTTATAAGAAGCAAATCTAAAGGTGCATACCCAAATACAAAAAGTGTTATGTCTCCACCAAACCCTATACTGTGACCTCTCTTTAGAATCATCTCTTTGGGACGATTCTGAAGAGTAATCACAGTAAAGGGTATGATGGAGAATAAAGGAGCTATATTTGAAAATGTTTAAAATTACGCATCTTATTTGGACCTCTGAGAAGGATTAGAAAATTACTTTTAAGCTGTTTGTACATTTATATAGATATGTGCCATGCATGGATAGTGTGGTGTTGGTATTTTGGTTTTAGTATAATGTAAATGATATGTTTTGAACTACGATTCTCAGATTTAATTCATCTTTCATTTCTGTTAAATGATTTATATCAAAGTGTCATAAAATGTGGATTCAGATGAGTTGCTTGAATCTCATTTGGATCCAAACTATTTGAACAGGTTGCCAAGAATTTGCAGCAAGTGTGCAAATCATTAGTAATGGCATTGTTATTTGTTGGAATTTTATACCATCTATTCACATGTGCTATAAATTCTGTTGTAACTGAACCATTTCCTCCATGAATATTTATGTAATAAATAATGACATCATGAATATAATTTAGATTAATTTGTTATAAACTTATAATTGCACATTGACACGGGAAACTTTGTCCATAGCAGAAATTTTAGAATCATATCTAATATATCATAAGCAAACAGAGCAGACCATGATCAGAAGGCCCCTATAGAAGCCGTCTGATCTGGGTCTACTCTGTTTGCAAAGCCGTAGAAAAGCATATTTATGGAGTAAAGGGTTAACCATTTACTTGAAGAATATTCTTAAAAGTAATATGAGTGACGTTATGAACAAGAGATTGTTTGACCATGGCAGATAATGTAGAATAAGACCTATACTATTTCACAAGCAAACTGAGCAGACACTGATCAGATAGTTCCTGCAGGAGCTCTCTTATCTGGATGGGTCTTCTCAGTATGCAAAGGCATCAAAAAGTGTCTCTATCTGGAAAAAGATTAAAACTTTCAACTTTAAGTAATTCTGTCTATAGAATTGTCTGCTACAACTCTCAAAGTATGTCTGTCTTTAGTTTGTTTTTAACCCTTTCCCTGTTCTATGTATATTCCAAGTTTCAATACCTACTGAATATTCATTGACAAAACAGTTATAATGAATTATGGGAGAGGGAATATGGTAGCCATTTTAGAAAGTAAAGAAACAGATCTGTCAAATTCTATTTAGCAAACGGAGCAGACCCTGATCAGACCTATAGGAACCATCTGATCTGGGCCTACTCTGTTTGCAACTGCATGAAAAAGTGTTTATATGAGGGAAAGAGTTAAAACAGTTTGTTTTTAAAACAGCAGTGTCTTAGTTCATGATGAGATGGCAAGTTACTCGGCATCTCAAGTTACTTGGCATCTCAAGTTACTCGGCATCTCAAGTTAATTGGCATCTCATTTGGATTCAAACTGTATACAGGTGTTATCATAAAATTGGATCATAGTGTTGAAACGGTTTATATAAAAGAATGGATTCCAAAGGATTTTTTTCACCTTACCACACCAAGCACTGTAAGAATGTGTTTGCATTTTCCTGTACTTTGATTATTTAACCCTTTCCCTGTTCAGTATTCATGTAAGAAATATGATGTCATGTATATTTACTAGCTGTATTTTTTGCCCCCCAACGGCTGGCCTATAGTAATTGCATTGTCCGTCTGTCCTTCCATCCATTCATCCCCAATTTCATGTCCCTTCTATAAAAAAATTTATCTGTGAAAGGATTTCAAAATAACCTGGCACAAATGTTCACCACACAAAGACGATGTGTCACGTTAACTCCCTGGTCCATGGGTCAAAGGTCAAGGTCATCCTTCAGGGTCAAAGGTCTGGGGCATAGTGTTTCACAAACACATCTTGTTATAATGTAAAATTTTCATGAGAAGTTTTTGCTTTGACAAAACCCATAGAATCAGATCTATATCATGTCACAAACAAACAGAGCAGACTCCTAATCAGAGGGATCCTATAGGAGCCGTCTGATCTGGGTCTACTCTGTTTGCAAATGCTTGAAAATGCATTTACATGTATATAAAGGAAAGGGTTTATGCACTGTACAGTAAAGCCTCCCTAATCAGAACTTTTAAGAAATGAACATTAAGAAT
The DNA here is from genome assembly GCA_963576725.1 of Azorinus chamasolen. Classification (NCBI taxonomy): domain Eukaryota; kingdom Metazoa; phylum Mollusca; class Bivalvia; order Cardiida; family Solecurtidae; genus Azorinus; species Azorinus chamasolen. Next base: position 88,533,537 of record OY755236.1, on the reverse strand, counting down.
TTTTTAGGCAAGTGGCTGCTTAATGTAGGGTGAAAGTTATGCAGGAAGCTCCAAGGGGAGCTTTCTGCATGGATTTCATCCTTGCATTAACCCTTTCCCTCATATTGACGACTTTTGACGACTCTGTAAAAGTCACTTTATGAAACCATTGTGATAAACAGAGCATTTGCTCCTATAGGAGCAAATGCTCTATTTATCATAATGGTTTCAAACTACAAAATTCTAAAATTTTCCTTTTCTCTAATTATTGCTCCTTTTCGGTAGATTTATTCAAAGAGGTTGTATCTAGAAATAGCCTATGAGGTAATGGGTTAAAGACTGATAGTGATACTTATCGGAGTGTTTGGATTAGTGAAGTTCTTTTTTTCAATCGTATTTCATTGATTACAAGTAATTGTGGTCTGATATTATTTCCATAATTTCCATTCTCCATATTTCTTTTTGAACACACATCTTGGATCCATATGATGTGCCCAGTTAGAGTACTCTGCATCTAATCTGGAGCCAAAATGATTGCACAGGTTATCAACACTTTGCCACTGGCATGCAAAGAGATAATAGCAGCATATTTTGTCAAATTTGTCTAGACCAGATAAAGCACAGATAGGCAATGCCAAATTTTGCTGATGGTTTTGACATTTACCAGTGACAGGATATATTTCCTGATTTTTTTGTTGGCGCAGGAGAAATTCAAGCTTGTAGTTGATATCCGAAAGTTTTAGTAATTTAGTCATTAAGCTATGACTGAATATTATATAGTTTATTTTGTTCATATATTAATAGGAAATGAAATTATTGTAACCCATTGCCACGCTGGCTGCAAACAATGATTATCTATGCAAACAGTTTGGATAAAAATGAGACGCCTCATAATGCGGCGTCTCATCAGGATTCAAACTGTTTGACACTTTTTTCCGCAAAGAAATAAGAGAAATTTTATTGTAAGAATTGTTGCAGATGAAAAATTATGTAGTTTACAAAGGCTATCCTCCATAGGCTATTTTTAGACACAACCTCTTTGAATCAATCTACCTAAAAGGAGCATTTACTAGAGAAAATGAAAAGTTTAGAGTTGTGTAGTTTTGAAACCATTGTGATAAACAGAGCATTTGCTCCTATAGGAGCAAATGCTCTATTTATCACAATGGTTTCATAAAGTGACTGTTATAGTCTTTTATTTTTCAAATATATAGTGCAACAGTTTGCATCCTGATGAGAGGCAAAATTTCGAAAATTTTAGATTCAGAGTAGAATGCTACTAAACCCTTTGTATGGGGGAAACAATGGCACTGGCATTTACAAACAATGTACACCAAGAACAGTGGTTCAGAATTTGTACTGTATGTCATTCAAAATGATCTGTGCATTTATACTTTTCTGTACAGTTGAACTATGACAGAATGCCGAAGTTTTTGCACAACAACTACGCCTATAAGGACGTTGAAGATTATAATGTTATGCAATAGTAATACTTCGAATTTTTTGTTCGAAAAACGGATGAGCTTAAAATAGATCACATGATAAGTTGTATATGGTAGAGTAAAACCCCTCTAATGCAACCAGCAAAAAGGGGCATAATTCACAGTGGCCAAGGCTGGTGGTAGCTTAATGCAGGACAAAAGTTAACTTTCGTCCTGCATTAAGCAACCACCTGCTTATGAAGACAGCCATGTTTATTCATTAAGGGGTTGCATTAGAGGGGTTTTACTGTACTTGAATTTCTTACAAACTTGATAGCTATGGACAGTTTTTTGTGTGTTTAACCCTTTCCCTCATGTAAAATGCTTTTTCACACATTTGGAAGCATAGTGGATCTAGATCAGACAGAGCCTGTAAGAGCTGTCTGAACAAGGTCTGCTCTGTTTGCTTATGATATGATATACCAGAACATCTGATCCTGCAGGGTTTGTCTAATCCAAAAATTTCCCATGAAAATGTTTCCTTATAGAAATTAAGTTAGCCCTTTCCCTGTTCAATATTCATGTAAGAAATGTCATATTTATTAGCTTATAATGTAAAGTTTTCAAGGAATTTTTTTTGCTTTGAAAAAAAACTGTAGAATCGGATCTATATCATGTCATACACAAACCGAGCAGACCCTGGTCAAATGGCTCCTATAGGAGAAATCTGATCTGGGTCTACTCTGGTGGCAAATGTGTGAAAAGATGTTTATATGAGGGAAAGGGTTAATGAATATTCATGAATATTTCTACAATAATGTTCATGAGGGAAAAGTCTAAGCTAAATTTGGCAAACGATTACTATGTAGCGAAAATATGGGCTACTGATACCATTTTTGCATTTGTACTCAATTTGATTACATAATTATATTTTTGCATTTATATTCAAGTTGATTACAATCATTACATATATTTTTGTATTTTTGTTTATACATTGCAAAGCAGTCTACATATTAAAGAAATTGTATTTAGATCCTAGTGTGTATCATAGTTTTTTCCTCTCCAGAAAACCCATACTTGTACTTTCAAAGTTTGACTTTTGAAATGACCAATGTTGAGAAGGTTACTTGAAATCTTGGTACTTGGGTTAAGACCATTGCATCTTTTGCATAGACTTAATATGAAATGAAGATTTTCATTTGAACATGTTCAGATCCGGTCAGGAATCAGTCAAAGATGCCCCTTATTCAGGAAAACCCAGGACTGCAGTTACCAAATCTAACAATAATAAGAGCAGGTCTATCATTAAGAAAGATGCATGTTTCACTGTTAGACATCTATCACAAATGACAAACTTGGGCTTAGGATCATGTCCACTTCATTACCATTTGCTCACCGATGAGCAGAACATATGAGGGTGCAAAAGGCAAAGCAACTGCTGAAGAAGTACAGTATAACCCCGCTAATGTGACCACCTAAAAGAGGTATAATTCTGGGTGCTAGATGCAGGTGGTAGCTTAATGCAGGGCAAAAGTAATGCAAAAAGCTCCTAGAGGAGCTTTCTGCATTACTTTTGCCCTGCATTAAGCAACCAACTGATTATAAATACACCCATGATCATTCATTAAGTGGTCGCATTAGAGGGGTTCTACTGTATTAAAAATATCTGAGAAAGGTTAGTCTCATAGCTTATGTTTAGATTAGACATGAGTCCATTTTTATGAGACGGTAATAAGTGTTTGTAAGTGGAAAGTTAATAACAGGATATCAACTCTGAAACATGCCAATGCTCAGTATTGCTAAACGATCACTGACAGCAACGAAGATGCCATTTTCTTCAGGTATTGTAGACTAGCCATACAAATTGCTGTTCCAAAGGCAGGGGTGTGTCTGGTAGTTTCTATAAGAATGTGGTTCTGAAGAAGCTGCGAACAAAAATGAGAAAAATATGTCCAAAAACCAGTCTCTAGCATCTCCATTTGTTACATGACAATGCTCCAGCCCACAAATCCTAACTGTAGTACAGTTTTTGAAGTCTGAAAAGGTCAATATATTGTTACACCTTCCCTTCAGATCTATCCTGGCTCCATGTGATATGTTCCTTTCCAAAATTGAAAAAAAAGCCCTATCAGGTGGGATATACAGGGTCCAGAAGTGCATTGAGGTCTATAAGTTACTGGTTATACCCCCACAAACAAAGTTTGGGTCACCTTGGCGGCCGGTCGGTCCGTCCAATGGTCTGTCCGTCGGACTGTTGACCTTTTCCTGTGCGGTTTCTCAGTAATTGCTGGCTGGAATCCAATGAAACTTGACATGATGTTTTATCATAAAGTGGACATGCACATCCAAATATCGTTTTCCAGCTGATTGATTTTCTTACAAAGGTATGCCCCTATATTTAAAAGTTTTGTGTTGGTCTATCTGTTGACTTTTATTCTGTGCGGTTTCTCAGCGACTGCTGACTTGAATCATGCAAAACTTCATATGATACTTTATCATGAAGAGGAGATGCACATCCAATATTAGTTTTACAGTTTATCTATTTTCTTACAGAGTTATGCCCCTTTGAATTTTGATCTGTCTGTTGGTTTGTTGATTTTTAGCTCACCAGAGCACTTTTGTGCTCAGGGTGAGCTTTTGTGACCACCTGGTGTCCGTTCTCCGTCGGCGTGCATCATCCGTCATGCGTCGTAAGGCATCAACAATTTGAACCTTTAAAAATCTTCTCCTCTGAATGTAAAGAGTTCTCAGCTTTCATCTTTGGTACATAGCATCATCTGTAGGTCCTCTACAAAAGTTATATAAATTATGCACCTGGGTTCAAAATTAGCCCCGCCTCAGGGGTGCCTTGTTTTCTATAGAAACATATAGTAAAACTTTGAAAGTCTTCTCCTCTGAAACTGGAAGGTTCTCTGCTTTCATATTTGACACATAGCATCATGTTCAGGTCCTCTACCAAAGTTATATAAATGATGCCCCTGTGGTCAAAATTAGCCCAGTCCCAGGGTGGCCAGTTTTCAATAGAAACATATAGTGAAAACTTTAAGAATCATCTTCTCTGAAACTGGAGGGTTCTCAGCTTTAAAGGGGATGTCCCTACATTTGACGCGTTTCATAAACACTTAAAATGTACAAAACAAATTTGTTTATATGCTGAAAAGTAGTATATCGCAAAAAGACCCATCCAATTACCGTTTATAATGACAAAACATCCATGTGTTTGATATCGCCGATCCCGGTTTTACTCCCCGATGCTTCAGTTTTATTTGGGTTGGGTTTTAGTTTCGTAACTGTTCGCCCTATTCGCGATTCCCCGACCACTTCCGAGAAAGCGATTACGTAAACACTGGAGGGATCGGGTGATCATCGGCAAAACGCGGAAGAATTTAACGGAAAAGGCCGATGATATTGTGTAGAACAAAAATTATCAGTATTGATGAAATCGGTTTATTTGTATCACAGGGGCATTTTTCGATATAAGTTCAAATTGGGAACCTTCATAATAATGATAGAGCATAACAAATACCAAGTTTTATGATATTATTGAAAATATGCGATCATTGTAGGGACTTCCTCTTTAATATTTGGCACGTAACATCATGTAAATGTCTTCTACAAAAGTTATATAAATCATGCCCCTGGGGTCAAAATTGGTCAAACCCCAGGGGTAGCCAGTTTTCCAAAGCAGGCTGTTGTTTTTAACAGTGGGTTGGCTATTTTTAGCATACATAAAAGGTAGGTTATCTCCCTTTGCACTTTTTTGATAACAACTGGATTGCCTCCCTTCTTGGTTATGGCAGAGATGCAAATTTTATTTAGATCTGGCCTGCTGTAAGTAAATTGGACAATTAACCCTTTACTCCATAAATACGCCTTTCTATACCTTTGCAAACAGAGTAGACCCAGATCAGATATCTCATGTAGTAGCCATCTGATCAATCTGCTCTGTTTGCTTATGATATAATACAGTGCAAATTGCATTAAATTATTTTTGTGTGCATTATACATGTATATTCAGTAGGTGTTGCAAAATTTGAATGAACATAGAACAGGGGAAGGGTTAAAAATAAAATATGAATAATAATATGAACTCATGAAGGTGTAATGAAAATATCTGAAATTTTGAACATAGTATACATTAATTTATTCTTTCTGAATTAAAATTGGCTCGCCCGAGGGCTGGCTAGTTTTCTATAGAAACATATAGTGAAAACTTTGAAAATATTCTCCTAGATTGTCTGGTGAGCGATATCAGGGCCTTTCAGGCCTTCGTTTTTTTCTGTGCGGTTTCTCGGCAACTGCTGACTGGAATCCAATGAAACTTTACATGATGCTTTATCATAAAGAGGACATGTGCATCCTATTATAGTTTTCCAGCTGATTGATTTTCTTACAAGGTTATGCCCCTTTGTTAAAAGTTTTGTGTTGGTCTGTCAATCTGTTGACTTTTATTCCGCAAGGTTTCTCAGCGACTGCTGACTGGAATCTTACAAAACTTGACATGATACTTTATCATGAAGAGAAGATGTGCATCCAATAACAGTTTATCTATTTTCTTACAGAGTTATTCCCCTTAGAATTGTACAAAGCTTTTCTTGTGACATTCACGTTTGTGGGGGTATTAATCACCTTCTAGTCTGATAGTCCTAGTTTCTTATGGTGTCATTTGCGAAAGTTTTTTAACACCCTCATTTTTTCAAAGGCAAACAGGGCAGACCCTGATCAGATGGCTCCTACAGGAGCCGTCTGGTCTGGGTCTTCTCTGTTTGCAAAAGCATGGTAATGTGTTAATAAGAAGTTTTAGGTTACAGATGTATGCTGCGCAAATTTCCGCAAATTTTGCGTTCCGAACTGACTTCAGAATTGGAATCTATGTACCTTAACACTTATTTATTGCTAAACAGCACGGTCAGTAAATGGCTGTTTGTGTCGAAAAAACTAGAAAAATGGAGTGCTACGGAAACCAACGAAACAACCTTCGCCATTTGGCGGAATCTGTCGTAAGATTCAAATTTTTACATACTGGAAATAATCATTTGATGTACCTGTATGAATTAGCTCCCATTGACCGTTATATTTGATTGACACCTGTTATACAGGTATATCAACATTTGATAGTTCCATTCTAAGCTTGATGTACAAATGTTAAGCCAGCCTTATTCTCAAATGCACAATATCAAACATGGACACTTTCGGTGAAGAAATAATTATTTAATTAGGAATTTTAAGTTTTCATATAATAAATAGTAATCATGTGCCTTAGATAAATGATAATAATAGTAAACCTAATAATACAATACTTATGGTATGTGTATCAGAGTCTGAGAATTGTTTGGATCCTGATGAAGAATGCATCTAAGTCATTATCTGTTATAGGCTTATCAGGGGTAGTATCTGTGATAATACGCCAGCATAATTTCAGATATTTGTTACTTTGAAAATCCCTAATGTTCTTAACAGGTGGAATCAGTCAGTCGGTGCTAGCTTTGTTGTTAACTGAATGATATAATAACCTCTTTACATTTGCGAATCCGTTGACAACCATATAAGATAGATGAAGTAATATCACTGGGGTTAGAGTATTAAGAGTCTTAACACACTGACAACCGTATGGTACACAATTTATTAGCATCATTCCATTAAGTCCCACAGGGTTTCACGGGTTCGCACTGACCAAGCATGCTGATCCAGTTGGACAGCATGTGATTGGCTGAAACTCAGCGACTCAACAGGGAGTTCTGGTTTAGTTTTTGAACAGAGAAGTACATACTTTTCGGGTTTACACGAACGGCAAAACATCGGCCGAGAAAATGTAGTTTTATATTTACTGGGTGGCAACGACCACCCCTTTCTATGTGTTCTAACACATATACAATAATGGTACTTCTACGACTATCCTTAGTTTGAATTTTCATATACTGAACATTTACTTGGGATACATTTCTGCTTTGATAGAACTGTTATACATGTATATGATTTGGAACTATACTAATTACAACACTGAAACTACAAATGGACTTGTTCATTTCTCCAAGCCGGACTTCCACTTCCATACATTCATACATTTATTTTCGGATATACATGAACATTTTCTCCTGATGACACACCATTGAACGGTATAATTAGCATGTGGTAAGATGGGCATATTGCCTTATTTTCCTGAATAAAATCTATTATGTAGGCCAACAACCAGTGCCAGTCATTGTACATGTGGTAACATTATTAAACAACTTAATTAATATTCAAAGCGTTGTTCCGAAATAGAATGGGAGTCATTCAGAACTTGGCCGAAGATGTCCGCTGATTTCCGTACAAAATCTCCGTAATAAAAAGGAGGCTCGTTTTTAAGAATTTAGCAGTATTCGGATAGCGATAATATTTAGCTGAACAAATATATCCTTTCGGAAAATGGGTTGTAAGCATTATTTTCATTGTATGTATACCTGTATAGCTTCTGGTGTTGATTGATTAATACTAAAAATGCGAAAATCTTTAATAAAGCGACCACTTATTGATTAAATGCAGGAGTCTTAAAAGTTAAAAGCAGGCAGTTGCTAAATGCAGGGCAAAGGAAATGCAAAAAGCCCTTTAGGAGCTTGCTGTATTAGATATGGCCTGCATTTGGTTACCACCTGACTTAACCAAGCTTTAATCTATAAATACAGTTGAACTTCGATATCTCAAACTTCAAGGGACCATACAAATTAGTTTGAGATAACAGAGGTTTGGATCTAGATTTTTTCCAGTTCAGTATTCGTTCAAGAAACAATGTCATGAATATTTAGTAGCTGAATTTTTATAATGGCATAATTATGTACACAGGAGTTTTTGACATTGGTAGAAACTATAGAACCAGATCTATATTAACCCTTTCCCTCATATAAACACCTTTTCACGCATTTGCAAACTGAGTGGGGTGTTGTAGTTGGATGATCTTTGCATTTGCAAACAGATCCATCTGATCAGGGTCTGCTCTGTTTGCTTCTGACATGATCTAGATCTGAGTCTAGTTATTGTCAAAGCATAAAAATTCCCATGAAAATTTATATCATAAAATTTGAACTAATGAATATTCATGTTGTCATTATTTCTGACTTGAAGGAAAGGGTTAATTCAGCGATTTAAGTGAACAGAGCAGATCCTGATCAGACGGTTCCTACAAGAGCCATCTGATCTGCGTCTACTGTATTAGCAAATGCGTGAAAATGCGTTTATATAAAGGAATGGGTTAAAAATGCAACGGCTAGATTTATCCCATTATTTCATTCAATTTAAGCTGTATATGGCGATTCTTTTTACCGCACATCTAACGGAATAATGGTTTAAATACCTCCGGCAAGTGTCGTTTTAACTGCATATGGGCCGTTACGCCAATTACAACCTTGATTGATAGCTGTTAATCTATAAATAGACACGAAAATTGCTCGTGGGGATTCCTGCACCGTACGGGAAATACCTACCTACACTCCCCCCTATGATAATGAAGTGGTCCGAAACGCCGCCATTGACCGCCTATGCACACAGATCGATAGAGTGTTTCGCTGTTCTCCCGGTGTGAATAAGTTGCGAAGTTGGCGCTAGAAAAGTTTTTGAACTAGCGCAACAAGTAACAAAACGGATTAAAACACAAATTACAGAGTTTCGAAAATATAATTAACAAGAAAAGTAAGTGAACGGGATGAGTTCTGAAGCGGAAACGCAGGACGAAGGGATGCATGAAGCCGAGGACCAGGTAAGAAAGTTTGTCAAATGTTTACCTGTGTAATGATCGGCTTGATAGGAACATAGTTATACACAATGTGACAACACGACAGTAAGATCTGCACACATGTAAATTTCCAATAGTGCAACGTGCACATGGGCATCAATCTAAAATTTGTGTTCAATGTTGTTTTGATAAAGTGTTAAGGGTCAAGGTGGGATTCGAACCCAAGGTGCCAGAGACTGAAATGTCTGAGCAGCCCAGTGGATCTGATCACTTAACTCAATACAACTCTAACCTTAACATTCAGACCTGTCTAGTCTCTCCAAGTGACACAGCCATTACATGGGTTAAGGTAGAATGACCCTGGTGTAAGGATTTAACTCCCAGTCAGCATTGTTTTTGTTTAGCAGTGATCACATTATCTGTCTTGTTTTTCGAATACCTTGAATGCTCTTGTCCATGAACTTGGGTTGGTTTGAACCCTTTACTCCATAAATACGTCTTTCTACTCCTTTGCAAACAGAGTAGACCTGGATCAGACAGCTCCTATAGATACTATACACAGGGAGCCAGAGCGTAGAGGTGATTGTTTGTGGCCATATATGACCCCCAAAAAAACCCAAAACAGTATATGAGTATATATTATAGACAAGGCCTCAAACTGTCAACAATGCCATTTCACTACCTCCCGTAATAAACACGTCATTTTTTTTCACATATTGATCAAATCGCCTAGATCCAACTGTTCCAAGTACCTAAATATTCACACTAATGATAACCATTTATCTTTATCATGTAATTCTACTTGGTCTCGAAAACAAAATACAAATCCAAGCAAGATGAACATTTTTCTCATTTTACGAGGTCGACAAAGATCATGCAAGCATCATTTTCAAGACTGAACAGCAACATAACACCATGCAGGGGAGAAACGGCTGCATGCAACCAATAAATGAACATATTACATGTAACTTGGCTGCATAAATCGTCCGTGAATCGCTCTCATGTCCACCGATTTCGCACTCTTTCTGGTCAAACCGTCAAATTTCAATGGGCTTCCATCATGAATCATGTGACTGCAGATGTAAACTGTCATTTCACTGGCTCTCAGGGGTATGACATCCAATGAAACGGCAGCTTACAAACGCTTACTGCATCTGCATCATGGTAGCCGGTTGAAATATGACGGTTTGAACAGAAAGAGTGCGAAATCGTCAAATCGGTGGATTCTAAAGCTTGAGAGCGATTTGCGGACGATTTATGCAGGCATTAGTTACATGTACACATATATACATTGTTGACAGTTTGAATCCTTGTCTATAATAGGTACTTATATACTAGGTTTTTGGTTTTTTTTATTATCATTTTAGACCACAAACAATCACCCCTACGCTCTGGCCCCCTGTGAAACTATATAGGAGCCATCTGATCAGTCTGTTCTGTTTACTTATAATATAACATAGATATGATTCTACAGTTTCTGCCATTGCCAAAATTTCTTGTGTTCATATAATTATGCCACTAGAAAAAAATGATCGAAACAATATTCATGATATCATTATAAATATCCCACATGAATATTCATGGAGTAAAGGGTTACATTAAAACTGTTGGGCTCTTGTCAAGAAATATATTTTTGCATTTTAATGTTTTGTGTGTAGGCACATGTCATGACATTTTTGTTAAGGCAGAAGCTGTAGAATCAGATCCATATCCTATGGAGCGCATGCTTTAATATTTATCACAATGGTTTCAAAAAGTGACTTTAACCCATTCCCTCATAGGCTATTTTTAGATCCAACCACTTTGTATAAATTTACAGAAAAGGAGCATTAAGAAAAGGAAAATTTTAGAATTTTGTAGTTTGAAACCATTGTGATAAATAGAGCATTTGCTCCTATACTCTATTTATCACAATGGTTTCAATAGGTGATTTTTATAGAGGCGTAGAAAGGCGTATTTATGGAGGAAAGGGTTAACCCTTTCTTTCATATTAACACCTTTTCGCACATTTGTAAACAGAGTACAGCCAGATCAGAGGCTCCAGTAGGAGCTGTCTGATCAGGGTCTGTCCTGTTTGCCTAAAATATGAAACTAATAGATCTATCTGACTACACTTTCTAACAATGTCAAAAATTCCTGTGTACATAAGTTATTCCAGTTTAAAAAATCGGCCAAAAAATATTCATGATGTTATTTCTTACTTGACATGAAACAAGAAAACGGGTTAACCTTTTCCCTCATATAAACGTGTTTTCACGCATTTGCAAACAGAGTAGACCCAGATCAGACGGCTCCTATAGGAGCCGTCTGATCAGGGTTTGCTCTGTTTGTTAATAGAATTTGATAGATCTGTTTCTTTGCTTTCTAAAATGTCTACATTGTTTCATCTTCCATATTTCTTTATAACTATTTTGGCCATGAATATTCAGTAGGTATTAAAATTTGAAATAAACACAGAACAGGGAAAGGGTTAATAGAGGTGTCAAAAGGCATCAATATGAGGAAATGTGTTAAATATGAGGAAAAAGCTTAAAGGCTAAATAAATCTGTGCGCGTATAAGAAAAGAAATTCATTCATCCATATTCTGAAACATTTTTTGTTGATTTACATCTACATACGACTACATACACCCTCGGCCTAACAGCTACACGGTCCCTGGATAGTTTAACTCTTTGCTTGCTACAAGTGAATTGTGGTTAACAGTTTTTATCCAGATGAGAGATAATTTAATGGAGTTACTATGCATCTCACCTGAACCAAAACTGTCGATATGCTCATTATATTTTTTTGGAAATAGATGTAAGAAAGACTGAAGCACACAACTGTGATAATTTGCAGGTGACAATTTCAGACAAGGTTAAGAGTTAAAATGGCTCATTTTGTTATGACTGCATAATTTCATGGAAGACCAGCTCCCAGTGTAATAGTATGTAATTGTATATTTCTTGCCTGTCACTTGCTCTCTTTATGCAGCGGTCATAGCAGTGGTGTTCTTCAACCCTTTACTGTATCGATATTCATGTAAGAAATAATGAATATAATTTATTATTAATTAGATTAGTTGTTATAATAGCGCATGGACACATTTTTTTGCCATGGCAGAAACTGTAGAATCAGACTTATATAATATCATAAGCAAACAGAGCAGACCCTGATCAGACGGCTACTACGAGAGCTGTCTGATCTTGGTCTATTCTGTTTGCATTTAGACATAGAAAGACATATTTACTGAGTAAAGGGTTAAAATAGAAACTATTTTGATCAAGATAAGTTTACCCTAAGTATTTGGACACCCCCTCTCCATTGGTTTGTAAAGCTGAATAAAGTAATGCGGTACCCTTTTGAAATAGTAGCAAACTGTGTAGAATATAGACCTTGATCAAACGGCTCCTTCAGGAGAGGTTTGATCTTGGTCTGCACTATTTGCACAGAAAGGTAGCTTGGTCCACTTAACATTACATGTACAGTAAAAAAACACCTCTAAACAGGAATTCTAGTAGAGAAGAATTTAGACACTTTTAGGCAGGTGGCTGATTAATGATGGGTGAAAGTCATGCAGAAAGCTCCTAGGGGAGCTTTCTGCATGACTTTCACCCTGCATTAAGCTACCGTCTGCCTCCAAGACCGAGATTTATACTAAATTTAACAGCCGGTTTAGAGGGGTTTTACTGTGTAACATTACATGTAAATATAGATAAAATTTACTCTTGAAATCTTATCATAGGGATAAATTTCATTATGTTGATGAAATATTATAGTCTGTGTTTAAAAGCCTTCACGGGTAGGTAATATGCTTGTAGTTTGTATTCACCAGCAATTTGAGACTACTTATCTCTGCTTTATTCATTGTTCAGATTCATCTGTTGAATTGTCTGTCATACACCTGTATTTAACCCTTTACTCCATGTATATTCATGTAAGAAATATTGACCTCATGAATTTGATTTTGATTTTTTATCAATACCAGTAAAAAGGTGGAACATATAACCATTTTAGAAAATAAAGAAACAGTGTTGTCCAATTCCATTAGCAAACAGAGCAGACCCTGATCAAACGGCTCCTATAGGAGCCGTTTGGTCTGGGTCTGCTCTGTTTGCAAATGAGTAAAAACATGTTTATATAAACGAAAGGGTTAAGATTTTTGTGTAATTTTGGAGTTGTATGGTTTTTTTTGTGCTTTCCTGTTATCACTGACTGATGGACCCTCAGTTGTTAGTTTCCTTTATCTTGCTCATGGCAGTAATGTTGCCTGGACTCCTATGAGAGTGCACCCATGACATTCAGAATATTCAATGTGGAATGCATATTGCATATTGTATGGCTCATGAGCGTTGAATTATACAGTGAAGGTCCAATCTGTATGAAAGGCTTAAATTTGCTTGAATAATTTTGAATGACAATTTGCAGATCCTGATCAGAGGGCCCCAGGTCCTGGTCTTGGTTTACACTGTTTACAACATTAAAACATGTTCTTTTGTTTTATATTTTGCCTTACTGAAGTTGTACAGTCATAACCAGAACTACTCATGATCACAGTGACCCAAATACTAAAATCATCATTTCTCCACCAAATCCTACACATGTACTGTTACCACTCTTTAGAATCGTTTCTTTAACCCATTCCTCCATAGGCTATTTTTAGACCTAACCTCTTTGAATGAATCTACCCAAAAGGAGCATTTACTAGAGAAAAGTAAATTTTAGAATTTTGTAGTTTGAAACCATTGTGATAAATAGAGCATTTGCTCCTATATGAGCAAATGCTCTATTCATCACAATGATTTCAAGAAGTTGTTATTACAGAGGCGTAGAAAGGCGTCTTTATGGAGGAAAGGGTTAAGACAATTCTAAAGAGTGGTCACAGTATAGAGTTTGGTGGAGAAGGAAAGGAGCTATTCTTGAAAATGTATAAATTTACTTAACTGGAACTCTGTAATAGTATAACTGCAGAAATTTATCCTTTGGCATGCTATAGGCAAAATTGCTAATAGTTTAGATGAAACTTAGACACAGAGTAACTGAGCATCTCATCAAGCTCCAGACAGACACTGACCATTATCTTTTAACCTTTTCTCTGTTGAATATTCATGTAAGATATGTCATCATGAGTATTTATTAGCTTATTTTTGTATCATGGTTTATGAACACACTCACACAGATACATGTAGTTTTGGCTTTGTCAGAAACTGTAAAGGGTTTATCTAAAAGGAAAAGAAATCAAAGGCTTCAAGCAGACAGCAAATTTCCCTGATGACACTGCTTGGCAGCGGAAGAGTTTCAGGTAGTAGATTAATGAATTCATGTCAGTGTTGAGCAGCGCAGGTGTAGAGCTGATCAGCCTCTGTGACACTCATGTGCTCGCAGGCAGCGTTATGTGCATGCTGCACGACTATTGATCCAAAGCTCAGAGGAGTCTCAGGGTCAGTGATCAAGGCCACCTGTAGGCTGGCTCATTGTCAATAACTGCACTTTTAGCTCGTTGAACATCATGGTTATAGTTGCAGACTCAGACACATTTTTACTATTTCTGTATAAAAATTAGCTCTTTGTAAATGGGTGTCTTTGATTTATTTTTCAATGTTGTAATGCAGTTCTATGAAAGAAAGTGTTAATAGTCACAATGTCATTAGTGATTTACATGAATATTTATCAGGTAATGAGTTAAGCTGTTCATAATAACAGTCTTCATAATCAGATAAAGGACAATCCTATCATGTAACTATGTTGATAGAGACATGTCCCTCAGAAAACATGTATTTTTCTGTTAACAAATGAGCATTGACTCTGGCTAATGTGACGCTTCTCAATGTCAATTGTCAACAAGATTTTCTATGGCAAATACACCTTAATACATGTACAATTTACAGAAGCCAAAATATGTATACGGCACTGTCCAGTTACCATGTCTCTGTCGGACATTGCCTATCATCAACTTACTCGACAGTAATTGTCAAATTTGCCAATAGCAAAAATTGCTGTTAGCTACAATTTTCAAAAAGAAGCGTTCCCAGCATTGCTCTTCAAAATGTCAAATTGACAATGTAAGACTTATACATACATTAACATTATAGATAGTCTCAAACAGTTTGGATTGTGATGAAATGCCATGTAACTCGGCATCTCGTCTGTCACATCTGGATCCAGACTGTTTGCCTAGATAACTAGGTAGTTATAGATTCACTATGCAGAGAGTTGACCAGCTACTCAATGGAAGTATTACTGCAGGTTTTGACCATTTCCCAGTTCTATGTTTATTCCAAATTTCAATACCTACTGAATATTCATGGACAAAATTATTATAATGGAATATGGAAGGCGGAGCATTGTACCCATTTTAGAAAGTGAAGAAGCAGATGTATCAAATTCCATTAGCAATCAGAGCAGAGCCTGATCAGACGGCTCCTTAGCTATAGGAACATGTTAGCAAGTGCATGAAAACATGTTTTTATGAAGGAAAGTGTTAAATACAGATAGTTTTGTAATGCAATACAAAACTAATGTAGAAAGCTCCCAAAGGAGCTTTATTTCATTTCTTTTGTCCTGCATTTAAAAGTGACCACATGCTTAAGAATCCTGTGTCAATTTTAATTCATTAGTATTGCGTAACCTTTTGAAAATGGTCACCATGTGATACCCAGGCATTTGCAAACAGTGTAGACTCAGATCAAAGGGTTCCTAATATAAGAGCCCTCTGATTGGGGGCTTACACCATTTTGTCACTCATATTCCCCAAGCATACTTGAGTCTTTCCTATGGATTACACTGTATTATAGCTACACAAGGATAGGCCATTCCACTTTGAATATTCAGCTTTCACACACATTAGATACATGGAGTCATGGACTACAGCAATAAATCTTTAAGAAAAAAATACTACTACAGTACAATGCTGATTTTTCAAATAGACTGTTCATATAATTATACAAACAGGTCAAGCTTGTAACAGTGAATATATAAGGATTTTTCTAAAACAAAAGTGCAACATGACAAACAGTGCAGTGCTATAGGAGCCCTCTCATCTGGGTCTACATTGTTTGCAAAGGACATTAGTGACTCATTTTCCACATTGTTATGGTGAAGTGCAGTGCATTCTATTTGCTGTGGTTTGTTAAATTTCATTTCATTGCTTAACCTGTTGAATGGGAAGGGAGGACACTTCTGGACTTTACTGGTATTGGTAAATAGTGTAGACTCAGATCAAGGAATCTTGCCAGGAGCCCCCTAATCAGGGTCGGCACTGTTTGTCATTAGTAACTTTTAGCAAATTGTAATCCTTTTGTACCGAATGGGCCTTATATTTAAATACTGGTGGATAATATCAGCATTCATAGGGTATAAAACCGCAGACTGTAAAGTTTTTAAGTGTTCCTATTTTATTATGAATTTTACATGGGGTTTTATAGCAATTTGTTATTTGTTGAAAATTGCAAGTGGTTTCTCTGGTGCAGATCTAATGGTCTATTCAGTCCTCAGATCTTGTTAAGAGGTTTAACCTTTATCAGATGAATATTCATGAAAAAAATCACGAATATTTATTGAGGAAATTTTGTAATGGTTTAGGAATACAGAGATGTCTGGCCATAGCAGAAACTATAGAATTAAATTTATGTTATTCAATGAGCAAACAGAACAGACCTAATCAGAGATAGACCTAGATTAGATGATTCCTGGGAAGCTATCTGATCTAGGTCTGCTCAATTGGAAAGATGTCAAAAGACACCTATCAGCGGAGCTCCAGATAACGGTGCATACCCAAATACTAAAATCGTCATTTCTCCACCAAACCCTATACTGTGACCACTCTTTAGAATCGTCTCGAAGAGACGATTCTAAAGAGTGGTCACAGGATCAGGTTTGGTGGAGAAATAAAGGAGCTATTATTGAAAATGTTTACATTTACGCATTTAATCTGGAGCTCTGTATCAGGTAAAGGGTTAATTTACAAGGGTCTTGTTGCCTCAATGACATGACAATATGAATCATCAGAGCCCAGTTAAATTCTGTAAGTTAATGTCACACATGCATTATGTATGAATCTTTAAGGTTTATTTCTTTGTTGTTGCATTTTTTTCCCAACTATCATGTGTCATCATGTGATATTATATTATAACCCAGTTGGGTTTGAAAGCTTTTGCACAAATTTCTGTTGATGAAATGAAGAAATTTACTGTTTACAGTGCTCAAATTATAATTTACGAAAGTTGTTGTCAGCTTTCAGAAATATTTTTTCCCTCCATATCATTTAACCCTTTCCCTTTTCATTTCACCTTTAAGCGCCTTTGCAGAGTAGACCCAGATCCAGAATACCCTGTTACGGCTGTAGGAGCTGTCTGATCATTCATTCATTCATTTACATTCTGTCTGTTCAGATTCTGTTCTGTTTGCTTGTTGAGTACAGTAAAACCCCTCTAAACATGACATTAAATTTAGTATAAATATCAGTCTTTGAGACAGGTGGAAGCTTAATGCAGGGTGAAAGACATGCAGAAAGTTCCTCAAGGAATGTGGATCCAATTCATATAAAATATTATAAATAAACCGATCTTCTGAATATCATATCCCAAGAAAATATGAATACTTTTTGACGGCAGTCGGATTATGACATAAAATTTCAATGAATGGAAGCTATTTTAAAATGATATTACTTTAGAGCATAAATGGGTGTTGGTTCTGAGTTGTTGCCGAATAACTCCAGACCTTCTATAAAGAAATCACTGCATCAATTGTATCTGAGAAAGGAATTAGGTTAGGAATTTATACCTGACTCCGTAACAGAAGTGAAGCAGCGTTCGATTTAAATTGGTAGAAATTAAAATACGGAAACCAACGAAACCTTGTTTATTTTAAACAAATTTATCTTCAATAATTACAAAATACACATGCTGACTTCTTTTTGAGTTATTTAGTCTGTATGATAGGTGCATACTCAAATATTAAAATCATCTTTTCTCCACCAAACCCTTATAATGTTGTGACCATTCTTTACAATCTTCTTAATGAGAGGATTCTAAAGGAGTGGTCACAACATAGGGTTTAGTGGAGAAATAAAGAAGTTATTTTGAAAATGTTAATTCACATCTTCTCTGAACCTCTGTTGTATATCATCTGAATCCAAAATACCTGCAAAGCCTCAGACAGATTCATCCTTAGTTTGCTGAAGATATTCTTACAACAAGTCTAATTGTTGCCAGCAGTAGTTTTCTGACCTTAGGAGCCAAAATGATTATTCTGACTGCGATAGCCAGTATCATCATGAACAGAACTCGCTTTCATCCGGTCCATAATAGCTTAAACACACTTCCAAAGAAGAATACAAAGCAATTAAGAATATTAATTAAGTCTTTCCCTGTTCAATATTCGCTTCAGAAATTATGACATCAGGAATATTTATTAGCTGTAGTTTCTCTGGGAATTTTTTTGCTTTGACAGAAACTGTAGAATTAGATCTATAGCATGTTAAAAGTAAATGGAGCAGACGTCTTGGTCTACTCTGTTTGCAAATGCCTGAAAATGCATTTATATAATGGAAAGGGTTGACCCTTTTTCTGCAAACAGATCAGATGGCTCATGTAGGAATAATATACACCTGATTGTACAGTGAGTTTCTGTCATGGCCAAAACAATTATGCCTTTATAAAAATTAATTTAAATCTTTCTTCCATAAATACGCCTTTCTACGCCTCAGTAATAATCACTTCTTGAAACCATTGTGATAAATAGAGCATTTGCTCCATAGGAGCAAATGCTCTATTTATCACAATGGTTTCAAAACTACACAGTTCTAACATTTTCCTTTTCTCTAGTAAATGCTCCTTTTTGGTAGCTTTATTCAAAGAGGTTGGGTCTAAAGATAGCCTATGAGGGAATGGGTTAATAAATTTTCTTGATTCCACTATGTCTTACAAGAGTAATCAAGGAGTAAAGAGTAAAATACCACTGCAAAAGACAGGATGAACACTTCTTTATGGAGAAGGAAATGAATACTGTAATCTAAAAACTTTCCTTTGCTAACATTTGTATTTTTCAAGTGTATTATGATCTGGATCCAAACTGTTGGCTAAATTTGTTACAAATTACACACACGTGGCATGTTAACCCTTTCTTTCATAAAAATGCCTATAAACACATTTGCTTACAGAGTAGACCCAGATCAGACGGAGCCATCTGATCAGGGTCTGCTTTGTTTGCTAATGGAGTTAGATAGATCTGTTTCTTCAGTTTCTAAAATGGCTACAATTGTTCAACCTTCAGCATTTCATTATACATATTTTGTCCATGAATAATCAGTAGGTATTAAAATTTGGAATAAACCATTGGAACAGGGAAAGGGTTAAAGGTGAAACTCATTTTCTAAGTTGTTCAGGTGTCGGATGAATGGTTAATATTATACTGACAGGCCTGAAGACTGCTTTCTTACCATCAACACCTTTTGTTTCTATTTTCGCTTTGCCTGTGGAACTGTCTGTGATTTATAGATCAGTACAGTTACAGCTCATTACTCAAGATTCAGAAGAACTATACAGTAGACCCCCTCTAATGAGACCACTCCACTTCTTGAATAAACATTTCTGCCTTTATAAGCAGGTGGTTGCTTAATGCAGGATGAAAGTTATGCAGAAAGCTCCTATGGGAGCTTTCTGCATAATTTTCATCATGCATTAAGCTACCACCTGCCTCTGCCGATTTTTGGTGGTTGCATTAGAGGGGTTTTACTGTATTGAAATGCTGTAGTTAACCATTTACTGGAGTTAACCATTTACTGCATGGATATTCCTCTTTCATAGAAACACTTTTTCACACTTTGCAAACATTCTTCATATCTTTTTTTGTCTCAACTTTTTTGGCATATTACTTTTAATCTGGATTAACCCATTCCCTGTTGAAAATTCATGTAAGTAATTAAATGTCATCATGGGTATCTATCTTATTTTAGTAAAAGCTGAATTTTTATATTAGCATTGGTTAGTATTGGTAGAAACTGTCGAGTCCTATCTATGATTTCATTAACAAACAGAGCAGACCATGATCAGACGGCTCCTATATGGCAAAGTCGTGTTCTTTTATGAAGGACAGGGTTTAGCTGTCACCTGTAAACAAAACCCAGAATTCGACTTTAAACGGTTATTGTAGTGAGGTTTTATTGTTTATTCTTAGACAGAAGGGCATACATTGTTTAGCAGCAAGGGTTGGGTTTGTTTTGGAGCATGAGAATAAAACTGCTAGATAAGATTGGGAGTTTTTGGTTTCACGCAACTCTTACTTTGCTGGCAGTATAATCTAAAACAGATGAAGGGTGATGCCACAATCAGCAGTTAAATTGTCACAGTTTTTGTATATACAATAATACCCCTCTAAACGAGAATTGTAGTAGAGAAGAATTTAGATAGCTTGAGCCAGGTGGCTGCTTAATACAGGGTGAAAGTCATGCAGAAAGCTCCTAGGGGAGCTTTCTGCATGACTTTCACCCAGAATTAAGCTGCCACCTGTCTCCAAGACCAATAATTTATTCTAAATTTAACATTCGGTTTAGAAGGGTTTTACTGTATGTGTTTTTTCCCACTCACATGCTGTGTGGCTCATGCATGTATTTCAATTTCAAGTTCAAATTTTCTTGGGGATCTTTCCACAGTTTGAGGGATTTCAGTTCCTGCTAGAGTTGTTTTGCCAGTATGACGGATAGTTGTTAGCCCATTATCGTTTAACCCCTTGCCTGCTGAATATTCATGTAAGAAATGGTAGCATCATGAATATGTATTAGGTTATTATTGTTATACATTTGTGTAAAAGCACATGGACATGGGATTTTTTTTACTACAACAGAAACTTTAGAATCATATTTATGTTATATCCTATAGGAGCCATCTGATCTAGGTCAACTCTGTTTGCAAAGGCGTATTTATGGAGTTGTTACCCTTACCTGCTGAATATTCATGCAAAACATGGTACAGGTAGTATTGTGAATATTTATTAGCTGAATTTTGACATGTGAGGGATGTTTTAGTGATTAGTAGAAACTGTAGGGTCAGATTCAGATCTGTAGCTCTGCAGATCTATACAATTCCATAAGCAAACAGAGCAGGCTCCTGCGAGAGCCATCTGGACAGGGTCTACTCAGTTTGCAAAGGCTGGAAAAGGTAAAGGGTCGAAGGGACACTTGGAACAATGGGTCAAATATTTTACAAATTCAGAAATATTTTACAAATTCAGCATCTCATCAGGATCCAAATAATTCAAACTGATTTTTTTGAGGATTTAAGCAGAAGAATTTTTGCAGATGGAATGTCTTTGTGTTGAAACCCTTTGGACACTGGGTAAGATTCTTCTGTAATCTGCTTCTGAAACTAGTCTATTCCTGCTTAGAATTATATTGAGCTGATCATGAGCCAAGTTTCTTCTCAGGGTCCAGGCAAGATGAGTAAAATTCCTTTATTTCTCTACCAAACCCTATTACGATCACTCTTAAGATTCTGTAGTGTGGTCACAAAAGGAGCTGTCTGATCAGGGTCTACTCTGTTTGCTTATTAAATTATAATAGAACTGACTACCAGTTTATACCAATACCAAAACATCTTGTGTACATATGGCATTAGAAAAATTCAGCTAATAAATATTCATGATGTTATTATTAATTTTCTTACATGAAAATTCAACAGTGAAAAGGTTAATAAAGCGTTAATGACTTCTTTTCATCTTTTCTTGAGAAAGTAGTAGCAGCTTGGTACATTTTCCAAGTACTGACGCCAGAAAAATTGCTGGTTTTTGTGGGTGGCTGCTGTGAGTTGCTTATACAGTAGAAGCCCTCTAATGCGACCACTTAATGAATAAACATGGGTGTCTTTATAAGCAGGTGGTTGCTTAATGCAAGACAAA
Organism: Azorinus chamasolen; assembly: GCA_963576725.1. NCBI lineage: Eukaryota > Metazoa > Mollusca > Bivalvia > Cardiida > Solecurtidae > Azorinus > Azorinus chamasolen. The sequence continues at coordinate 88,511,558 of OY755236.1, read as the reverse complement.
AGTAATGCAGAAAGCTCCTCTAGGAGCTTTCTGCATTACTTTTATCCTGCATTAAGTTACCACCTGCATCTAGCACCCAGAATTATACCTCTTTTAGGTGGTCGCATTAGCGGGGTTTTACTGTACATGTTTTGACATCGTGTGTGAGGATTCTCTTGTCAAAATCTTGCCCGTAGAGGCGAAGTAATCATTCAAGACAAACAGTGGTAGGCTATATATACATAGTTATTAATTAATACTTTGCATGCCAGTATGGATTTGCGATTATTTGTGCAAATAGTTTGGATCTAGATGATATCAAGTGTCTTGGTGTCAGATGATACTGAATGACTTGGTGTCTCATGAGGATCAAAACCAGATAAAATCTTCATTTCTCCACCAAACCCTATGTTGTGACCACTCTTCGACACAATTCTCCTAGATTGGATGGGAGCCGTCTGATCAGGGTCTGCTCTGTTTGCTGATGACATGATATACATGTACAATCTGATTCTACATTTTTTTGTCAAAACCAAAAAGTTTCCCTTAATAATTCAGCTAATAAATATTCATGATGTCATAATCTTTTACATGAATATTGAACAGGGTTAATGCTTTAATGCTCAAGTAGACTTTTTCCTAACATTTCTATTCACTGTAACATAACAGGAGTGCCAAACAATTTGGATCTAGATACTTTTTGTCTCATTTTGATTCAGACTGTTTTGGAAGACTATCACAAATTGATCTGTAGAGTGCTGCAACCCTTTACTCCATAAATACGCTTTTCACAGTACGCCTTCGCAAACAGAGTAGACCCAGATCAGACGGCCCCTGTTGGAGCCATCTGATCAGGGTCGGCTCTGTTTGCTTATGGAATAAGATAGATCTGATTCTATAGTTTCTACTTTCGCAAAAGAATTCCAGTGTTTAATGCCATTTTAAAAAATAATCTAATTAATATTCATGATGTCATTGATTTAAGGGTTAAGGCTAAAATGTTTGCACAGAAATGTGATCAGACAAATGACATTACAAGGTCGCATCTCAACATATAACTCTTAGAATGCTGAATTTGTAAAATGGAATGGCCAATCAGTGCACTGTTTGATTATGGAATTTATAAATCTGATCCCATGCTTATAAAGCTTTTAGTTGAGTCTGAGTTTCGTTCTCAGGCTTTTGATTGGTCAGATTTGAGTTCTCAAGCTTTTGATTGGTCAGATTTGAGCCTTTGGCTCAAATCTGACCAATCAAATGCTTGAGAACGTTCTCAGACTCAACTAAAAGTTTTATAAGCATGGACCCAGATCCCACATTTTTTTTGTGAAAGCAAAACATTCCATTGAAAAGTTTACATTTATATTATAAATTAATGATTATTCATGAAGAGAACAATTCAGTCTTAATGTTAGTAAGGGAAAGGATAAATCTACAGAGAAGATTTTGCACTGATTTTAGAACAAGTTGCTGCACATTGATTCTGGTACATGGTGGTGCCCATGGCAACAGTGCAGACCCTCATAATAACTCTAGTGGCGATTCAGATAACTAGTGTAAGCAGTTTCGATGCAGATGTGATGCCAAAGTAATTCTGAATCTCATCAGGATCCAAACTTTTAGACAATCTGATCATTGAAGAAAAAAACGGGGGTAAATCTACTCAAAGAATTTGTAGCAGATGACACTTTTACAGAGAGGCAAAGAACTCTTTGAAACAGTAGTCGGTGGAATATTTCTGACTCTTTTAACTTTAGCACTCTACTGGAAAATTCAACCAGTTAGGATCCAGATGTCAAACACCAGGTAACTGGCCATGGGTCGCTCATCATGATCCAAACTACACTGACAGTTCATTTTTAAAAAGAATTGTACTTTTAAAATGAAGCAGACAAGTTACGTTGCAGATGACACTTACTCAGATTGAAGGAGATTAATTGAGAGAAGTTAGATACATGTACTTACATACCAGCATGCTTGATTATGATAACTTATCAGGGTCCATGCTTATAAAGCTTTTTAGTTGAGTCTGTGTTTGTTCTCAAGCTTTTGATTGGTCAGATTTGAGTTTCAAGCTTTTGATTTGTCAGATTTGAGCCAGAGGCTCAAATCTGACCAATCAAAAACTTGAGAACAAACTCAGACTCAACTAAAAGTTTTATAAGCATGGACCCTGATCTGTCTGGTTCTACCATGCTGCTTCAAGAGTCAGGTTATATAGACATGCTTATTTTTACAAACTATTGTAAAACCTCTCTATAACGGCCACTAAATTACATCAAGTATTTTGTGTTAAAGACAGGTGGCTGCTTAAAGCAATGTGAAAGTAAAACGGAACGCTCCTATAGCGTTCTGTTTTACTTTCACATTGCTTTAAGCAGCCACCTGTCCTAAATACCAACTAATTAACACAATTTAGTGGCCATTATAGAGAGGTTTTACTGTATGTCCAAAAGAGTGCTTTTGCAAGTAATGTAGACTCTCTGAATTCAGATACATGAAAAATTATGGGTCTTTATTATGTTTTTAGAGTGGTTATATTCATTGTTTATCACCGTTTTAGATGTCCGAAGGAATTTCCAGTTGTTTCAATTTGCATGTTCTGTTAATGGATACAAATGTTTATTAATCGTTATTATTCCAAATTAGGACCCCAGTGAGCAACAGTTTGTAATATGCCCCAAGTATCTTTCTGGCTCACCGCTGTTGTAAATGTCATACACAGTAGAACATGCCAATAGCGACAGTATATAAGAATTACTATGCTAGTAGTTTTGAAGTTCAGCTTTATTTTTGCGAGTTGGAAAAGTTGTTAAATGTGAGCCTTGGCGAGCATTTAACCTACTTTTCTGACGAGCCAAAATACGGCTTAACTTCAAAACTACTAGCATAGTAATTCATTTATCATGCAACACCAAGACAAAATGCAGAAAATCAAGAAAAAGAAAGTTTGCTCAAGTGGTTTCATCTCCTGAATAAAAAAACATGCAAGTGCGATATACATGATGTCATATTGGCGGGCAGTGACATCATCGACTTTACAACATAAACAAACTTGATACACATCTTTCACGCATGATATCCGGTGCCTGCATGGGAAATCCCCAGGTAAAATTCTTGTGTAAACAACCGACACGCTTTGCACACAAACAGAAGAAGCTGTGATAATTGACTGAGAGAGCTAAATTGGGTCTGTATTTCTCGGCATGATTTGCAAAATTGTCTTTCGCCACAACATTCGCCAGATTTAATTTTATATCGCCAGATTATGAATATTTTCGCCATTGGCGATTTTGGCGACCGCCAGCGGAGGCCCTGTGATTTAATCCTTTTAAATGGACAAATAGTTGAGACAAAGCTAGGTGAGCACATGTGTTAAATTTGATGTTTATGTTTAATTCTGCCTTTTTCGTCCTTCTGTTTTCCTCCTATTCGCTGAACCAAACTTGCTTCCCAGAGGGGTCAGTACACATGCACTATACTTCACAAAATACAGTGTCGGCGTGGAAAATATTATGCTAGTAAGGAAGTGGCTATATTTGGTGATGTTGTATGATAAATGAATATACATGTGAGTCTAAAACAACAGGTGCTTGCTTTAAATGCTGGGGAAATGTAATGCAGAAAGCTTCCAGAGGAGCTTAGTGCATAAAGGTTTTCCTGCATTAACCCATTCCTGCATTATAGGCTGTTTTTAGATCAAACCTCTTTAAATAAATCTACAGAAAAGGAGCATTAACTAGAGAAAAGGAATTTTTTTTAGAATTTTATTAGTTTTGAAACCGTTGTGATAAATAGAGCATTTGCTACATGGGAGCAAATGCTCTATTTATCACAATGATTTCAAAATGTGACTTTTACAGAGGCATAGAAAGGCATATTTATGGAGGAAAGGGTTAAACTACCACCTATCAATATCTTAAAAACCTGGAATTATGTCTTTTTGGGTGGCTGCTGTAGACGGACAGCATTTCAGTGTAGATCTAGATGAAAAGGGCTCCTAGAGGATCTCTCTGATCAGAATCTACACTGTTTAACATTAAAACTCCTCACAAATCAATTATACAATTTAATACTGAAGGACTCGATAGTCAAACAGCAGTGGTTGATTCCAGTCCGAAAATTCAAATGTTCAAGTTTTCAAATTATTTAACCCTTTCCCTCATATTGACGACTTTTGACGACTCTGTAAAAGTCACTTTGTGAAACCATTGTGATAAATAGAGCATTTGCTCCTATAGGAGCAAATGCTCTATTTATCACAATGGTTTCAAACTTCAAAACTCTAACATTTTCCTTTTCTCTAGTTAATGCCCCTTTTCGGTAGATTTATTCAAAGAGGTTGTATCTAAAAATAGCCTATGAGGTAATGGGTTAAAAAACAAAACCGATTATGACAGGTTATGAAAACTCTTTGGTGTTGAAAAACTGATACATACGAAGCAGTTGGTTATCCACAAGATTTGTAACAGTTGTCTATATTAATTGATAATGTAAAATTCCGTTTGGGTAAAGGAAATACTGTAATAGGCGGGAATCATGTAAGGATTAATATTTGATGGGTGGAGCGGTATACTTGTCGGAGACCATCACCTTGTTACTTAGGGAAATTGCTTGTAATTCATCACGCTTGTTTATCCATGGATTCATGATCGCCCCTCTGGGACTACCAATGTCGGTTTCAATAACGAAATAATGTCAGACCTGATGAATTACACTTTACCCTGCAATGTACGTTTTTTTCTGGATATTGTCAGCTGTGTTGACCCAGCAGGATCGATGAAATAACAATCATTCCCTCTTCTATGTTCATTTCAAATTTCAATACCTACTGAATATTCATGGACAAAATAGTTAACTTGTGATGAAATAATTTATGGAAGGTGGAACATTGTAGCCATTTAAAAAAGTTAAGAAATTCTATTAGCAGACGGAGCAGACCCTGATCAGGGGGCTCCTATAGGAGCCGTCTGTCCTGGGTCTACTCTGTTTGCAAATGCGTGAAAAAGCATTTGTGTGAGGGAAAGGGTTAACTGATGAATAGTCATGTAAGAAAAACTAACATCCTAAATAAGTAGATATTAATAATTGAATGGATATGAACACAGCAGTATGTGGCCATATATAGCAGACCCTGTAAAATCAGATCTAATTATTAACCCATTCCCTCATATTGACGCCTTTTGACGCCTCTGCAAAAGTCTCCTGTTGAAACCATTGTGATAAATAGAGCATTTGCTCCTAATAGGAGCAAATGCTCTATTTATCACAATGGTTTCAAACTACAAAATTCTAAAAAAAATCCTTTTCTCTAGTTAATGCTCCTTTTCGGTAGATTTATTCAAAGAGGTTATATCTTAAAATAGCCTATGAGGTAAATTCCTTATTAGACATTTTCTACCCATTATCTCATCTGGATCAAAACTGTTTGCAGAGCTTATCATGAAACGGTCCATTATAAGTGTAGTTCACCCATTGTATGCTGAATTCTCCTTCTATGAATATTTATGAAGCAAACCACCGAAACAACGTTGTTCATTGCAGATTATGAGTTGTATCACAAACAGTGCAGACCCTGATCAGAGGGCTCCTCTGATCTGGGTCTGCAGGGCTCCTGATCTGGGTGACTGCACTGTGCAGACCCTGATCAGAGGTGCAGACATCATGAAGAAATGACGATGTATTTGAATACGCACCTCCATGTCAGTCTCCAGAAATCTTTTCCATGAATACTTTACTCAATGAATATTCATGTCAGAAATAATGACTATGAATTTATTTGCTGGATTTTTACAATGACATCATGAACAAGGGAATTTTTACCATGGCAGAAACTGTAAAAATATCTGGGTCTATACTGTTTGCGAAGGCACCAAAAGATGATACTGTGAGTAATTATAAAGGGTTAAGTTAATTGAACTGGGCTTAAGGGACAATCAGGTATCAAATTTCAGTAAATGCACAGTCGCAGATCAGATTGCAGATTGTAAATGTGTCTATTAACTCTGCATTCTAGCCGCAAATTTGCAAGTGCAAATTTAGAATTTGTAGCAACAATTTTTGCAGACAACAATTACTTTATCTCATGAATATTCATATCAGAAATAACAATGTCATGACTATTTATAATAGCATTGTGAACAAGGGAATTTTTGGCTATGACGTAAACTAGTTTTTCATAAGTAAACAGGGCAGACCCTGATCAGACAGCTCCTGCAGGGGCGGTCTGATCAGGGTCTACTCTGTTGACAAAGGCGTAGAAAGGTGTCTGGATTAATGTTCAAATATTTAACCCTTTACTTCATAAGTACACCTTTCTATGCCTTTGCAAACAGAGTAGATGCAGATCAGATGGGTCCTACAAGATTTCTGTTTGCTTATGTAATAGATCTAACAGTTTCTACCAAAACATCCTGTGTTCATATAACATTATACAAAATTAGATAATAAATATTCATGATGCCATTTTCTTATATGAATATTTATGGAGTAAAGGTTTAATAATGGTGACCTGCATGCAAAGAGATGGTATTCACGGTAATAGTCGTCCCCTCGGAGTAGTTGTTAATGGTCTGTTTTTGTTTTCTTACGAATAATTCATGCATCACTAATCTTCTCCAGCGTGTTGTCATATTGTATTAGATCACATCATTCCATTTGCAAATGAAGATGGTTGACAAATCATTGACACTCGTTGTCCATGTTGAGTGTTCACTGTGTATGACTCTAATCAGAATTCCCCAGTCCCTGAGCTTTTTATTTCATTTTTCATTCGGTTAATTTGATCTTTTGAATTTTCGAAGTGGAATGTTCTATTCTTATTGATCAATAGAATCCACTTAGTATGGCTGGGTAAACTTTGCTGAAAAGAATTTTGAATGATAAAAAATGTTCAACCAAATCAGGAAACCTGTGATCTTGGTCTACTTTGTTTGCAAATGTTATTAAAGATTTTTTCGTAAATTCAAAGCGTTAACCCTTTCCCTCATATAAAGGGCACATTTACAAACAGCAGACCCAGATCAGACAGCTCCTGTAGCAGCCATCTGATCAGGGTCTGCTCTGTTTGCATTATGAAAATTAAACTTATTAACCATTTACTCCATAAATGCGCCTTCTATGCCTTTGCAAACAGAGACGACCCAGATCAGACGGCTCCTAGATGATTAGAAACTGGAAGACATTTACCCTTTCAATGCTGACTAGCCTATTGATCAGTGTTTAATTAACTCCAGAGTCCACTCAGAAACAATTAAAGGCTTAAAATGGCTGGAGGATTTTCAATGACAAACAGTACAGACCCTGATCAGAGTGCTCCTCTAGGAGCCCTCTGATCTTGGTCTACCCCGTTTGCAAATGACAATACATGACTTTTGTGTGTCCCACAAACAAACTGACTAACTGACTATTAAGGTACTATGGATAATTACAGCTATTAGTAACTGAACCAAGGGAAAGTCACCAATTTATATCAAGTTGTAAAGTTTTATAGCAGTTATTGTAAATACATGTACTGGAACTATAAACACAGTCCACCAGTCAGATATCAACTTCAAAATGATTTTGACACAAATATAATCCCCTCTCCAACGGTTTGAAAAGTCAATTTTGCAACATTCAATGGTAACTTTTAATTAACCCTGACAATGCTGAATGCTTAAATTTACAATAATGAATTACAGTCTCAATCAGAAACCTACAGTTTGTAGCAGACAGCACACACTTTGAAACCCTTACAATGCAGGAAGTGAGTCACTAGTTATACCTCACACAACCAAGTTGCTCAGGTAATACAGCTTTTGACCGGTCTGTCCGTCAGCCCGTCTGTGTATCATAATACATCGTTACTCATCTAGCACTTTGATTTCTTGACCAATTTATCTCAAATTTGCATTAACAATTGTCATGATTGAAAGCTTGGATGAGCTCAATTTTCAGAGGAATTTGTCATGTGGAACCATTTGTTTCTTAGACAGCATGGTGAGCATGCTCACTAAAGTTTTCAGATTTCCTTTGCAAACAGTGTAGACCCAGATGAAAGGACCTCCTAGTGGAGCCCTCTCATCAGAATCTGCACTGTTTGTCATGTTACACTTTTCTTTAGAAAAATCCCTAGATATTCACCATAAGCTTGAGCTGTTTGAATTTTGGAAAAGTCCATTCAGTATTGTAAGGTTTAAGCAGACATCTAAAAATTCGGAGCGTAAGTTATGAAGCAGAAAACAATTACTTGCATGAGGTAAGATATCCTATGAAACGGACACAATTATGAAGCGTTCTTAAATACACAATTATGCAGCAGCAGATATGAAGCAAGCAATTATGAAGCAGACAATAACAATTATTATACATGTATAGCAGAAAACAGTAATATTAAGACATTAGCTATTTGAAACCAATATTATTATATGAATCGGACAACATTTATGAATCACACTGTTACTAGTACTGTTACAGTCATAATAGTTTTAAGCAGACACAGTTGAAGCACATAACACTTAGAAGAAGACAACACTTTGGAGAGGAATCATTGAAACAGTAGGCAAGTTACATAAATTGAATCAGACAACAATTGTCAATCATGTACCTGATAAAGACACATTTTGACACCTTTGCAAACAGAGTAGACCCTGGTCAGATGACCTGTAGGAGCAGTCTGATCAGGGTCTGCTCTGTTTGCTGATGAAATAATATCGATCTGTCTCATTCTGATTCTACAATTTCTGCCATGGCCAAAAATTCTGTGGGCATTTACCATTATAAACAATCATCCAATACATGCCTGGTTTCATTATTTCTTACATTAATTGATTGTTCATGAGGCAAAGGGGTTTTAGCTAGCAGTAAAAGTCTTTGAACAAAGATTTGTTAAGCTATTTCCTGAAATAATTTCAGTAAGAGTTGGACTATAAATTCATCATATGAAATGTTTACCTGGTTATATAAACTGATTCATTGTAGATTCTGTGCCAAATTAATAGTGAAAGTGAATCACCTTGATGAGTATTGCCTTTTTCTAATCATCTAAAGTACAAGACTGCCTTGTTCAGGTGACCTTCAGCCTCTCTGTGCATAAATAATTCAGATTTATGCTTTTCTAAATGTGACATTCTGAAGTAAAACTGCCTCTTTGGTTTCTGTAGAATGTGGCAGTCTCCTGCCATTATTTTCACATTCATATGGCAGAAAATGCTTTTGAAATTATGTTATGTTTGAACAATGTTTCAATTTCACAGTTTAACACAATCATTCTCTCCTAGTGATGCATTTTGGCGTCTCTGTAAGACACATATTGAAACCATTGTGATAAATAGAGCATTAATTTTGTTCCTATAGGAGCAAATGCTCAGTTTATCACAATGGTTTCAAACTAAAAAATTCTAAAATGTTCTCTAGTTAATGCTCCTTTTCGGTAGATTTATTCAAAGAGATTGGATCTAAAAATAGTCTAGGAGGGAATGGGTTAAGCAGACAACAATATTTGATGTGCAGATATCTAATATTTAAGCCTGACACTCACTTGATTCAAATTGAGTGTTGACATAATCGGCCAAGAGACTCGGAAATACTTGTGTGCCTTTAGAAGTGATGTTGAATCTTTAGCATGATAAAAACAAATTAAATATCCCTGATCTTTGTGTCATTTTTCACTAAAAACTTGTAAAACTTGCAATGTATAAAATTATATTCAGGCTGAATCAGATATCATGATGATGTTGTTTTTTTTTATAATTTACCTTGCATTTAAGTGGATCCCAACTGTTTCCAACAACATGACAATGTACCAGCTGCATTACTGAGGTGAAGTCTGTTTTAATATCACTCGGATATACTGATAGGAGTTTGAAGTCAATACTGTAAAGTACTCTCCATGAAATAAGATTCGCCTTCTTCTTATTTGTTATGGTGTTTAATTTTGATGTTCATATCAACATAAGAATGCCAGTCTTTGAAAGGACCAGAAAACTGTTAAAACGGTAAAACCCCAAGAGTATTTTCATTTCGCTCTTTCTTGGCAAATTTTGTGATAGCAGGGAAATAGTTTTATTATAGTTTAAACTTTTCGTGGTTAAAGATAAATATTTTCCCCTTTGTAAACAGTAAACCAGATCAGGCAGTCCCACTTTCTAACTATTTTGTCCATTAATATTCAGTAGGTATTGAAATTTGCAAAAATATAGAACAGGGAAAGGGTTAAGAAATAATATACCGGTAAATCAGATTCTACATTTTAATTTTTTTGTAGCTTTGAAACCATTGTGATAAATAGAGCATTTGTTTCTGTAAAGCAAATGCTCTGTTTATATCACAATGGTTTCAAGAAGTTTATTTTACAGAAGCTTCAAAAGGTGTCAATATGAGGGAATGGGTTAATGCATTTTCATGCAAGACTCCACCTATTATGAATATTAGTTTTTGTATTAAAAATATTAAAAAAAAATGTATTGCATTTGCAACAGAATCAGATCTGTAACATATAAGTAAACAGAGCAGGCCCTCATCAGACAGCTATAGGACTTGGTCTGCTCTGTTTACAAAGAAGTAAAGAGGTGGGGTATGGGAAGTAACAGGGGTTATGCACCCTTTCCATATGATCTTTCTTGAAATGTCCACAAATTTGCCAGCAGTGCAATTTTTGTGGAGGAGGATAATGATAATTTGCCAAAGCATTAACCCTTACAGTGCAGGACACAAGTCACTAATGTCCTTTGCAGACAATATAAACCCCGATGAGAGGGCAGAGTCTGCACTGTTTGTCATGTTACTTTTCTTTAGAAAAATCTCGTAATATTCACTGTAAGCTTGCCATGTTTGAATTTTGGGATAGTCCATTGGACAATTCAGCATTGTAAGGGTTAAAGATAAGATAGGATAAAAATGTTTTCCCAAAGGTAACAAAAATACAAACAATTTTGGAACAAAGGTTTGCAGGAGGTCTAAAAAAGTTGAAAGTTACATTGTCTACCATAAAAAAAATTGTTAAGAAGTCAAGATTCCATTAATTTGTTATCTAAGCTATGTAGCGTAGGGGCTTTTAACCTAAGGTGTCAGCTTGTGTAGCCCTGTGTCAGATTACTCTCACTATCCAGATTATAAATGGGTGAAAGTTGTAAAGATGGGAAGTTTGTACAATTTGTCACTCTGTCAGAGATAAACTGATACTAGGGTACTGATCTGCATCAGTGTCCATGCTTATAAAGCTTTTAGTTGAGTCTGAGTTTCGTTCTCAGGCTTTTGATTGGTCAGATTTGAGTTCTCAAGCTTTTGATTGGTCAGATTTGAGCCAAAGGCTCAAATCTGACCAATCAAAAGCTTGAGAACGATCTCAGACTCAACTAAAAGCTTTATAAGCATGGACCCTGTACGGGTGGATTACATTGGTATACGACTCCCTGTACATATTGAAAATGGGTATTCTACTTACACCAAATATCTCCTCTCTCCACTGTTTGTAAAGCTGGATAAGTCAGTTTCAGATCATTCTGATCAGACTAGACTGGTGATGTTGCAAATGGGGTAGACCTTGATCAAACTGCTCTTTCAGGAGCCTTTTTTTCTGGATCAGTATTGTGTGTCGTGTCTAGAGTACAATAAAAGCCCTCTAAATGGTAATTCTAGTAGAGAAAAATTTAGATATTTTTAGGCAGGTGGATGCTTAATGCAGGGTGAAAATCCTGCAGAAAGCTGCCTCCTGTCTCCTAGACTGATATTTATACTAAATTTAATGTCTGGTTTAGAGGGGTTTTACTGTATTAGCGAAGTTGACTGGATGTTACACGCAGTGAGATAACTTAGTCTTTACTGATAGTCTGAATTGAACTGTCCACTAAAGGCACAAGGAGGGACAGAAATGATAAAAATCTTCAGTCTGTTTCTGTCTGTCTACCTGTCTGTCCTTTGTTCTATTGGTCTTACATTGCCCTATGCACCTGCCGAATAGACAAGACGTAATGATCCTCTGCTTGTTTTATCAGTTGTTACCTGTTGCTCCTTTGTCGAATTGATACAAAAATGTTGGAATACACTGTGAGTCATTCATGGCAAAGATCTTATATTTTGCTATCTAACACATTGATTAGGTCATGATTTATAGAAACAAAACAGTATAAAACCTGCATCAGTTTGTTCGCTGTCAGGTAGATTTTTTTCTTCGTGAACAAAATAAACTGACATGGTGTACAAGATGAGTGGTTCTCAAGAGTTTATGGGATATTAAATTATTAATATATATATATGAAACCCTTAGAATGCTCAATTTTCAAAGAGCAATGGTCCATTATAGGTAAGTAACCCATTCCCTCATAGGCTATTTTTAGATCCAACCTCTTTTAATAAAACTACAGAAAAGGAGCATTAACTAGAGAAAAGGAAAATTTGAGAATTTGTAGTTTGAAACTATTGTGATAAACAGAGCATTTGCTCCAAAGGAGCAAATGCTCTATTTATCACAATGGTTTCAAAAAGTGACTTTTATAGAGGCGTAGAAAGGCGTATTTATGGAGGAAAGGGTTAAAGAGCCCATTCAGTATGATTGGGTATACTTTCCAATTTAAGTTTGACAAACAGTGTAGACTCGCATCAAAGGGCTCCTAGCAGCCCTCTGGTGAATGTCAGTACTCTTTGCAAATGCTAGTACATTTGTTTCCCAAGTTCATAGATTTAACAAGTTTTTACAAATGTTTTTACTTGATTGATGGTCAGGTAATTGCAGCAGCGCACATTTATGAAAACAGCTTAATATTTTGTAGTACACCATTATGAAACCCCTTAAGATTGTGAAAGCAGGTTATATCTTACAGCATAAAGTTATGAAAATATTTATCTCTCAACTAATAACCCTATTATGATGGTCAGTATGTCTTATCCTTTCTATATATCTAAATATGTTATGTTTTAAATAGCTCAACTCACCTGGTTTAAACTTTTACTTAACCCTTTCGTCCATATGCTATATTTAGACCCAACCTCTTTGAATAAATCTACCAAAAAGAAGCATTAACTAGAGAAAAGGAAAATTTCAGAAATATGTAGTTTTGAAACCATTGTGATTAATAGAGCATTTGCTCCATAGGAGCAAATGCTCTATTTATCACAATGGTTTCATAAAGTGACTTGTAGAAAGGCGTATTTATGGAGGAAAGGTTAATGGATATTCATGTAAAAAATAACTTCATGAATAATAATTAATTGAATATTAGTTTATAATGGTACATGACCTGGACTATTTTGCTATGGCAAACATTGTAGAATCAGATGTACATGTACTTTAGCAGGATTTTTTCACCTTCTATAACAGAGGCCTGTAAAAGGCCCCTTCCCAATTGAAAATTTCTTTAAAATCTGCAGTTTTCCCAAAAATCCGAATTTACACCAGCTTTTTTGTTTCCCAAATCAGCAATTTTAGCGATAATTCTTCCCAAAATCAGCAGGCTAAGGCCCCTTCCCAATTGAGAGAGAAAAAGCCCTGTGTAGAACTCCTCTAAATCAACCACTTTATAATTAAATTATATACTCCCTTCCTTCATATAAACGTGTTTTCACGCATCTGCAAACAGAGTAGACCCTTCTTTTGGTAAAGGGTTATATGGTTAACAGCCATCTACAGTAAAACCCCTCTAAACCTGGTGTTAAATTAAGTATAAATGTCGGTCTTAGAAACAGGTGGCAGCTTAATGTAGGGTGAAAGTCATGCAGAAAGCTCCTGGGAACTTTCTGCATGACTTTCAGCCTGCATTAAGAAGCCACCTGCCTAAAAGTATCTGCATTGTCTACTAGAATTCTTGTTTAGAGGGGTTTTACTGTACCAGTATATGGAGAGATTTGACAGGAACCAAATCTGTGTACCTGCAGATAGATGTACTGATAATTAGCTGAAGGTTTCATTAAAAATATTTCATTTATCTTAGGACAGTACTTAGTGATGTACATATCATTGGTGTCCAGTTGGATTAGTTTTGTAAACAAATATTTAGGTCTGTACTAAAACGGAGCTCATTTATAATCCAACATTCAACTGTGTTCATTTACATAGCTTCAGTATTAGTCAGAGCTGGCTAGTGAAACGACAATGTCCTAAATGTCAAGTGGCTTTCGGATTTTCAAAGGGAAGTAACTGTTTCATGAAATAAACATTGGTATAGCTTGAGTTGCCTTTCTTATATGTAACATTTTTGTGAGAGTTGTCTCCCTTCGTCTATAAATAACTTCTGTTAATCTGTTGTGCTGCACCCGTTGTTGTGAATGGACTGGTCCCTGGTATAAATGTTGACATTTTATTTTGACTTGTGCACTCCAGATCCATTGTGACATCGTAAATCTGACAATATTATTGTAGGCCTGGGGCTTGAAGTGTGGTGGTGTTCATATTTAACTCTTTACATGCCAGCATCGAATTTTTAGATCACCTTTGCAAACAGTTCTGATCCAGATAAGTCAAATTTTTGGTGTCTTATCATGCAGGACTCAAAATGTTTGATACTTGCACTGCACTTTTTAGGAGAAATGGAGGTAAAAGTAACTGGAAGAATTGTATCAGACAAGAAATATGCAGACGACATACTTACATGTAAGGTGTCAAAGAGTTCAGATGAAAAGTTGTCCCCAGATAACCTTTGCCCCTTGGTCATTGAAACGATTTATTGACAGTAAAAATTGCCTGTAAAAAGGGTGAAATGTCAGAACACGAAATTTCTATTGACTTGTCTCTGTTACCCAGTGTGCATTTCTGTTCCTCTGTCTGCCTCTATTCTCTTTTCAAACGCATAAAAATAACATATGATAACTATTGAACAAATATTTCAGACCTTGTTAAACTTTTACTTGATAGAATTGCAAACAGAGTAAATCCAGATCAGACAGCTCCAGTAGGAGCTGCCTGATCAGGGTCTACTCTGTTTTTTATAGAGTATCTTAAATCTCATTTTATACTATTTGTCCTAACAGTGTATTCTGTGTTTTCATATAACAATTTAAGAAACTTAGTTAATTTATATTCATATCAAGTGGGCGTGAAAATGTGATTATATGAAGGAAAGGGTTAAAGCAATAATTCGTATACAGCCTTTTTGAATCTCTACTTTACAGCCAGCTTATTATTTCAGTGCAACTGCTGCTGTTATGCAAATATTGGATATGAAATATTATCCCTTGAGAATGAGAATATTTAGAGATGTTGGAGATGCTATTTTTTTGTAATGTTGTTTACAACTAATACTTCACTAAGAATTACATGACTGTTATGTGCTTTTGTGAAATACTAACCCTTGTTGTACGGAACACGAGTCACTAATGCCCTTTGCGAACAGTGGAAACCCAGATAAGAAGGCTCCTATAGGGTCACTATACACTTTTCTTTAGAAAGATCCCTAAACATCCACCATAAGCTTGACCTGTTTGAATTTTGGAAGAGTCTATTTTAAAACTTGAGTATTGTAAGGGTTAAGTTTCACAAGGCTTATTATTGTTAAATTCATCTGGTACCAAATCCCACCTGATTACATGTGGAGCTGCTTGAAAATAATCTGAACTCTTTGCATACTGAGTAATTTTTGTCTGCAACAATTATCATCTGCTTCACAATTGTCGTCTGCTTCATTTCTTGAAATAAAATTTCTCCTCTCCTTTCTGTACAAAATCATGATCAAAGTGTTAAACAGGTTGCATAGGTATCATAAAGCGCAGTTTTGCCGCTTATTTGCAATGAGTTAACCCTTTCCCTCATATAAACGTGTTTTCACGCATTTGCAAACAGAGTAGACCCAGATCAGACGGCTCCTAGAGGAGCCGTCTGATCAGGGTCTGCTCTGTTTGCTAATAGAATTTGATAGGTCTGTTTCTTTGCCTTCTAAAATGTCTACAATGTTCCACCTTCCATATTTCTTTGTAACATTTTTGCTAGTGAATATTCAGTATGTATTGAAATTTAAAATAAACATAGAACAGGGAAAGGGTTAACCTTTGCAATAGGGGAAACAAGTTTTTGCATTTGCAAACAGTGTAGACAATTATGAGAGAGCTTCTAGAGGAGCATTCTCATCAGGATATGCACTTATAGTGCATAAAAAAAATCTTTATTAAAACGATGAAATACTTGTTTTTTAAAATGTGCATTGGTGATGTTGTGTAGAATTCAGTTTATTTATACTAAATCTAACCTAATTACGTTTGCACAGCAGTGTAGTTCAATTTGGAACCATTTGATAACTTCAAATTAGACTTACAAAGTAGCAAATACTACACTGTTTGCTACTAGCCTTATTACTGTCAGTATTTGACAACCAATATTGCTAATTTAGTTCCATCTATTGTACTGTGTGTATCAAAGACCACAATAGTGTTGTATAATGCAGTATAACTCTTAAGTATTAGGATAAAAAACAGCAGTTAGTGCAGACCAAGATCAAACAGCTCTTGGGAGAGCCAGGGTCTACAATATTTACTTTTAACCCATTACCTCATAGGCTATTTTTAGATACAACCTCTTTGTATAAATCTACCGAAAAGGAGCATTAACTAGAGAAAAGAAAACTTCTAAAATTTTGTAGTATGAAACCATTGTGATACATAGAGCATTTGCACCTATAGGAGCAAAATTTTAATGCTCTATGTATCACAATGGTTTCACAAAGTGACTTTTAAAGAGTCGTCAAAAGTCGTCAATATGTGGGAATGGGTTAAGTCAGTTTAATTCAGTTAGAGAAATGTTGTCAAATTGAATTATTCAGCTTTATTTATAAACCAGTGGATAGGGAAGATTGGGTGTCAAATACAGTAATATGGGTAGTAGCAAACAGTCTAGACTCATCAAACTGTTCTGTCAGGAGCAGTTTGATTTGCATCTGCACAGTTGTTTGCCTGATACTGCCTGTCAGAATAATTGAACCCTTTCTATGCCTTTACAAACAGAATTAATACCCAGATCAGATGGCTCGTATAGGAGCCGTTTGATCAGGGTCTGCTCTGTTTTTTCTTACATGAATATTCAACAGGGAAAGGGTAATTAGGGTACAGATTTGGATTTTTATAGCTCACTGGGGCATAAAGTGCTGAATGTGATCTATTAAGATGAATGTCGTCTGGACATCACAGTCATCGACAAATTACTTCAAACAACATCCCTTCAAAAACACCTGGGCCAATTGTTCCAAGAACTATATTCCATGTAGAAAATTGGCTGCCATAGTGAATGAAAGGAAAAGCTTTGACAATCTTCCTGTCTGAAACAGCGGGAGAGATTTCAGTTTAATTTGGCAGAAATTATTCTGAAGTGACCCTCTACTAATGTTATTCAACCGGTTGTGATTTGTTGAAAGCCATGGCCAGCAGGTGGCAGGCTTGATTTCCTTATCCTTTTACCTGATATATATAAGAAATAATGACTATGAATAGTAAATTTTCGGCATACAAAGTAATTTTTCGTCTGCAACAATTGTCAGCTTCAATTCTTAACCCTTCGCTTGCTGAATTTTAAAATACATTTCTCCTTCTTTACCCATGCCCTGTTGTATAATTACATATATCTTCACTGTGTACAAATATTTCGCTGTGCAATCACTGCTGTGGAGTGCACTGGTTTGCACAATCAACTTGTAAATAGTGCAGACCCTGATGAGACAGCTCCTGCAGGAGCTGTCTCATCTGGGTCTTCACTATTTACAGGTACGTATATTGACGTGAATAGCAAGCGAAGTGTTAAAAATTCTCTAATTTTTTGCAAATGCGGTCAAAGTGCCAAACAGTTTAGATCCTGATGAGACGCTGCATTATGCCCACTATTTGACTAGGTAATCAGTTCCGCCACTAGCTTGCAGTCAATTGTATGTGTATATTTACAAATTAACACAAGAATTGTTGTAACTGTAGAATCCGTTCTATATGATTCATCAGCAAACAGAGCAGACCCAGTTCAGACTGTTCCTAAAGAAACCATTTTGATCTTTGTCTCCTGTTTGCAAACTTATCAAGTAAAAGGTCAAATGGCTATATCGAAATTTTTAAAAATCTTCTGAAACCACTGTGAAGATTTCGATGAAAGTACCTTGGCTTTGACAACCATTTACAGTAGGTACTACAGTAAAACCTCTCTATAATGGTCACTAAATTACATCAAGTATTTTGTGTTAAATGCAGGTGGTTGCTTAAAGCAAGGTGAAAGTAAAACAGAACGCTCCTATAGGAGCATTCTGTTTTACTTTCACCTTGCTTTAAGCAGCCACCTGCTCTTAAATATACCAACTAATTAACATAATTTAGTGGCCGTTATAGAGGTTTTACTTTACTATAAAGTCATGTAGTTTTATTGAATCTTTCAAAGCTGAATTTTCAAAATGAAATAACCCATCACTATTCAATTATAAAGTCCACTCAGTGTTAAAGGCTTAATCTTGCTAGCAGATTTTGAATGACAAAACAGTGCAGACCCTGGTAGATTATGGGGCTTTTCTAGCATCTCTCTGATCTGGGTCTACACTGTTTGACATTTTTATTTATGTTGCTAATGGGAAAAAATGAAAATCTTCTCAAAGCATTGGCCAGATTTCACTGATTTTGTTGGAATATTATTTGCTGATGCTTGCCAAACTTGATCTATTGATTCAGGCGAGTGATACACTGGGCCATGATGGACCTCTTACCCTCTTGTTTGTGAAAAATTGATTCTGGCTTTAAGGCCCTTGAGTAACACAGTGAAATGAGATTAAAACCACCCACTTGCTGGAATTTAAAGCATTAGAAAGATACAATTCCATTATTCGCCCAAATCCTTATGGTACACACGACTGCATATTTGTTTCTCATTCAACCCATAACCCTTCCTTCCATGAATATCCATGTAGAAATAATAACACCATGAATATTAATTAAGATTAATAATTTGTTATAATAGCACAATAATGGATACAGGAATTTTTGGCCATGACAGAAACTGTAGAACCATATCTATATTATATCATAAGCAAACAGAGCAGACCCGGATCATTCGGCTTCAATGGAATTTTTTGCTCTGAACAAAAACTGTAGAATTAGATCTATATCATGTCATAAACAAACAGAGCAGATCATGGTCAGACGGCGGTGCTTCTATAGGAGCTGTCTGATCTGGATCTACTCTGTCTGCAAATGATGCATTTGCAAACACAGAAGACCCAGATCAGACAGATCCTATAGGAGCCATCTGATCAGGGTCTACACTGTTTGCTTATGACATGATATAGACCTGATTCCACAGTTTCTGCCTGAACCAAAGTGTCCTGTGTTCATGTCGTAATACATTATCAAAAATAATCTTACATAATGTTTGTAATCATAATGTCATTGACTCATTGAATATGCAACAGGTAAAGGGTTAACAGACTATTACCCTGGATTTCCAATGAGTGGCAACAGTGACAGGATAGAATGCATTCAACTGAAGTTTTTCAGCTTATGGCATATTAGTGCACAAAGTGAACTAGAAATCAGTCAGTAGGGATTGGCATGAAGCTTCTCTCTTACTGACAGTAATCCATGCATCATATTTCACAGAATATACCTTGATTGCTCTAATAATTAGACAATAACACGGGTAAAATATTGCAGACCCAGATCAAATAGCTCCTTGACAAACTGTTTGATACACTGTCGGTCTAATTTAAATCTTACAGTGTGGGAAACATGTCACTAATCCTTTACAAACAGTATAGATCCAGATGAAGGGCTCTAATAAGAGTACTCTCATCATGGTCTGCACTGTTTTCCATGTTACACTTTTACACCCTAGATATTCACCATAAGCTTGACCTGTTTGAATGTTGGAATAGTCCATTTGAAAATTGAGTATTGTATGGAATGGTGCCAAATTATTTTAACTCAGTTTTATAAACTGATGAAGAAGGGAGGTAATTAGGATAAGGTGTTTGTACAAGGGAGGTAATTAGGGTAAGGTGTTTGTACAAGGGAGGTAATTAGGATACGTTGTTTGTACAAGGGAGGTAATTAGGGTAAGGTGTAGTGTTGTTTGTACAACTCTTGTCCATGTACTGCAACAGTTCTCTAGAACAAGCACTGAAAAGAAGTTTGTCCTCACAAGAAATAGGTGGCAGCTTAAGAGACAGGTAAAGACCCTTTACCTCATGAATATCCATTATAAGACAATTTTAACCCTGGTTCCCTGTTCTGTATTTAGGCCAAATTTCTATACCTACTGAATATTCATTAACAAAATAGTTAATAGAAATATGGAAGGTGGAACAATGTCGACATTTTAGAAAGTAAAAAAACAGATCTATCAAATTGTATAAGCAAACAGAGCAGACACTGATCAGACGGCTCCTAGAGGAGCCGTCTGATCTGTGTCTACTCTGTTTGCAAATGCGTGAAAACACGTTTATATGAGGGAAAGGGTTAATTAATGACTGTATGATATAAACTTTCCCTGTTCAATAATCATGTAAAAAATAATGATATCATGAATATTTATGAGTTGTTTTTTATATAATTTTCTAGAATAGGTATGAGATAGTGCAGTGTCAAATCCTGAAGGGTCCATTTGAAAACTTGTAGGGTAATATGCAGCCTCATGCTAATCCCTTTACTCCATCAATACACCTTTTTACACCTTTGCAAACAGAGTAGAGCCAGGTAAGTAAGCCTATGCTAGGGGGGCGTGAGTACTGTTGCACTTTTAAGTATTACTCATGAACAGACTCAAACCGAATCTGCAATTTTTTCTTTTGGCATTGCTACTTTTGCTTCCGAAGGATCACCCACTTTCAGAACATTTGTAATAGACACCCATGTTGATTTACCTAGTGGTCACCATAAATAGTTTCTTGTCTGTTTTTCAGACAGTTTCATATTGAGAATGTCATGGTCACCATGACAGCATTGCTATAAGGTAATCTAAACTTTACAGTGAGGGGCACAAGTCACTTAAATGTTCTTTGCAAACAGTGTAGAGCCAGGGTCAGCACTGTTTGTCATGTTACACTTTTCTTTAGAAAAATCCTTAAATATTCACTGTAAGCTTGACCGTTTGAATTTTTGAATAGTCCATTTGAAATTTCAGTGTTGTAAGAGCTAAAGGAGAAGGTCATACATACTTGGACACTCCTGTAAGATTATTTTCAGCTGACAATTACTTGGCAAAAGTCTTTTTTAGGAAACTAGACAGTTCTTGATAGATGTTACCCGTGGCCATTTACAAGAATCACAAGTAGAGTACAGTAAAATCCCGCTAATGCGACCACCTAAAATAGGTATAATTCTGGGCGCTAGATGCAGGTGGTAGCTTAATGCAGGACAAAAGTAATGCAGAAAGCTCCTAGAGGAGCTTTCTGCATTACTTTTGTCCTACATTAAGCAACCACCTGCTTATAAACGACACTAATGTTTATTCATTAAGTGGTCGCATTAGCGGGGTTTTACTGTACCATAAATTACACTAGATATTGGGGACAAACTTATTGCAGATAGTGCAGACCCAGATCTGAATGGCTCCTTTTGCTACTCCTTTAGGATCATTAAAAAATTTGTAGTTATCGAAAAGTGTGCCAACTTGTTAATTGGTGGAAAGGGGAGAGATTGGGTGTCCAGACATTTATGGTAAACACATTGAACCAAGAGGCCAGGGTCATCTGTTATGTGTCTACACTGTATGCCCTATAGAATCTCATCTTGCTCATTTTATATCTTATGTTTTTATTCACGTAATAAATATTGATGGAGGTTAATCCTGTACCTGGTAGGTTTGCAAACAAAATAGACCCAGATCACGCGACTCCTGGTGGAGCTGTGCAATGAAGGTGGGGATTCTGAAGTCTCAGTGGTCACGACATAGGTTGTTCATCACTGTATTTAGTACTTTCTTGGGTTGCGTTTTAGCTTCGTAACTGTTTGACCTATAGGCTAATAATTTTATGCTATACAACAAAAAAATATTTATACTCGGTATAGAAGAAAAGGGTTTATTTTGCATCACGGGCATTTTTATGCCCCCAAAGCTAGGCTTTGGCGGCATATAGTGATCGCACCGTGCGTGTGTGGGTGGGTGTGTGGGTGTGTGGGTGGGTGTGTGTGTGTGTGGGTGTGTGTACATTTTGTCCGGAGTATATTTCCTTTGTCACATCAGCTACGGATACCAAATTTGGTGTGTGAGTTCATCTTGGGATGGGGGAGTGTCGCGTACCATTTTCATGTCACTGTGACCTTGACCTTGACCTTTGACCTTGATTTTACAAAAAGCTTGTCCGGAGCATATCTCCTTTACCTTACCAGCTACAGATTCCAAATTTGGTTTGTGAGTTCATCTTGGGATGGCGGAGTGTCGCGTACCATTTCCAGGTCACTGTGACCTTGACCTTGACCTTTGACCTCGATTTTAAAAACCGCTTATACCTTACCAGCTACAAAAAGCTTGTCCGGAGTATATCTCCTATTCCTTACCAGCTAAGGATTCCAAATTTGGTGTGTGAGTTCATCTTGGGATGGAGGAGTGTCGCGTACCATTTTCAGATCACTGTGACCTTGACCATGACCTTTGACCGATTTTACAAAAAGCTTGTCCGGAGCATATCTCCTTTACCTTACCAGCTACAGATTCCAAATTTGCTGTGTGAGTTCATCTTGGGATGGCGGAGTGTCGCGTACCATTTCCAGGTCACTGTGACCTTGACCTTGACCTTTGACCTCGATTTTAAAAAAAGCTTATGCCTTACCAGCTACAAAAAGCTTGTCCGGAGTATATCTCCTATACCTTACCAGCTAAGGATTCCAAATTTGGTGTGTGAGTTCATCTTGGGATGGAGGAGTGTCGCGTACCATTTTCAGATCACTGTGACCTTGACCATGTACTTTGACCGATTTTACAAAAAGCTTGTCCGGAGCATATCTCCTTTACCTTACCAGCTACAGATTCCAAATTTGCTGTGTGAGTTCATCTTGGGATGTCGGAGTGTCGCGTACCATTTCCAGGTCACTGTGACCTTGACCTTGACCTTTGACCTCGATTTTAAAAACCGCTTATACCTTACCAGCTACAAAAAGCTTGTCCGGAGTATATCTCCTATTCCTTACCAGCTAAGGATTCCAAATTTGGTTTGTGAGTTCATCTTGGGATGGAGGAGTGTCGCGTACCATTTTCAGATCACTGTGACCTTGACCATGACCTTTGACCGATTTTACAAAAAGCTTGTCCGGAGCATATCTCCTTTACCTTACCAGCTACAGATTCCAAATTTGCTGTGTGAGTTCATCTTGGGATGGCGGAGTGTCGCGTACCATTTCCAGGTCACTGTGACCTTGACCTTGACCTTTGACCTCGATTTTAAAAACCGCTTATACCTTACCAGCTACAAAAAGCTTGTCCGGAGTATATCTCCTATTCCTTACCAGCTAAGGATTCCAAATTTGGTGTGTGAGTTCATCTTGGGATGGAGGAGTGTCGCGTACCATTTTCAGATCACTGTGACCTTGACCATGACCTTTGACCGATTTTACAAAAAGCTTGTCCGGAGCATATCTCCTTTACCTTACCAGCTACAGATTCCAAATTTGGTGTGTGAGTTCATCTTGGGATGGCGGAGTGTCGCGTACCATTTCCAGGTCACTGTGACCTTGACCTTGACCTTTGACCTCGATTTTAAAAAAAGCTTATGCCTTACCAGCTACAAAAAGCTTGTCCGGAGTATATCTCCTATACCTTACCAGCTAAGGATTCCAAATTTGGTGTGTGAGTTCATCTTGGGATGGAGGAGTGTCGCGTACCATTTTCAGATCACTGTGACCTTGACCATGTACTTTGACCGATTTTACAAAAAGCTTGTCCGGAGCATATCTCCTTTACCTTACCAGCTACAGATTCCAAATTTGCTGTGTGAGTTCATCTTGGGATGGCGGAGTGTCGCGTACCATTTCCAGGTCACTGTGACCTTGACCTTGACCTTTGACCTCGATTTTAAAAACCGCTTATACCTTACCAGCTACGAAAAGCTTGTCCGGAGTATATCTCCTATTCCTTACCAGCTAAGGATTCCAAATTTGGTTTGTGAGTTCATCTTGGGATGGAGGAGTGTCGCGTACCATTTTCAGATCACTGTGACCTTGACCATGACCTTTGACCGATTTTACAAAAAGCTTGTCCGGAGCATATCTCCTTTACCTTACCAGCTACAGATTCCAAATTTGGTGTGTGAGTTCATCTTGGGATGGCGGAGTGTCATGTACCATTTCCAGGTCACTATGACCTTAACCTTGACCTTGACCGATTTTACAAAAAGCTTGTCCAGAGCATATCTCCTATACCTTACCAGATACGGATTCCAAATTTGGTGTGCGAGATCACCTTCAGATGGCGGAGTGTCGCGTACCATTTTCAGGTCACTGTGACCTTGAACTTGACCTTCGACCTCGATTTTACAAAAAAGGTTGTCCAGAGAATATCTCCTATACCTTACCAGCTACGGATTCCAAATTTAATGTGTGAGTTTATCTTGGGATGGCGGTGTGTCGCGTACCATTTTCAGGTCACTGTGACCTTGACCTTTGACCTAGATTTTACACAAAGCTTGTCCGGAGCATTTTTCCTATACCTTACCAGCTACGGATTCCAAATTTGGTTTGTGAGTTCATCTTGGGATGGCGGAGAGTCGTGTACCATTTTCAGATCACTGACCTTGACCTTGACCTTTGACCTCAATTTTACAGTCCGGAGCATATCTCCTATATCTTACCAGATACAAAAAGCTTGTCCAGAGCATATCTCCTATACCTTAAACGTTGACAATCAACCCAGGGTCCTTTTTAACGTTGAGAATGACTTAGGGTCCTTTTTAACTAAGTTTTGACGCTTGGCTCTTTTCTTAGCTATCATAATCGTCAAAGGTTCTGTTTCTAATGTTAAGAACTGACTCCTGTGTCATTTTTAACAGCATCAAAATTTCATGTTACACCTGCATTACATTGTATTGTTTTTCCGCCAAAATGCATTTCGGTGTCAAACACTTTGGGGGCATTTGTCACCCGTGACGACTCTCTTGTTTGATATGTGTTTAAATTGACAATCTTCATAAGAATGATTGATAATAACGAATACCAAGTTTTATAGGGACTTAATTTTCACCATAACCCATTCCCTCATATTGACAACTTTTGACGACTCTAAAAATCACTTTGTGAAACCACAATAGACTATAGATCCTCTAGGAGCAAATGCTCTATTTATCACATTATGGTTTCAAACTACAAAATTCTAAATGTTCATTTCTCTAGTTAATGCTCCTTTTCGGTAGATTTATTCAAAAAGGTTGTATCTAAAAATAGCCTATGAGGTAATTGGTTAAATATGTATCTTTATCTATAGCTTTGTGCTCTGTTTGGTTATGAAGTTACATGAAAATGATTCTACAGTTTCTGCCATGGCCAAATCTTTTCATATATCTTTATAAAAACTCAGCTAATGCTTCATGATGTCATGATTTCTTACATAAATATTCATCAGGTAAGAAGTCAAAGATGTAGAAGTATTCTGCTCAAATTCTTGCAAAATTTTGTGATACAAAAATGACTTCAGAATTAGAATCTATGTGGCTGGTAAGTAACTTAAAGCTTATATGCATGGTAAGGAAAGAGTTCTTTATATTGAAAAAAAAAGCGAGATTTTAAAAATTGATAGCGACTGATACCAGCGGAAGTGCCATTTACCAGCATAGAAATTAAAAATATTTTGATGAACATGTTGGTCAGCTATTATACATGGTAAATGTTTCGCGTTTTGTTTCATTTTTGACTGAAAGGAGCTGTCTAACCTGGGTCTAACTTTGTTTACAAATGCATGAAAAAGCATTTACATGAAGGAAAGGGTTAAGCAGATAGCTGTTTTGCAAATCCAATTTCCATAACGGCTGAAGAACTAAGGTATAGATATTTGATAGTGTTGTAAACTCAGAACAGCCTGGAAGTGAACATACAATTATTGGCAAATGACTCCAAATACAGTCTCAACATAGTTATTTTCATACTGTTAAGTGTTAACCCTTTCCCTGTTCTATATTTATTCCAAATTTCAATACCTACTGAATATTCATGTATAAAATAGTTATAATGAAATACGAAAGGTGGAACTTTGTTTCCATTTTAGAAACCAAAGAAACATCTATCAAATTCCATTAGCAAACAGCAGACCCTGATCAGACGACTCATATAGGATCTGGGTCTTCTCTGTATGCAGATGGTTGAAAAAGACATTTATATGAAGGAAAGGGTTAATCCCTTGAATGCTGATCTGATATGTCATTGTTTGACGGTAGAGTTCATTTTGTATGATGAATGAGTACAATTTGCAAGAGGGTTTTAACAAATAGTGCAGACTGATCTGGGTCTACACTGTTTGCAAATGCCAGTACACTTGTTTCATGCATTCAAAGGGGTAACTCAGTTAACCCATTCCTTCATATTGACGCCTTTTGACGCCTCTGTAAAACTCACTTTTTGAAACCATTGTGATAAATCGAGCATTTGCTCCATAGGAGCAAATGCTCTATTTATCACAATGGTTTCAGAACTATACAATTCTAATATTTTCCTTTTCTCTAGTTAGTGCTCCTTCTCGGTAGGTTTATTCAAAGAGATTGGGTCTTAAAATAGCCTATGAGGTAATGGGTTAAAAATTGAACACCAACTGTGATTTTGTGATAACCTCTGCCAACAGTATAGATCCAGATGAGATCCTGACGCCTCATCAGGATCCAAACCAAACCACTTGACGCCCGATTAACCCATTCCCACATATTGACGCCTTTTGACGCTTCTGTAAAAGTCACTTTATGAAACCATTGTGATAAATAGAGCATTTGCTCCACAGGAGCAAATGCTCTATTTATCAAAATGGTTTCAAAACTGCACAATTCTGAAAATTTCCTTTTCTCTAGTTAATGCTCCTTTTTGGTAGATTTAATCAAAGAGGTTAGGTCTAAAAATAGCCTAAGTGGGAATGGGTTAAGTTTGGAAATGAGTTTGGAAAAGAATTATCATCAAGAATCGTAGCAGATGACAAATTTTGCTAACTGCTAACATATAACGAAAAAGTGTTACTAATTGCAAGCCTTTCAAAGAAATTCATAAAAGAATAGTGTACCTAAATTACAAAGTAATTCATATCGGATAACAATTCTGACCGAAACTTTGCACTAGATTGAAAACTGATAAGATATAGATCGTATTTTCTCACCACATGAAATATTTACATTGATTTTTCAACAAAAGTGAAGTTGGTGTAAAGTGAATAATTGGCCTAAGGATGTCCACAATGATGTAATGAAAGCCAGGGCCTGTTCTGTTTATGCAGCAGTTTCTACCAATACCAAAAAAGCCTGCTTTATAAATTGCTTATGAAATTATGAATCTGCAATTTCTGCCATCTGATTTAACCCCTTTCCCTGTTCTATGTTTATTAAAAATTTCAATACCTACTGAATATTCATTGACAAAATAGTTACAATGAAATATTGAAGGGGGTGGAACATTGTGCTAATTTTAGAAATTAAAGAAACAGTTCTTTCAAATCCCACCACAGGGTTTTTTCACCTTCTATAACAGAGGCCTATAAAAGGCCCCTTCCAAATTGTAAATTTCTTTAAAATCATGCAGTTTTCCCCAAAATCCAAACTTACACCAGCTTTTTTGTTTCCCAAATCAGCAATTTTAGCGATAATTCTTCCCAAAATCAGCAGGCTAAGGCCCCTTCCCAATTAAGAGAGGAAAAGCCCTGCACCAGCAAACAGAGCAGAACCTGATCAGATGGCTCCTATAGGAGCCATCTGATCTGGGTCTACTCTGTTTGCAAATTTGTGAAAACATATTTATATGAGGGAAAGGGTTAAAAAAATCCAGTATGCATACACCATTATATAAATTTCAGCTAATAGATTTTAATGCATATTAATTACCTGTATTATTTAAGTAAAACATGAACAAAAATATTTCACAAAGACAGAAAGTATAGAATTATGTCGTAAGCAATCAAAGCAGACCCTTATCAGATGGCTCCTAGGTCTACTCTGTTTGCAAATATGTGAAAATGCGTTTGTATGACAGAAAGGGTTAAATAAATTATCCACTTATTGCATGCAATATTGTTACCGTTTTCATCTTTTCACCAAGTGAAGAGTTACGGAATCCATGAAAGATAGATTTGGACATTGAGTAGCACAGCTCTTCTTCATTTCTTTTCAAAATATGATCGTCAGTGTGTTTAAACCCTTACCTCCATAAATACGCCTTTCTACCCTCTGTAATAACCACATCTTGAAACTTTTGTGATAAATAGAGCATTTGCTCCTATAGGAGCACATGCTCTATTTATCACAATGTTTCAAACTACAAAATTCTAAAATTTTACTTTTCTCTCGTAAATGCTCCTTTTGGGCAGATTCATTCAAAGAGGTTGGGCCTAAAAATAGCCTATGGAGGAAAGGGTAAACAGCTTATTGGTTTCACTTGGCATCTCATCTGGATCCAAACTGTTTGCAAAAAGCCCATAGAGTTGAGATTTCACATTTTTACTCTTGGCAAAATATCTTGTCCGCAAGACATCTTTAAATTTTCATCAGGCCTTGAGACACTTGTTATATGGCTGCCATTACTCAGAGTGTGTACTGAATCCTACCGTTATGCAAATAACAGAACCCTGAGATAAGCAGACCATTTCAGTCTTACATAAAAGTCAATTAGCCATTGTGAAAGGACAGATATTTTTTATTAGATAAAGGTTAGCCTCAGAGCTCAAAATAAGGAGAATACTGCAGAAACTTAACCCTTTCCATCAGATAAACACATTTTCATGCATTTGCAAACTGAGAAGATTGACCCAGATCAGACAGGTCCTAAAGGAGCTGTCTGATCAGGGTCTGCTCTATTTACATGTATTTATAAAATTATAACAGATTCTGACTCTTCTATAATGCAAAATAATACGAAAAATTCAGCGAAAAAATATAGCATCCTTTCTTACATTAATATTGAGCAAGAGAAGGGTTAACCATTGTTTCCATACATGTGCTTTAAACTCCTCTGCAAATACAGTAAAACCCCTCTAATGCGACCACTTAATCAGGAGACATTGGTGTCTTTAAAAGCAGGTGGTTGTTTAATGCAGGATGAAAGTAATGCAGAAAGCTCCTAAGGGAGCTTTCTGCATTACTTTCATCCTCCATTAAACTACCATCTGCCTTTAAGACCCAGAATTACCCTACATTTTAGTGGTCACATTAGAGGGGTTTTACTATATAGAGACTGAATAGACCCAGGGTCTGCTTTATAGAGACTGAATAGATCCAGGGTCTGCTTTATAGGGTCTGCTTGGTGTCTATAGGTATGAATCTACTGTATGTGCCATGACCAAAACTTCATGGGTTCACAATCATGCCAGCATAAAAATTCTGCTTATTAATATTCATGATGTCATGATTTTTTATGTGAATATTCATGAAATAAAGAGTTTAAAAAATTATAATTTAAATGTTTTGATTACTCATTAGAATAGTCTCTAAGAGTTGATGCTTTTGAGCTGTCACAACATAGGATCTTAACACTATCCCCCCCCCCCCATCTATACCTTTTTCATGCCTTTCCTGTAGGATCCATCTGGTCAGGGTCTACTCTGTTTGCTTATGCTATGATGTAGATCATCATCCAATTCTACAGTTATTTGTTGAAACAAAAGAAAAATCCCTAGAAAATTTTATATTATAAAAATTCAGCTAATAAATATTCATGATATTGTTATTTGTTCATGAGTTTGTAACAGGTAAAGGGTTAAGAAGAAACTAAATGGAACTAAATGATACAAATGCATAGCATAGCTTACTGAGCCTTTATCTTAGGCTCTGATGTACATGACTTGCAGGAACCATCAACAGACAGTGAACTCTGTACTTCATGGATTTTCATTTAACAACACATTATCCCCTAGTGATGCATTTTTGCACCTATAAAATTCACATTGTGAAATCATTGTGATAAACAGAGCATTTGCTCCTATAGGAGCAAATGCTATTTATCGCAATGGTTTCAAACTACAAAATTCTAAAAAATTTCCTTTTCTCTAGTTAATGCTGCTTTTCGGTAGATTAATACAAAAAGGTTGGGTCTAAAAATAGCCTAGGAGAGAATGAGTTAAACAATAAGGACAGGATGAATATTGATTAGATCATTTTTCATAGTTCCATCAGCAAGCAGAGCAGACCCTGATCTGATCAGACAACTCCTGCAGGAACCATTTGATTTTGTTCTACTCTTTTGGCAAAGAGGCCTTAAAAAGGCATATCTATGAAGTAAGATTTCAAATACTGAAATGGACATTATAGTATAGCCCCAGAATAAAGCAGGTCTGGGCAAGCCCCCTGAATGGTATGGTATGGCAAATCTATATTGACCTGAATTGTTTTGATTGATACCTAGGATTCAAGTACTGAAAGGGTTAATAAATTGACCAGTTCATCTCACCACGATCCTAATATAGTTTGCCTATTCCTGTCAGTCATGTCAGATTCAGGCAGCCAATAGAGGCAAGGTTGAGGACGCGAGAGAGCGAGACGCAGAGCCCCTTTACCACAATAAGTACTGATTGTCTGAAAAAAACCACCTGCCTTCTGCTTAAGTTAGCCAATTAAATATATCTTTATTTCTTTAAAATCATCATCAGAATGTCAAACAGTTTTGAATCCAGATAAGATAGGGCATTACTTGACATGTCATCTGGATCTAAAATGTATACGAAATGGTCGCAGATTCTTTTGTTGTGTGGAATGATTGGTAATTTTTAGATTAACGATAAAGTCATAACTCTTTTAGTGTTCCTTGAATACAGCAGATTCATGTAATGGCTAGTGGTTTTATTGAACATTGGTGGATTGTTAGAAACGAAATAGACTTAAATGTATCTGAATTGTGGAACAAAATAGACAAATGTATCTGAATTGTGGAATGAAATAGACATAAATGTATCTGAATTGTGGAATGAAATGGACATAAATGTATCTGAATTGTGAATAGAAATGTATCTGAAATGTGTATAGAAATAGACATAAGTATATCTGAAACGTAAAATTAAATAGATATAAATGTATCTGAATTGTGAATAGAAATAAACATAAATGTATGTGAATTGTGAAATGAAATCTCTATGCAGTAAAGGGTTAATTATTCAGCTTTGCAAACCTAAGTGGAGAGGGAAGAATGAGTGTCCAAATACTTAGGTTATTGGAGTATAATATTTCATCTTACAAATTCTGATGTTGGTGAGGTCCAATATTGTTTTATCAAGATAGGGTTGACTCGTTTGTTTCTGCCAATGTTTTTATCGACTTTGATTACTCTGTGAGAGTTCCAAAGTGTGTTAGCAGAGCTTAGCATACTTTGTTTAGCCCTTTACTTAATCTTTACCCTTTCCTCCATGAATATTCATGTAAGAAATAATGATGTCATGAATATTAATTAGATTGATTTGTTATAATAGCTCATGAACACAGGAATGTTTAGCCATGGCAGAAGCTGTAGAATCATATCTATATTCTGTCATAAGCAAACAGCAGACCCTGATCAGACAGCTCCTATAGGAGCCACCTGATCTGGGTCTATTATGTTTGCAAAGGCGTAAAAGGTGTATAAATTTATGGAGTAAATGGTTAATAGATATTCATATAAGACAAACAAGTATAGATTTTAGCAGTAATCCAAATTTCAGTTTTGCGATAAGTCGCAATTATCCTGAGGGAGTATATGATTATGGGCAATTGGAGATGATATTTATATTGCTGTTTGCATTATATTTTGCTTTACGGTACTTGAACATTTTATCAAGTAACTTTCCTTTGCAGAAATTGTCATCTTCTATAGTGCCACAAGTACACTTTTCTTCCATTTCTTATAACCCTTTCCTTCATATAAATGCCCTTTCGTACATTTGCTAATGTCTGATAAGGGACTGGTTTAAAGGGACTAGCATATCTGTTTCTTTATAGTTTCTTAAATGGCTACAATTATCTACCTTCCATATTGCATTTTAATTATTTTATCCATGAATATTCAGAAGAAGTATTGAAATTTGGAATAGATATAGAACAGGGAATTATGGTTAACTCTTACTGTGGAGGACACGAGTCACTATCGCAAACAGTGCATACAGTGTAGACCTAGATGAGAGGGCTCCTAGAGGAGCCCTCCCATCAGGGTCTGCACTGTTTGTCATCTTAAGCTTTTCTTTAAAAATAATCCCTTAACAACCACCATAAGCTTGACCTGTGTGAATTTGGGAATTATTAATCCAATTTAAAACTCAGCGTTGTAAGGGTTAAAGATATCTGTGTCAGACATGTTGGATCCTGATGAAATGCCAAGCTATCCAACCTGTGCTTCCATAGTGTTGAAAGAGATGACAAAATTTGAAAAATTACAATAGATATGTAAAATATTAAAAATTTTTGGTTTTTATTCAGAAGTAATTTCCCAGTATTGCATAGATGGTTTTTTACTTCAGTTTCGCCGACTTCAGCTTTCATGAAGTTTATGTGAAATGTAATTAAAGCGTTTTGTTCTTCTCTCAATGAATCCGCATTGTGCAAATATTCTGTAGCAAAACGAGCTCAGTTTTCTTCTTTATGGCAGCATAAATCACTTCAAAATAATTAGAATTTTGTTATATCACTGCATTTGTATTATATATTAAGATTAATCCTTTGCCGTGTAGTAGTGCATTGGCAAACATAGTAGACCAAGATCAGATGACTCCTGTAGGCACCGTCTGATTAGAGGCTGCTTTGCTTGCTTATGAAATAATATAGATCTGATTCTACAGCTTCTGCCATGGCTAAACTATCAGTTAACCCTTTCCTCCATAAATACGCCTTTCTACACCTCTAATGATCACATCTTGAAACCATTGTGATAAATAGAGCATTTTTTCCTATAGGAGCAAATGCTCTATTTATCACAATTGTTTCAAACTACAAAATTCTAAAATTTTACTTTTCTCTAGTAAATGTTCCTTTTGGGTAGATTCATTCAAAGAGGTTGGGTCTAAAAATAGCCTTTGGAGGAAAGGGTTAAAGCACACAGCATGAGCTCATAATGTTTGTTTCATCCAGGGTCAGTGACAGTTATTTCCTCAGGACTTACAATGTTACAGTTGGTAGCCAGACCAATTTTTCTTTATTTGTGGCATATATATCTCTACGTATGTATGAAGTGCAGTAGAAACTGTCTTTAACCCTTTCCTCCATAAATACGCCTTGATCTACGCCTCTGTAAAAACCACCTATTGAAACAATTGTAAATAGAGCATTTGCTTTGTTTCATAAAGTGACTTTTACAGAGGCGTAGAAAGGCATATTTATGGAGGAAAGGGTTAACTTCATTCATATAAACGCTTTTTCACGCGTTTGCAAACAGAGTAGTCACCCAGATCAGACGGCTCCTCGGAGCCGTCTCATTAGGGTCTGCTCTGTTTGCTTATGAAATTATAATAGGTCTGACTGTACAATTTCTACCAATACCAACATATCCTGTGTAAGTAATTATGCCATTGTCAAAATTACGATCATAGATATTCATGATGTCATTATTATTTACATGAATATTGAACAGGTAACGGGTTAACCTTTCCCCTGTTCTGTATTTAGGCCAAATTTCCATAACTACTGAATATTTATTAACGTAATAGGTATAAAGAAATCTGGAAGATGGAGCATTGTAGACATTTTAGAAAGTAAAGAAACAGATCTATCAAATTCTATTAGCAAACAGAGCAGACCCTGATCAGATGGCTCCTCTAGGAGCCGTCTGATCTGGGTCTACTCTGTTTGCAAATGCGTGAAAACACGTTTATATGAGGGAAAGGGTTAATGCAAATTTTTTGAGGGTAGCGCTTTACTAGCATTGTCAGTGCCTCAGATAAGGGGAGTATTTCACAGACAGAAGTCCATATTACACACCTAATTATGACTATTCATTAGAATCATCTCAAAATGGTGATTCTAATAAAATATCATTTTTTTGTTTGCTAGAGAAAAAAACACTTGTATTGCGAAATGTTGAGCTTCTCCTTCTTATCTGAAGTCCTGATTGTTCCTTCGTGGAGTAAATCAGGCTGTAGGTTGTCATGAATGATTAAGGATAGCAGATTGTCAGAAAGTGTTTATGCTGTTGTGTTCGATGGATACATTCATTTTCATATTGTGGCATAACGTTTGGTAAGTGTTCCTGGAAAGTGTTGATTGGGATGGCAGCATGCAGTGGCACACTCAGGAAATAGGCCAAGCAGTCAGAATCACTCCACAATAAGTTGGGCTTGGGATAAAAAAAAAGGGACAGTGGAAAGGAACGGTGGAAATAAGTTGTTGTTTCAAGGGGCAAGGAGAATAAAGCAGCATATTGTGGGTTTCATTGAGGGACAATGACAATAAGCACATAGTAGTGTTATATTGTTTATGTCAAGCGGCAGTTTGACTAAGCACAATTTTTTTTTATTGTAGTTGTCAAAGTACAGTGGGAAGTTTCATATAAACATTTTTTCACACAGAGTAGACCCAGATCAGATGGCTACTATAGGAGCTGTCTGATCAGAGTCTGCTCTAAGTGTGTGTTACTGGAATTTGATAGTTGAGACTGTTTCTTTACTATCTAAAATGGCTACAATTTACTCCTTCCTTTTTTCATTATAACTATTTTGTCCACGAATATTCAGTAGGTATTGGAATTTGGAATAAACATAGAACAGGGAAAGGGTTAAAAAAGCAGGTGGTTGCTTAATGCAGGACAACAGCAATGCAGAAAGTTCCTACAGGAGCATTATGTTTTATTTGAAATATTATGCTACAGCCTGCCCCTTTGGACTCTTTTACATTGAAAATAATTTGGTGTCGAGGGACATTTGGAGTAAACATGATGTTTTGTATTAAAAATGATTTGGTGTCAAGGGACATTTAGAATAAACGCAAAGTTTACATTGAAAATAATTTGTTGTCAGGGGACAGCGGAAATAATTTGGTGTCAGGGGACAGTTGAAAATAAACACAATATTTTATATTGAAAATTATTCTGTGCGAAGGGAAAGTGGAAAAAGGGACAATATTTCGTCTTGTTTGTGTCAGAGGAAAGGGAGACTTCAATATTTTGGAATAATTTCAACCCTGATAAGTTCCAGCATTAGAGTATAACTGCTGACTGAGGACCAGGCCTACTTTGTATATTGATTATCAGCAATGTCAATGTTTTGTAAATGTGCCTAGTTCAGATACCACATTCCAATGTTTCAAGTGATCATCATGTCTACACTGTTTGCAAATATTCTATAGTCCTGTATTTTCCCCATGACACATGCCATAATAATGTATAATAAAAGTGAAAAGTAGATAACTTTGAAGGCCTCAAGACCATGCACTTTAAGTAGAGAGTGGAGAGCAGTTTGTCATTTATATTGTATTGGATAAAAGTTTAGTGCGCAACTGAAGAACTCAGACATTTTTGTAGATGTAGTCAGATAGTATCCCCATATTAGTTTGGCATCTCAGATGTGCAGAAAACTCTAGGATTTTCTTCAAAGAGAATACAAAGATATTGATCCAAATTTTTAGCTTACCATGTAAAGATTGATATATTTGAACTAAGTGAAAGTGATAATGACCCCGGACCATATAGCAGTATCTAAAGACGTCATACTATAAATGTATTGATAATGAGCTTATGACAAAGTAACACAGACTTGTAATTCACACAGAAATAGAGTTTAATGTGATGCAAGGAGTGTTACAAAACTAGTTTGAGTGCTTGACAACGGTAATACACGTGCTGTTCGAGCATTATTTTGTAAAGGCAGTGTATCCAGTGAACTGTGTCAGTGTAATCACTGTTTCTCAGTGCCGTGATATTTGTTGATTGAAAGAGAGAAAGATCTATTGCTGTAGTAAGTGTCAGAATCTGACTTGAAAGAAATTGGCATATTGATTTGGTCCTAGAGCTCTTCATGGACTATCTGTAATATGACTTAATGTGAATTTGAAAGGCACTGGAGAATTTGGATTTAAACCATAGTATAACAGAAAAGTTATGGTCCAGACAGTTTATGATCATTTGCAGTCTGGCTGTCTTATGTGCACAATGCAGATAATTAGGATCAGGTATATGCAGCAAATGTTTAC
This sequence comes from Azorinus chamasolen, assembly GCA_963576725.1. NCBI lineage: Eukaryota > Metazoa > Mollusca > Bivalvia > Cardiida > Solecurtidae > Azorinus > Azorinus chamasolen. The sequence goes on along the minus strand of OY755236.1, from coordinate 88,475,415 downwards.
AAGTTGAGAACTTTTATAGCAGTATCATTCAAAGAAACTGAGAGTTAGTTGTTATTATATGGATACAAATTAGTATTTAATTGAGAAACTGTCTGAAAATGGCTGCAATAATTACTTCAACATCAACACAGTTCACTCTTGAACATCAGAACTGGTGGCCCGCTGAGCATCATCTCGATGACCAAACTGCTGAACATGGTGAACACAGTGGTGATAGACATGGTCACCATAGTGATAAACATGGCCATCACGGTGATAAACATGGTCATCATGGAGAGAAACATGGTCATGGTAATCATAGTGATAAACATGGCCATAGTGAAAGATATGGTCATAATGGTGATAAGCATGGTCACAGTGATAGGAGAGATAGACATGAGCATCATAGTGACAAACATGGTCACCATGGAGATAAGCATAGTTACTATGGTGACAGACTTGGTTCTGACAGGGATAGATATGGTCATCACAGCAGCAAACATAGTTATGAAAATACTAAAGGTTATCATGGCCATTATCTTAAACATGGTCACCATAGTGACATGCTTATTGGGCATGGAGACAAGCATGGTAACCATGGAGACAGACATAGTCACCATAGTTACAGTGACCGACACGGTAGCCATAGTGACAGGCACAGCAGTCATGTCAGCAGACATGGAGGAGGACATGTTAAACATGCTCACTTTGCAGAGGTACTGATGTTTGTAGTGTAGAAAAATAATCTATATTGTGTTTTGCTTATAATTTCTGAAGATAGATTTAGATTTTAACTTAAACTTACTATTATCTATCAATTCATGAAAATTCATTGACTGATTTTTTTTATACATTGTACTAGTACAAAAACAAGGGAACTTTTTGATTAAGTTACTAGGAACTACATGGTTACACAAGCAAAGAAAGCAGACCTTGATCAGATGGCTCCTGTAGAAATCTACCCTGGGTCTACTCACTGTGCAAAATTGTATATGAGGTACATGGTTAAACACTATATTACCTGAATCCTTTCCCTGTTGAATATTCATGTAAGAAATAATGATATGAATATTTATTAGCTTAATTTTTTATAATGGCATATTATGTAACACACATTTTTTTGCAATTTCAGACCTATATTACAGAGCTACAGATAAGGGTGTGTACACAAAAACTAAAATCGTCATTTCTCCACCAAACCCTATACTGTGACCACTCTTTAGAATCGTCTCGAAGAGACTCTAAAGAGTGGTCACAGTAATGGGTTTGGTGGAGAAATAAAGGAGTTATTCTTGAAAATGTTTGAATTTGCGCATCTTATCTGGAGCTCTGATATTATTCATATGATCCAAACAGAGTGATCATATGGCTTCCTACAGGAGCTGTCTGATCTGGGTCCATTCTGTTTGCAAAGGCATGAAAAGCATTTGTACAATGTTTAACTTTCTTCCCAGGTGGTACTTGCGACCTGATCTGAAGTTGGTGGCAATTATGATAATAATAATGCTCTTACCTGGTGGCAAAATAGGAAAATAGAAAGCAATGTATGGACATTTTTGACAAGCAAGAAAAACAAACGGCGGTCTGATAATTCTCTAGGTAGTTTTCTGATTGTTTTGATTTCTAGTGGCAAGATTTTGGGACTGACTTTCAGATCAGGTGTCAAGATGGACATTTCTGGTGGCTAAACTGCCACTTGACACTGTTAATTTCGAACCCTGTTATAATGAGGGAAAGGGTTAGAGGACATATTGGCAAAAAGTGTAGAGACAACATATCCATTTATTTTAAATTTATATTCAATATTAATACTAATGGTTGATATTAAGAAATCAGTGTTTGAAATGAACTTTTTTAAATATATTAAATTATTAATATTTAAGTTTGTGGCAAAATGCTCTGATCTGGTGGCAAAATAGAAAAATAGAATTTTCAACAAGCAAGAAAAACAAACGGTGTTCTTCTAATTCTTTTGAGAAAGTTTCTTCATTTCAGATCCAAATTTTTCCAAAACTTTGATCCTGATGAACCTATTTAGAGATATTCTTCTGATTGTTTTGATTTCAACCCAATTATTTCTGGTGGCAAGATTTTGCCACTGACTTTCAGATCAGGTGGCAAGTTGGACATTTCTGGTGGCAAAACTGCCACTTGCCACTGTTAATTTCGAACCCTGGAAATAATATGGATTTAACCCTGTCATTCATACAAATACTTTGCCATGCCTTTGCAAACAGAGAAGAACCAGATCAGACGGCTCCTGTAGGGGTCATCTGATCAGAGTCTGCTGCTTTTGCTTATGAAATTATAATAGATCTGACTCTTGTCAGTTTCTACCAGTACCAACAATTCATATGTTGTTATAAAACATGAGCTGATAGATATTCATGATGTCATTATTTCTTGCATTCATCATTGAAAGGGTTAACCCTTTCCCTCATAGAAACGTGTTTTCACACATTTGCAAACAGAGTAGACCCAGATCAGACGGCTCCTAGAGGAACCGTCTGATCAGGGTCTGCTCTGTTTGCTTATGGCCTTTGATAGATCTGTTTCTTTACTTTCTAAAATGGCTACAATGTTCTACCTTCCATATTTCATTATAATTATTTTGCCATGAATATTCAGTAGGTATTAAACTTTGAAATAAACACAGAACATTGAAAGGGTTAAGTAGATTTAATTTTAAATAGCATGACTTTGTTTGCTGTAAATTACGAATTTTGTCTTATTTTACCAAAAACAACAACAAAAAAAACCCTTTATTATCCTAACAATGACATTAGCAGTGTTTTCAAACAACTGGGATCCAGATGAGACACTGAAGAACTTGGTGTATCATCAGGATCCAGACTGTTTAGTTATTGTTCAATAGTTTCTATAAAGCTTGTATAATCGTAGTCAGTTGGTCAATAGTTTTGATAGAATTTGTAGTAGTCAAAATTGCTACAGTTCTAATTTTTGAGCACAAATTTATTTTTACACTGGGGATAATAATGGATAAAGAAGTTGTATGTAAGGCTCTAAATCATAATTGTAATCAGAGGTTCAGAACAAATGCGTAAATTAAACTATTTTCAAGAATAACTGCTTTATTTCTTCTCCAAACCCTATACTGTGACCACTCTTTAGAATCGTCCGTCTCAAAGAGACGATTCTATTTTAACCCATTACCTCATAGGCTATTTTTAGATACAACCTCTTTGAATAAATCTACCGAAAATGAGCATGAACTAGAGAAAAGGAAAACTTTAGAATTTTGTAGTTGGAAACCATTGTGATAAATAGAGCATTTGCTCTTATAGGAGCAAATGCTCTATTTATCACAATGGTTTCATAAAGTGACTTTTACAGAGTCGTCAAAAGTCGTCAATATGAGGGAAAGGGTTAAGAGTGATCACAGTATAGGGTTTGGTGGAGAAAAGACGTTTTTGTATTTTAATATGCACATTTATCTATTACGAGCTCTGTGTAATGTACACTTCACTGGTAGATATGATCTTCTATATCAATTAACCCATTCCCTCATATTGACGACTTTTGACGACTCTGTAAAAGTCACTTTGTGAAACCATTGTGATAAAAAGAGCATTAAAATTTTGCTCCTATAGGAGCAAATGCTCTATTTATCACAATGGTTTCAAACTACAGAAATCTAAAAGTTTCCCTTTCTCTAGTTAATGCTCCTTTTTGTTAGATTTATTCAAAGAGGTTGTATCTAAAATAGCCTATGAGATAATGGGTTATGGGGAAAAAAGTGTTGCTTGGTAAATGCTTTTTACCCCAATTTATCTGTTGAATAGTTATCATGACATCATGAATCCTTACTAGCCATCTTTTTTTTTAAATGACGTGTACTCAGGCTTGTTTGATACTCACTAGCAAAAACTGTAGAATCAGATCTATATTATTTGATAAGCAAACCTACAGGAGCTGTCTGAACTGGATCTAGTCTGTGTTTTCAAAGGCAAGAAAAAGGAATGTATGAAGGAAAAGGATTCGCCTTGATAAGATGTGTAAATTGAAATATTTTTAAGAATAACTCTTATTTCTCAACCAAACCACATGTTGTATCTTCTGTATAGTTGTCTCTTCAAGACAAAACAGGGTTTGCTGCCATAATACTTTCAACACTCTTTCATGCCTTTGCAAACAGTCTCAGTAGACTCAGATCAGAAAGCTCATGTAGTTATTTTATAATATAGATCTGAATCTACTGCTTCTGCTTGAACCAAAATGTCCAGAATTTTCTTACATGAATATTCAACGGAGAAAGCTGATAAATTTATAATCATCCTTTCATCATTAGTCACAGTGTGCTCTTCCAATATGTTCAAATCTTTTTTCATATTTACAGATGAATTACCAATTAATCAACTTGCTTTTTGTGTGCAAATAAGTTTCTAAAATGCAAACAAAAGTTGATTAATCTCTGATGAAGTCAATAATTTGTTTCTTGGTTCTGTGATGAGGGAAGGCTGTCACACTACGAACAATAGTAATTACCGTCATTCCTTTCCCTAGATCAATATCATCACCGCAAATGATTGAGATTGCAAATGAAAATAAACTATCCAATAGATTTTTTTTCTATAATCTTCCGCTTGCTTGAATAGATGTCCACTATAGATAACCAAATCATCCAGACAGAGAAACAGACAATTTATTTAGTACAGGAGCTGTTTGATCAGGGTTAAACTTTGAAACCTCAAACTTCAAGGACCATGCAAATTTTTTCAAGATAACATGTTTGAGTCATCCCATTTTTTATCTGAACAATTTCTCAAGTTCACAGCTTAATGCAGGCCTACAGGAGCTTTCAGCATTACTTTAGACCTGTATTTAGCTGTCACATGTTTTAAATATGCATTATAGTGATACATTTTCCAAAGCAATTTTGTTATTGTTAATTTTGGAAGTATCAAAATTTTACTTCGAGTTATCCAAGTTTGACATATCGAAGTTCAATTGTAGTTTGTTATTGACTTATTCAGGTCTACAATCTAATGGAGAGGAAAGATCTAGCTGTCCAAATATTTAGAATAATTATGGAAAGTCTTGAAGGAAATTTAATATTTACATAATTATCTTCAGTTGATTGTTTATTCTTAGACCTTAGATAGTTAGATACAAAGTTTAGATAGAGATCAGAATAGAAACTACTTATTTTTTAGAGTGGCCATTGTGTGCATGTTCATGCATGTATGCACACACGCTTTGACTGGATAAGAATACTTTTGAAGTAATAAGTTCTCTAAGAGCCATCTGATCTAGATCTATACTGTTTGCAAAAGCCAGTACACTCGATTGCCACTTTCCAAGGGTTAAGCATACCTAAGAGTTAAAATTAAATCAATTTCCGTTTTCTCAGAGAATGTTACACTACTTAGCGCTTAGTGGGAAACCAAAACTTAAGAAAGATCTATTGCAAAGTGCGAATCTGTGCAAACTGCTGTTTCCTCGGGGAATTCACTGTATACATCTATATCAATTATTTATTAACTCTTTGCATGCCTGCGGCACATTTTCCTGCCATTTATAAGATACAATTATGCAAACAGTTTAGATCCAGATCAGGCCCAACTAAACATGGGGCCTGATCTGAGATCCAAACTGTTTGTCATTGACAGACTCAACTTCTACAGAAGATTGATAAGTTTGAAAATATCGCAGACAACAATTGAGCAAACAACAAAACTACTAAGTATGCAAGAGTAAAGTTACCATAGTAACTCTAAATATTTGGCCAGATAAGCATGTTGTGCCTGAAGGAATAGAATGTGGTCAGACTTTACTCTATTCAATACTCTTTTTAACCCATTCCTCCATAGGCTATTTTTAGACCCAACCACTTTGAATAAATTTACCGAAAGGGAGCATTAACTAGAGAAAAGGAATATTTTAGAATTTTGTAGTTTGAAACCAATTGTGATAAATAGAGCATTTGCTCCTATAGGAGCAAATGCTCTATTAATTTTATCACAATGGTTTCATAAAGTGACTTTTACAGAGGCGTAGAATTTAGGCATATTTATGGAGGAAAGGGTTAACCCTTGCAATGCCGTATTTTCGAATGGACCAATCAAAAATTCAAACAAGCCAAGCTTATAGAGAATATTTAGGGATTTTCTAAAGAAAACTGTAACATGACAAATAGTGCAGACCTTGATGAGAGGGCTCCTGTAGGAACCCTCTTATCTGGGTCTACACTGTTTGATTTGTGTCCCGCACTGTAAGGGTTAAAATTATCAAATAGTGCAGAATGTACATGTTTATAGCTTTACAATTTAATGGTCAAGAGTGAAAATTAGGTATCTTAATATTTAGAGTAAATACAATTCTGTGCTTATTTAAAAGTTATAAACTAATGGACAGTGAAGCAGATACGGTAATGAATTCTGCGAAAGACTTTCCACAACTAAGTAGGTTTTCTTTCAGAAACATTGTACAGCTGCAATAGAATTTATTTATAAGTTTAACATCATCTTTATAGTACCTTAGTGTCACATACAAAAACAATTAAGTCTAAATTATTCATAAATTTAATTAGTGAACTATTTGCTCGCTAAGTAATTTTTCATCTACAACAATAATTGTCCTCTGCTTTATTTCTTATAAATAAAATTTCTCTCATTTCTTTGCAAAAATGTCAGATAGTTTAGATTCTGATGAGACACGTTTATTATGGGGCATGTTATCTGAATCCAAACTGTTATAGGTAATCAAGGTATTGCCGCTAGCGTGCAAAGAGTTACAAGTAAATGAATCTTTGGTTTTCTTTGTAAATTTTGTTCCACTGAACACTTATCCAGCTGGAAAAGTAATGTCTGCTCTAACTCTGCTGTGAAGCAAGATTTACTGACTTGTGATTTGTTCAAGCTTTTTAGAAACTATAGACCAAGAACTTATAATGACCCTTTCCTCTATAAAAACACCTTTCTACGCCTTCAATGTAACAGTCACTTCTTGAAACCAATTTGTGTTAAATAGAGCATTTGCTCCTCTCTATTTATCACAATGGTTTCAATACACACAATTCTAAAATTGTCCTTTTCTCTAGTAAATGCTCCTTTTCGATAGATTTATTCATAGAGTTGGGTCTAGAAATAGCCTATGAGGGAATTGGTTAATTAAACAGCTTAGATCCTGATGAGATGCATACTCTGTCACTACATTTGGATCCAAGCTGTTTGCAAAGAACAGTTAACCCTTTCCCTCATATAAATGCCTTTTCACATATTTGCAAACATATGGGCACAGGAAGTTTTAGCCATGACAGAAATTGTAGAATTGGATCTATATTATTTCATAAAGCAATCAGACCCTGATTAGAATGCTCCTGCAGGAGCTGTCTGATCTGGATCTACTCAAAGGCATAGAAAGATGTATTTATGGAGTAGACCTGTGAGTGTAAAATAGTTTTGATCCTCAATATGAAATGCCAATTTTGTTGTTGTTGTTTAGGTAATATCAGGTATGTAAAAAAGATGCATTAACCAATGACAAGTTACTTAAATGACAATTAACCAATGACAAGTTACCGGTACTTAAATGACAATTAACCAATGACAAGTTACTTAGCATCTAATATATATACACTGTTAATATAATGACCAAATAATCCATTGCTTTATAAAAGTTTAAACTGTGTTACTGCTAAGTAACAGATGTCAATTAAGCCTTATCATCTGATTTAACCCTTACAACACTGAATTTTCGAGTGGTCTATTTCAAAACTCAAAAAGTCGAGCCTATGATGAATATTTAGGATTTTTTTAAAGAAATATGATACATGACAAACAGTGCAGGCCCTGATGAGAGGGCTCCTCTAGGAGCCCTCTCATCTGGGTCCACATTGTTTTCCAAGGACACTGTAAGGGTAATTAAGTCTTTACTCCAAAGATACGCATTTTAACGAGTTTGTAAACAGGGGAGTCCCAGATCAGACAGCCTCTATTAGGAGCTGTCTGATCAAGGTTTATGCTATGTTATTTGCTTATGAAAATATATAGATCTTATTCTACAGTTTCTGCCATAGCTAAAAATCCCCATTGTTCACATGTCATTATAAAAAATCGTCTAATTGATATTCATTAAGTCATTATTTTTTCATGAATATTCATGGAGTAGAGGGTTAATTATCTTAGTAACTTATTTCATTTATTTTGTTTCAAAAAGCAATGCTATGATTTCTAAAAAGCTGGAATCAGGAGAAAACAAAAATTGCACCTGATCCAAATTTGAGCAGACATTATTTTTAGATTGGCGTCAGGGTTTAATAGCAGATGCTGAATTCCATTACATCTCTATAAAAGATTGAATCCTCATGATTGCATTGTCTTGGATTTGAATTACATGAAGTTGAACTTTACACCTCCTTTATTAAATTTTAGTATCTTGGAAAAAATTGAAAAGAAGTTGATTAAACATGCCATTAAGACAATCTGTGATCCCTCCTGTTTTTGATCAGTCTTGCAGGTTACATGTGATTTTGAAAATCTGTAACCCTTTCCTTCATATTTAAATGTGTTTTCTCGCATTTGCAAACAGAGTAGACCCAGATCCTATAGGAGCCGTCTGATCAGAGTGACTGCTCTCTTTGCTAGTGGAATTTGAAAGATCTGTTTCTTCACTTTCTAAAATGGCTACAATGTTCCACCTTCCATATTTCATTACGTCTCCTCCAGTATACTGGGGAGACATATTGTTTTTGTTCGTGGCATTCATCTGTCTGTCTGTCTGTCGGTATGTCTCCGATTTGTCAGGGGTGGCCAGTTTTCTATAGAAACATACAGTGTTTAGACTTTGAAAATCTCCTGAAACTGGAAGGTTCTCAGCTTTTATATTTGGCACATATAGCATCATGTTCAGGTCCTCTACAAAAGTTTTATAAATTATGCCCCTGGGGTCAGATTTGGCCCCAACCAAGGGTCACCTGAGGCCAGTTTTCCATAGAAACATAGTGAAAACTTTAAAAATCTTCTCCTGATTGTCTAGTGAGTGATATCAGGGCCATCCATATGCATGCCCTCTTGTTTATAGTAAATGCTCCTTTTCAGTAGCTATATTGAAATAGGTTGGATCTTTCAATATGGTTTGGTCTATATGGTTTCAATATGGTTTGGTCTGTACAAAATGCAAGAAAATCCCTTTAAAATGTAAGATTCCAAGGAGCATTTATTAGAAGAAATACCTTTTTTCTTCTTCTGGGCATATCAGGAATGGAAACATATCCAATATTGACACTTATTTAAATTATCATGAATACTGACATGTAAGAACTTATGATATATGATGAGTGTTATCATGAATATTGATTAGCGGAATTTTTGTAATGGCATATGAACAAACAGTTCCCCTGTGAAATAACCACGGTTAAAACATGGTTGACCATGTTTCAAACATGATCAAACATGTTTAAAAAACATGGTTGACTGTGTGTGGACCATGGATGAACCATGGTCAAACATGATTCATGCCGTGTTTGACTGTGTGGACCATGGGTGAACCATGGTCAAACATGATTCATGTCATTCTTTGTAACCACGATTATTCATGTTACAACATCACCTACTGACCGTGGTCAAACATGCTTGACCATGGTCCCAAAGACCATGGTCAAACATGTTTAACCAAGGCTGTGGACAGGATGTTTTAGCTATGATGGACACTATTGAAACAGATCTATCATTCCATAAACAAACAAAGCAGACGCTGATTAAGAGGACTCCTACAGGAGTCATCTGATCTGGGTTTACTCTGTTTTTCAAAATATATGTGGAATAAAGGGTTAACTGATGTCTGTCTAACATAGCTAGTCATGTTCATTGTTACAGAAACTTCAAAGTGAATTTGGAACAATATTTCCTGCATCATTTTATTACTTTGAACAAGACAGAAATGATCAGAAATCAGACATTTTATTGATTGACATGCAGATTACCAGTCTGTAGACACAAGAGAAATGACAGCACCAAAGATCAAAATGATTGTTGGCAACAGTGTAAGCTGTTTTTGTTTTCTCTGCTTTTGTGCAGCGTTTCAGGAAGAGATCATTTCTCCATCGTCTGTGTGCCTGTCTATCTGTCTGACTGTATGCCCACACATCTGTCTCACTTTCTGTATCACACTTTTTTAGTCACACCTCTGCCACCAGGTGTCGCATGTGTTATCCTCCAAACACTTTGATTTCCAGATTTTTTAACCCTTTTAACCATTTACTCCATGAATATTCATGTAATGAATAATGACACAATGAATATTAATTAGATGAATTTTTACAGCGGTACAATTAAACACAGGCAGTTTTGGCGATGGTGGAAATTGTAGAATCTTTATAAGATAATCTATGTTATAAGCAAACTTTCAAAGGTGTAGTAAGATATATTTATTGAGTAAAGGGTTAACCTCCTAGAGAAGCCCTCTCTGACATCAGGGTCTGAACTGTTTCTCATGTTGCAGACTTTTCTTTAGAAAAATCCCTAAACATTCACCATAAGCTTGACCTATTTGAATTTTAGAATAGTCCATTTGGAAATTCAGCGTTTTACAATCATGTTGATAAGCATTTCAAACTGTTGGTAAGGGTAGACTGGATGTCTGAATATTTAGTGCAATTAGAGGATTCAACTTAACCCCTTTACTCCATGAATATTTAAGTAAGAAAGAATGACATCATGAATATTAACTAGACTAATTGTTATAAGGACACAAGTCATGGCCATAGCAATTTCAGTAGAATCAGAACTATATAATTCCCTTAAAGCAAACAGAGCAGAACCTGATCTGATGGCTCCTATAGGGTCTACTCTGATTGCAAAGGCTTAGAAAGGAGTATTTATGGAGTAAAGGGTTAACCCCTTTACCTGTTCATGTAGCAAATATAATATGACATCATTAATATTAATTAGATTAGTTTTTATAATGGCATATGAACACAGGACATTTTGGCCCAAGCAGAGACTGTAGAATCAGATCTATTTTATACCATAAGCAAACAGCAGATTCTGGGTCTTCTCTGTTTACAAAGGCATGAAAAGGCGTTTATATGCAGAAAAGGGTTAACAAACTGTTGGAAAGATTTGCTGTTGGAATTCATATATTTTCAGTAGTGCACACTGAGTTGAAGATTATCCCAATATTTTAACAGCAGCACTTTTCACGGTTTAAATTCAGTCAGTCCTTGTTTAAACTGTTTTCCTCTTGTATTTGGATTTTTTTCCCCTTTTTGATGAGCAGGGAACCAATAATTGAAATTAAATGTTCTTTGAAATTGTAACACAAGAAAAGAGGAGTTGCCACCCTTTGAGGTATCATTTGCTGTATACCTATATACCATAAAGAAAAAGCATATATGATAACCTTTTGACTTTTTACTAAAAGAAAATGAGGGATACAGCTTGAAACAATGAATCTTGGAGCAATAAATAGTTTGTTTAGCAGGCTAAAGATTAACTTTTACAGTGTGGGGGAACGATTCACTGATGTCCTTTGCTAACAGTGTAGACCTAGATGAGAGGGCTCTTAGTTTAGAGCCTTCTCATCAGGGTCTGCACTGTTTGTCATCTTAGACCTTTCTTTAAAAAAATCCCGAAATATCACCATAAGCTTACTCCTTTTTTAACCCTTACAACGCTGAATTTTCAAAATGGACTATTCCAAAATTCAAACAGGTCAAGCTTATGGTGATATTTCACAGCTGAACTGTGACAGATGCAGCACTCAGAAGCTCTGAAACTGTAATGGGAAATTTGAAAGTCAAATGGACATCTTCACTGATTCTGTGTTTAGTTTTGCTGCTGTATCTTCTGCTGTCTTAACCATTTTAACTACTCCATGAATATTCATGTAAGTAAAACCAGAACCTGATCAGATAGTGATAGCTCCTAAGGAACAGTCTAATCTGGATATGTAACCCTTTCCTTCATATAAATGCATTATTGCGCATTTGCAAACAGTGTAGACCTAGATCAGAAAGCTCCTTTAAGAGTCATCTGATTAGGATAGGATCTGCTCTGTTTGCTTTTGATGTGATATAGATCCGATTCTACAGGGTTTTTTTCAAAGCAAAATAACCTCCTTGAATCTTCATGATGTCGATCATAATTTCTTTTATCACATAATCTGCCTTGTGGGAGTGCTGTAACAGAGTCCCATAAATCGAAGAAATGCACTAGTGCAGTTTTTATGCAAATTAGCAATGGTTAGCCAATCGTAGTGCTCATTTAAGCATTAGCCAATTGTAGTGCTCCATGTGACCCGTCCATTGTACACTGTTTGTGAGGAATGGCCGAAACAGCCGTCAGCTAAAGCCTGTTTCATTTTCTATTGCATTTTAAGGCTTATGTGATTAAAAGAATCTTACATTCGTGTTCATTACAAATTGTTTTCATGAAACTCGCTTTCTATTATGAATATGACACTCGCTATAAAGCTTGTGACATATTATAGTAAACTCGTTTCATAAAAACAATTTGTAATGAACACTCATGTAAGATCCTCTATACGTGAATATTGAACAGGGAAAGGGTTATAAAAGTTCAGCCTGCTAAGACTGTATCTCTTCAATATAATCCATTGTCAGGCTGCTGATGATTGGATTATCTACGTGAAAGCCAGAAAGCCATTAGGATATTCCCGTGGCAATCAGAGGAAGGAGGGGGATTGGAAATTAGGAAAAAGAAGGGATTTATTTCGGCGTTGATTAATGCCAAATTTATTCCAGTAGATAATGGAATTTTAGTGGGGAAAATGAACCGTATAAAGTTAAAAACCTTTCCTTATACCTAAGATGAGTTCAGGTCTGTAATGAATCTGTAATTATCTGTCAGCTTGAAGATAATTTGAAAATTAAACTTGACAGTTAAATGAAACAGTACCCCTAAGATTCCCTAAGTATTCGGACCAGCACATTTAGGCAGATAGTGCAGATCTACATCAAACTGCTGCTGAAGGAGCAGTTTGATGATTGTCTATACTGTTTGCTACTAATTGAAGTTTTATACAAGTGGTGCCAAATTGAATTATTCAGTATTTAAAACTGAAGAAGGTGGGGAACTTCGATGTCCACATACTTTGAACAATAAGAGTAGATGGCTGCCGTGAGACGGTGTTTGCTGTTTATTTTATCCTGTGATACACAGCATAATTAAATTTGGCGCCAATTTGATGCCTTTAACCCTTTCCCTCATATAAACGCCTTTTCATGCTCTTGCAAGCAGAGTAGACCCAGATCAGTCGGTGCCATGTCTGATCATGGTATGCTGTGTTTGCTTTTGACGTGATATAATGTCCTGATTCTACAGTTTTTGTCAAAGCAAATCATTTCTTGAAAAGTTTACGTTTTAAAGATTCATCTAATAAATATTGATTACCTAGAGATACAAACAGTTTGGATCCAGATGAGATGCCTAGCAACTCAGCGTCTTAACCCTTTCCCTTTTCTATATTTAGAACAAATTTCTATACCTACTGAATATTCATGGACAAAATACTTATAATTAGATATGGAAGGTGGAACATTGTAGCCATTTTGTAAAGTAAAGAAACAGACCTTTCAAATTCCATTATCAAACAGAGCAGACCCGGATCAGACGGCTCCTATAGGAGCCGTCTGATCTGGGTCTACTCTGTTTGCAAATGCGTGAAAACATGTTTATATGAGGGAAAGGGTTAACAGGATCCAAACTGATTGTTATTATGAAGAAATATAAAAAACGACAATTCTAGCAGACAACAAAAGTTTGCAGTGGAAGAGTTATTGTAATTAGTGTACCAATTCTCCGGTAAAATCAGTCGTCTGGATTTGAAGATATTTTTGTATTGTCTGATATTATACAAGATAATTGCAGATTTCAGACTGACTAATTGAATTATTGTTTGTTGGATTTTGAACAGATAGTAACTTTTGTCTACTAACAAATTTGTTGGGGACTGCTTGCGGTCAGCTTGTCATAGTCCAACAGTGACGGTTTAGTGTATAAACCTTTCCTCCATGAATATTAAAAAAAGAAATAATGACATCAAGAATATTAATTAGATTAATTGTTAAAATAGCACATGAACACAGGAGTTTTTGGCCATGATAGAAAAGTCATAATTTATCTATATTACATTCATATGCAATTAAAGCAGACCCTTATACATGCAGGAGCCATCTGATCTCGGTCTACTCTGTTTGCAAGGGCATAGAAAGGTGTATTTTATGGAGTAAAGGGATAATTTATATGGGCATGATTCTGTACATGATCATTTGATTTCCTTGGGGTCATAACTCTATGTTCAATGGACAAACTACTAGGTAATTTGATGCACATCTTGGTCACGAGTAGACAGTGTACTGTCACATACCAGAACCATAATACAATCACCTGTCCTGGAATTATCTCAGAGGCCCTGGTATTAGAAGTGTTTCTTTCCTCCACTAATATTCATGCACAAACATAATGATACCATGGATACACATTCATGGCAGAATCTATAGAATCATATCTGTATATTGTGTCATCAGCTGAGCAAACAGAGCAGACCCTGATCAGATGGCTCCTATAGGAGCCATCTGATCTGCATCTGCTCTGTTTGCAAATCCCCTAGAAAGACATATTTATGGAAAAAGGGGTTAAAGGGGATGTCCCTACATTTGACACGTTTCATAAACACTTAAAATATACAAAACTCATTTGTTTATATGCTGAAAAGTAGGATATCACAAAAAGCCCCACCCAATTACCGTTTATAATGACAAAACATCCATGTGTTTGATATCGCCGATCCCGGTTTTACTCCCCGATGTTTCAGTTTTATTCGGGTTGAGTTTTAGTTTCGTAACTGTTCGCCCTATTCGCGATTCTCCGACCACTTCCGAGAAAGCTATTACGTAAACAATGGAGGGATCGGGTGATCATCGGCAAAACGCGGAAGAATTTACGGAAAAGGCCGATAATATTGTGTTGTAGAACAAAAATTATCAGTTATTGATGAAATCGGTTTATTTGTATCACATGGGCATTTTTTGATATAAGTTCAAATTGGGAACCTTCATAATAATGATAGGGCATAATAAATACCAAGTTTTATGATATTATTGAAAATATGCGATCATTGTAGGGACCTCCTCTTTAAGACATTTTCAATAAAGCTCTTGTTTCTCCTCCAAACCCTATTTTGTGACCACTCTTTAGAATTGTCTCGAAGCTAAAGAGTGTTCACAACATACTGGTTTGGTAGAGAAATGATGATTTTAGGTACATTTGTACTATTTGCTCTGTATCTGTCAGTTCTAATTTCTCTGTTTATTGTATTCATCAGGTAAAGGATTAAGAAAATACAACCAGTTGGATAGTTTGAATATTGATGAAATGTTGATGAAAATATTTGTTTGGTCTAAACTTTTTACAAATATTTGCACTTAGCATTAACCTGAACCCATTGAATGCTGAACTTTCTAAGAGGAATTGTCCATCATATTTAGCTCATCTGTTTCGAAGAAAAGTCGAGCTACTGTAATCACTGGGTCATAGTCGTCGTCCTCGGCGTGCAAAATTTTTAATGTAGCTCATTACTCGAAAAGTATAATAAGAGGTATCAACATGAAACTTCATAGGTTAGTAGATCTCATTGAGGGGCCCCTACATAAGAACCATTACTCCTGATTTCAAAATTTTGGGGTTATGGCCCTTGGTTGTTTCCAAATTTTTTTTAATTTAGCTGAACAAGTATCAAATCAGATGAGCGTTGGCACCGTATTCGGCTCTTGTTTATCGATAGAGTCGATTCAATATTAAAAGGTATAATTTATGACAGGATTTTAAATGACAAACATGACAAAAACTGCAGACCTTGATTAGAGGGCTCCTCTTTGAGCTCTCTGATCTGGGTCTACACCTTTTGCAAATGCTAATAGTAACACTTGCACACTTGTTTCCCACATTCAAATGGTTAGTTTTCTTGTTTTCTTATTATTACTTCATTGCTTTTGTTGTGGGATATCGAAAAGAAAAAGACAAAAATAACAAAACACTAAGGAAACAAAATTGCTTTGTCTGATTGTCAAAATACATGATGAATGGTGTCTATAGAGGTTTTTAAATCATTGGGTGAGTCTCCTAACTAATGGAACCAAAACCTGATATATTGCAGCAGCTTCTCTTAGAGCTGGTGCTCATGGTCACTGGCTAATGTGAGAATTTTTATTTATGAGGCAGGTTATTTTATGTTTGATAAAGTATTGAGAACATGGATTAGTTAACTCTTTGCACGCTAAGTAATTTTACGTCTGCAACATTTGTCTGCTTCAATTCTTAAAAGATTACTTTCTCTCATTTTTTTTTCAAAAATATAGTCAAGATGACAAACAGTTTGGATCTTGATGAGACGCCGCATTATGCGGCGTCTCATCTGGATCCAAACTGTTTGCATAGGTAATCACAGTTTCCCCACTAGCGTGCAAAGAGTCAATGACATGGACCAGTTATTCTGCTATAGGAGTCTATGGGGGCCATCTGATTGAGGTCTACTCTGTTTGCAAAGGCGTAGAAAGGCTTATTGATGGAGTAAAGGGTTAATCTAAATTAGATGTTGAGTGATTCGGTATCTCATTCAAACACTGTTTTACACTGTAATCCTGTACTTCATGATTAACCCATTCCCTCGTAGGCTATTTTTAGGACCAACGTCTTTGAATATATCTACCGAAAAGGAGCATTTACTAGAGAAAAGGAAAAGTTTTAGGATTGTGTAGTTTTGAAACCATTGTGATAAATAGAGCAATAGAGCAATTTAATGCTCTATTTATCATAATGGTTTCATTAAGCAGTAGACCATCTCTATAACAGTGCTGTTATGGTAAATTGTTAACTAGCCAAGTACAGGATCTTCACTGTTAGCACCTTTAGCAAGACTTTTAACTGCCGAGTTTTCTTACCTGCATTATATTATTCTGTTGTGAGAATTTTCTCTGTAATAATGGAATGTAAGTATCCTTACTTTTAGGTGAAAAGAGCGATTTGTGGAAAATCTGTGTGAAACTGTAAAAATTGAAAATTATTCTTTGGTTAAGGGAGATAACTCTTTTAAGCATAAGTATTGAATTGTGGTGATTTACCTCCCTTATTTTATTCACATTTCACAGATATATTACATAGCCATTGACAGATTTGTTGGATGTTTATTTAAGGTATTACCTACGGATGAATTGGTAAGACTCTTCTCAAACAGTATTAATCCAGATGAAAGTAATTTGTCTTATCAGGATTAGAAATTGAAAAAAATCTTCTGAAACAAAGTTGACCAGATTTCAGTGTAATTTTTTAGATATGATCCTGTGGTGGTGACCTTGTTCCAAGAGCCGTTTGATCTAGGTGTGCTCTGTTTGTAGAAAATCAAATTTATGTAGTAAAGGGTTAATTGCGATCAGCAAACATTGTTGTCCACTATGAATTCAAAATTACCCTGTACGCCATAATGTCTTTTAACGTCCTTGCAAAAAATAGAATGGGAAAAGTGTAATAGTGTCAGTGACGATCTAAATCTATCCTTTTACCTGATACAAAACCTTTAGATGACAATTCAAACAGTGGACCCAGATGATCTGAGATCAGAGAGGTCCTGTAAGAGCTGTCTGACCAGGATCTGCTCTGTTTTGCATATAGATCTGATTCTACAGTTTCTGCCATGGCCAAAAATGTCTGTTCATATACTCTTATAAAACATAATTAATTGATATGCATACAGATATGATTTCATTCATGGAGTAAAGAGTTGACATGTCAATAAAATGTCCAAAGTGGAATGGTAAATGATGCATTAATGTTGAACAATAGAGTTCATTCAGTATAATGGACTAAGTATGCTATAGATTTTGCATGACAAACCATGCAGACCCTGATCAGAATCCCATAACTTCTGATCTTGGTCTTCACTGTTTGGAAATTTCCAATATTCAATGTTCAACTCTCTTACTTACTTAACTCTGATGATATTTAATCACAGCTTTTTAAATTATCTCCCTTTGGCTTCTAAATAGGATATGAGTGTTTTGGCCGTCAGTGAAGACGGTCTCAATTCTTAAACATTTTGTCACAATCAAGACTGAGCTCACTTGGGAATTTATCATATTTCGTACAAAATCAATGGTAGATATCGTACCATACAGTGATGCATGCAGCATCATAATTCCTATGCCACCCTATTGCAATTGAATGTACATGTATTGTAATGGCCTGTGTGGGTGGTTGCTAATCATTATAATAGTTTTGGCCCTTCTAATGTGGAATAGTCCATCACTGTACAATAGTAGAATGTATTCAGTATGACAGATGTAAAGTTACTAGATGATTTCATTAACCTTTTATGTCATGAATATTTAGGTTAGAAATAATGACATCATGAATATTTATAAGCTGAAACTCAAAAAGATATTTTGGCTGTGGCAGAAACTAGTATCAGCTCTTTATAATATAACCCTTTCCTCCATAAGTTCACCTTTCTACGCCTCTGTAAAAGTCACTTTATGAAACCATTGTGATAAATAGAGCATTTGCTCCTTAGGAGCAAATGCTCTATTTATCACAATGGTTTCAAACTACAAAATTCTAATATATTCCTTTTCTCTACTTAATGCTCCTTTTCGGTAGATCTATTCAAAGTGGTTGGCTCTCTAAAAATAGCCTATGGAGGAAAGGGATAACGGGCAAACAGATTAGACTGACTGACTCTGATCAAATCAGGGTCTACTGAGTGTTTGCAAAGGCATGGTATAATGCATCTGTATGAGGTACATGGTTAACAAAACAGTGAATAATCTGATCAGAGGGCTCCTTGAGGGGCCTTCAGATCTAGGTCTACACTGCCATTGAACATTCATAGGGTACAAGAAGTGATTTAACCCTATACTCCACAAATACACCATTCCATATACTCCATAGATACACCATTCTACACCTTTGCAAATAAGTAGACACAGATCAAAAAGCTGTAGGAGTTTTCTGCATGACTTTCACCCTGCATTTAAGCAGTCACCTGCCTAAACATATCTAAATTCTCCTTTACTAGAATTCCAGTTTAGAGAGGTTTTTCTGTATTGACTATAGTTTATCCATTTGGAATACATATAGTTTTGAAGATCCCTAGTTTATCTGATATAAAGTTGATAAGAAAGCCTGATATAATACCAGAAGCAGTGACTAGGAAATTGCTTTTCTAAAGTGACATTGATTTTTCTGAGACTATGCAATAACCCTTTGAATGGAGGAAACGGATGTATTGGCATTTGCAAAGATGTAGACCCAGATCTGATAGGTCCTGTAGGAGCCCGCTGATCAGGGTCTGCGCTATTTGTCAGTCAAAGTACTCTCTTAAAGTATACCCTTCATACTTAATGAATTCTACCATTAAATGATGATAGTCAATTCTATTTTGAACATTCTGTATTTAAAGGGATCATGTCCTTGTAGTGAGATGGAGTTAGCTGCCCTGTATGTGCTGGGAAGATCAGTGTTCTGCAGAATTTCCTGAAATAATGACTTGTCTTAAAGACCTGAATTTATTTATATATTACATGATCATTAATTTCCTTTCCGCTTTCAATTTTATATTATACAATTTTAATGTCAAATCTTTTGTAGATACTGGTTATGGACCCAAATCATATACAGATGTCCCAGTTTGGTTGATTAACTCTTTGCATGCTAAGTAATTTTTCGTCTGCAACAATTGTCGTCTGCTTCAATTCTTAAAATAAACTTTCTCTGATTTCTTTGCAAAAATATGGTCAAGGTGACAAACAGCATAAGGCGGCGTCTCATCTGGATCCAAACTGTTTGCAGAGGTAATCACATTTTCACCGCTAGCGTGCAAAGAGTTAAAGCGTTCAGCTGAGACTGGATCGATAGATATTGCTACTGAAAATAAGTCATGTGACCAGATAGATACAGAGCCACAGATACAAGGCCTACTGAGTCCAATTCAAATTTCTTATTTCTCATTTCTCTGCAAAGCTCTGTCTCGCTGGTACTTAGTAGAATCTCCCATTAAGAGCTGATATTAATAATCCTTTACTTCATAGTTATATTTATATGTCTTTCTACGTCTTTGCAAACAGAGTAGATCAGTACCAGACGGCTCCTGTAGAAGCTGTCTGATCAAGGTCTGCTCTGTTTGCTTATGAAATAATGTACATGTAGATATGAGTCTACAGTTTCTACCATGGCCAAACTGTCCTCTGTTCAAGTGACATGATTTCATGTCATTATTTCTTACATGAATATTCATGGAGTGAAGGATTAATGAGTACCAACAAAAAATTTTAAAATTGTATATTATCAATTATATACAGAGGATTGTTTGGTATTGGTGGAAACCGTAGAGTCAAATCTATTATAATTTCATAATCAAAACAGAGAGAGAGAGAGCAGACCTTGATCAGACTGGTCCTGTAGGAGCAATCTAAACTGAGTCTACTGTTTCCAAGGTGAAATGGTATTTATATGAAGGACAGAGAAGTTGCAGATCAGACAGCTCCTGTTTGCTTGTTAAACCCTTTCCGCCATGTTGACGCCTTTCTACGCCTCTGTAATAGTCACTTTGTGAAACCATTGTGATTAATAGAGCATTTGCTCCTATTGGAGCAAATGCTCTTTTTATCACAATTAGGTTTCAAACTACTACAAAATTCTAAAATTCAACATTTCTCTAGTAAATTCTCCTTTTGGGTAGATTCATTCAAAGAGGTTGGGTCTAAAAATAGCCTATGGAGGAATGGGTTAAGGAATTACATAGAGCTGATTCTACAATTACTGTCATGACCAAACATCCTATGTTCATGTGCCATTTTAAAAGGTTACAAGATAATTAATATTCATAATGTCATTTATTCTTGCATGAATATTCATGGAGTCAAATGATAAATCCTATAAAGCATTGTTGACACCTTTTAAAGTTGGGTATCATTGTTAATGTAAATAGTATGATAAAATCAAATCATTTGGATAAACTAAAATGCACTTAGATCAACTAAAATGCATTTGGATGAACTAAAGTGCATTTGAATAAACTATAATGCATCTGGATAAATAATGGTATCAGAGTACAGTAAAACCTCTTTATAACGGCCACTAAATTACATCAAGTATTTTGTGTTAAAGGCTCCTATAGGAGCGTTCTGTTTTACTTTCACCTTGCTTTAAGCAGCCACCTGCTTTTAACATAAAATACTTGACGTAGTTTAGTGGCAGTTATACAGAGGTTTTACTGTATTATGTCATAAGCAAACAGAGCAGACCCTGATCAGACAGCTCCTACAGGGGCCATCTGTTCTGGGTCTACTCTGTTTGCAAAGGCGTAGAATAGCGTATTTATGGAGTAAAGCGTTAAGAATAAACCTAGGCTTGTGCAGAAATGTCAGTATTACCTTGGCTTATACCAAAAACAAATTGCACATTGTTGTGTGGCTTCCAGCGTGACTTCTTTCTACTAATGTATCCTCAAGGTAGTCAGGTTTTGCTTGGTGTTAACAGATAGATTTGTTTGGAAATGTAGGTGATTTTTTTTCTCTCAGTCAAACACCCTTTTGTCAATATCATGGATGAGATTTTAATGAGCAGTACTGGTTTGACTGAGAAATGAGAGATTTGGATGGATCAGTAGGCCTCTTATCTATAATTATATGTCTCCCCCATTTATGGGGAGACATATTGTTTTTGCCAGAGTTGTCCATCCGTCCATATGTCTGTTTCACATGTGTCTTCCTCTCATTGAGGACCATTGATCTAACTAAGGTCCATTACTATGTATGTAATACGTTTTGAGTTACTCCCCTTTGTTCAGATTTTCATCACACTTTCTTTTTTTGGCCGTCATGTCTAAACTAATCGTTATAGAGCTTTCAAATTTCACATGTGTCTTCCTCTCATTGAGTACCATTGATGTAACTAAGGTCCATCACTCTGCATGCAATACTTTTTTAGTTATCACCCTTTGTTTAGATTTTCGCACTCCACCATATTAACAGTTTTTGTGTCAGTTGCGAGCAGGTGACACATGTGTTCCTCTGAACACTCTTGTTTGAATTGTTTCCCCTTGATAACTTTGGAGTTACTCCACATATATGCTATTTGATACAATTTGCAAACAATCATTTTATCCATGAATATTCAGTAGGTATTGAAATTTGGAATGAACACAGAACAGGGAAAGGGTTAACCCTTTCCTTTATGAATATTCAAATAAGAAACAACAATATTGTCATGAAGATTAATTAGGTTAATTTGTTATAACAGCACAATTGGACACAGGAATTCATGGCCAATTGGCAGAATCTGTAGAATCAGATCAATATTATACCATAAGCAAGCAGAGCAGACCCTGATCCTATAGGAGCCGTCTGATCTGGGTCTATTCTGTTTGCAAAGGCGTAAAAAAGCATATTTATGGAGGAAAGAGTTAATAACTGCAATCTGTGCCAGGATATTGATTGACAACAGCTTGATGTGTGTTATTGCACATTTGATGCAGATTCAGACTTTAGTCAGACTAGTGTTGTGTGAGACTAGATGCAATTTCATGTCTTACCATTCAGTAGTGTTAGACTTATTTACGACAATGACTCTCTATGGTACCATTACTGCTCATTACCGTATTGATTGCTTTCTGAAAATGACCTCGGCAAGTCGATATAGCAGCCGTCGTCACAGATAACAGTACTCGATTGGCTGTAAGTAATGTATGGTCTGTCATCCCATACCCTGATATTTCCATATTTGGCCCAAACCTCTGTTTTCCCAGTACGAGTATTTATTCTGCCATTACTTTAGTTAGCAATTGGCATGCTGTTGTAGGAATAGTGCTGTGTTTGATTAATTTAAACGTCATGGTAGGTCGTGTTTGTTCTCTACCGCTTAACCCTTTACTCCATAAATACGCCTTTCTATGCCATTGCAAACAGTGTAGAACCAGATCAGATGGCCCCTGAAGGAGCTGTCTGATCAGGGTCTGCTCTGTTTGCTTATGATATGATATAGATATGACCCTACAACTTCTGTTATGTCCATATGATACTATAACAATTAATTTAATCAATATTTATCATGTCATTATTTCTTATATGACTATATTCATGGAGTAAAGGGTTAATATAACTCTAGAACACTATTAACCCTTTACTTAGTAGAAATGGCTTTTGCAAACAGAGTAGACTCAGACATCTGCGAAACATTGGCAATTCTTGCAGCTTTCTGTTATTGTTTTCAAAATATCTTTCCGAAAATGAATTTTCAAACAGTTAACAGGTCCAGATAAGATGTGTTAAAATAAAAAAAATCATGCATAAGGCCTTTATTTCTCTACCAAACCCTATGTTGTGACTAGGTACTTAGAATGGTCTCTTCTCGACAATTTTAATAATTTGTCACAACAAAAGGTTTGTTGGGAGAAATGACGATTTTAGTTACGTAGTATATTTGAGTACACACATTTATTTAGATCCTTATTAGTCTCTGACTTGTAATCTAGAGTGTTTACATTTCATTTATGCTGCAGCACCTACAGTTTGCATAGGTTTTCATGATTAGTGATGTAATAACAGGATACCTAATAAACTTTTTGTCATTAAGTCAATAGATCATATAATAGGTTATCAGTCAGTGCAACAAATTATGCCAATGGACTGCATCCTTTGATATTGTATTTTGTTAATTTACAGGCATAACAACATAATATCATTATAATGTCTGAAAATACTTTATTTGTTTCTTGTCCCATTTATAGAGCCGCAACTCCTATCGACGGTTACCTTGTATAACTGAATATTGATGCAAAATTATTTCAAGCATTTTCGTATGATTGACGGTAATCTGACAACCTTTTTTGACATTTGATTAAATGATCTAAGATTATTTTTATGAAAGAAAATGATTTTTGTGATGACCAGATCAGTGCTGCATATTTGAAAGTTTATTTTATTTGGCTTCGGAAAACATTTGGTAACGCCCAACCAAACTGTTGAAGTATGTCTGACATGAAAAACTTTTCGATATACGTCATTGACCTGATATTCTCTATTTCTCTACTTCTTCCATTACTTTGATTGGTTTATATGGGAATGAATAGGACTGTCAGAATGATGAAGATGCTAGTCTGTAACATTTGGCAGCTATTGCAGTAGGACTGGACATACCTGGGAGCAGGATGAATGCTTTGCATGCTGGCAGCAAGTTTGTGATTACCTATGCAATTGGTTTGGATCCAGATGAGACACCAAGTAACTCACTGTCTCATCTGGATCCAAACTGTTTGTTATCCTGACTGTATTTTACATGTATTTGAAAAATGAAATTACTAATAACTCAAAGTTTAGCAGATGAAAGTGTGTACATGGACAACACTTATTTAGGGTGAATTAGGTGTTACCGTATAATAAATATTGTATTGAATGTAGACAAAAGGTAGTGATAAATATAAAGTAAAACCCCTCTAAACCGGGCTCTCTGGAACTTTCTGCATGATTTTCATCCTGCATTAAGCAGCCACCCACCTTAAGATATCTTAACCCTTTCCTCAATAAATACGCCTTTCTACGCCTCTATAAGTCACCTGTTAAAACCATTGTGATAAATAGAGCATTTGCTCCTATAGGAACAAAATTTGCTCTATTTATCACAATGGTTTCAAATTACAAAATTCTAAATTTTTCCTTTTCTCTAGTTAATGCTCCTTTTCGGTAGATTCATTTAAAGTGCTTGGATCTAAAAATAGCCTAAGGAGGAATGGGTTAATTCTTCTGTACTAGAATTCTGGTTCATAGGGGTTTTACTGCACCTGATCAGGAGCAGTATCTGGAGGAAGTGAAGTCTAGACTAGCTACTTTGTACAAGTGCATGAAGTTGATCCGTACAACACTAAGTTTTCAAATAGACACTTCCAGATTTGACGTTGGACTATCTCATGCACATTCTGAAGGGGTAATTTTTCCATAAACTGTAAAATATGGGAAATGGTGCAGATCATGATCAGAGAGTTTCACTTGGAGCACTCTGATCTGGGTCTGCACTGTTTTCAAAGGCTATTTGACTTGGTTCCTGCATTGTAAAGTTGCACAACACCATCATTCTGCAACAGTTCCATCATCTCATCATTTGTGACTGCAATTGGGTAAAGCCCAACTCATCCAACTATTACATGAAGCTGTCCAGACTGCAATTAACCATTTACTTCATAAATATTAGATTATTTTTATAACGCAGATGAACACAGGATATTTTGATAATGGTAGAAACTGCAGAATCATTTGTATTATATTATGTTATAAGCAAACAGATCAGACCCTAATCAGGTGGCTCCTACAGGAGCCGTCTGATCTAGGTCTAGACTGTTTGCAAAGGCGTAGAAAGTGGTATTTATGAAGTAAAGGGTTAAAGTTTCAGCACGATGGTCAGCAGATGCTGCTGCTGATTGTTTATGTTTATGTCCTGTTTTATAGATGCAGCATGCTTCAGGTCTATACAATATTGATGTTCCATTGACAGCAAGAGCAAATATTGGTGCAAAACAGACGATGACTAAGGAATTTCTATGCCAAGTAATTACAGTCTGCCAAAACGGTTTTCTGCTAAACCCTTTCCCTTATATAAACACCATTTCAAGCTTTTGCAAACAGAGTAGATCCAGATCTGTTGGCTCCTATAGGAGCCATCCGGTCAGGGTCTGCTCTGTTTGCGAATGAAATTATAATAGATCTGATTTGAGGGTTTTCTAAAAATAGTTATAGGGAGCTACTGATGTTATAGATAAGGACACAGGTATTAGAGTATGGTTAATACTCTCTTTTGCTACTGAACCCCTGATAAATGATGGAGTAATTTGACTTCACCCAAAATTGTTATACCCCCACCCGGGGGGGGGGGGGGGGGAAATATACTGGAGTCACCATATCAATCTGTCCATCTTGTCCGGATCATAACTTCCAAAGTTTAAAAGCTATTGACTCAAACTTCATATACAGATAGATCACATTGACCGCAAGTGCAGTGCACAAGGTTCGTAACTCTGTCATCAGTATTTTTGGAGTTACTGCCCTTTGGGTTTTTTTCCACAAAATCTGGCTTGTCCGGATCATAACTTTCAAAGTATAAAAGCTATTTACTTCAAACTTCATATACAGATAGAACACATATACCATAATTGCAGTGCACAAGTTTCTCTAGGAGCTCTGTTACAAGTCAGTTTCTCTAGGAGCTCTGTAGTCAGTTTCTCTAGGAACTCTGTGGTCTAGGTCTACACAGTTTGACAAATGCCGATATAGTCGTTTGCCACATTCAAATGGTCAATCACATAAGTGTTGACTCGTAACCCTTTCCTTCATATAAATGTGATTTCACGCATTTGCAAACAGAGTAGACCCAGATTAGACAGCTCTTAGAGGAACAATCTGATCAGGGTCTGCTCTGTTTGCTAATGGAATTTGATAGATCTGTTTCTTTAGTTTCCAAAATGGCTACAATGTTCCACCTTCCAAATTTCATTATTACCTATTTGCCAATGAATATTTAGTAGGTATTGAAATTTGGACTAGAACATAAAACAGGTAACGGGTTAACTCTTAATTATACTCCATAAATAGTCATTCCATTAATTTTGAATATTGATTAATCTAATTATTGTACTAAATATATGAATTGGAGAAATTTATTGCTATGGTAAAGAGAATCAGACTTTTAACATTAACAATTAAACAGATTAGAGCCTGATCTGAAGCTATGCATGAGCATTGTCTGATCAGGATGTACTCTGTGCAAAGGTGTAACATTAACAATTAACCCTTTCCCTCATATAAACGTGTTTTCATGCATTTGCAAACAGAGCAGATCCAGATCAGACGGTTCCTAGAGGAGCCGTCTGATCAGGGTCTGTTCTGTTTGCTAGTGGAAATTGAAAGACCTGTGTCTTTAGTTTCTAAAATGGCTACAATGTTCAACCCTCCACATTTCAGTATAATTATTTTGTCCATGAATCTTCAGTAAGTATTGAAATTTGTAATAAACATAGAACAGGGAAAGGGTTAAACAGATTAGACCCTGATCTGAAGCTATGTAGAAGCATTGTCTGATCTGGATGTACTCTGTCTGCAAAGGAGTAAAAAGGTGTATAGATGGGGTAAAGTGTTATGGTTAAAGAAATTAATGAAATTACAAAACTGAGGCACAGAGCTACAGATAACGACACATAACCAAATACTAAAATCGTCATTTCTCCACCAAACCCTATACTGTGACCATTCTTTAGAACCGTCTCTCTGAGCCGATTCTAAAGAGTGGTCATAGTATAGGGTGTGGTGGAAAAATAAAGAAGCTATGCCTGAAAATGTTTAAATTTACGCATCTTATCTGGAGCTCTGGAGGCAAACAGTTACAATAACTGCAGATAAAGTTCTGTTTGAATTGCCCCCTATGCAAGCTCTCTGTATAGTTGTGTTTGTTGTGTCATGAATTTTACTATTCAGAATCATAATAGCAGTTCAAGGCTCATGGCATATTGATCACACTTGACTGGCTTCTAAAACAGTACTTTAAATCCTGATCAGATCGCAGTAAAGCATGCTTAAATTGCCTTTCAATAACTGAAATAACCATAGTAACAGAAGCCACATTATATTGATTTTTGTCATGCATCGGTATTGATCAGGGATAATTCCAGAGAACCAGTCTGCCTAAACCAACTGTAGCACAGTCTGTTTGCTGCGAAAGCCAGTTGGTTGGTGACCTTATATGGATACTGCCCTTTTAAAGAGAGGTTTGCTGTTTTGACAGAGGGTTGACTTTTGCGAATTTTTGCTGAATGGTGGATTAATATTCTCCAAGGGTATTTAGATAGGACTGGTAGCAGGACACGATGTCACGAAGGGTAGGTAGCGCTCTAGTGTTTTTTGCATAGTCATTACATATTAAGTGACATTGGACTGATTGTATTGATCCAGAGGTAAAATGTAATTTGCTGTCAACTGATTGTTTTTGCAAATATCTAGCCATGCATCTTCAATACTATACCTGTTTTAGAAGTTTTAACCCTAACTGTGCTAGGCACGTAAGTCACTATTATCCTTTGCAAACAGTGTAGACCCTGATGAGAGAGGTTCCAAGAGGAGCCCTCTCATAAGGGTCTGAACTGTTTGTCATGTTACTATTTTCTTTAGAAACATCCCTTAATATTCACCATAAGCTTGACCTGTTTGAATTTTTGAATAGTCCATTTGAAAAGTTATCGTTGTGTGGTTAAAAGGTGTTCATGTAAATCTATATAGAGTAATCTGATTGGAATTGTTGAATCTTAACTAATCTTAATCTTTGCAAACAGTTTTGAGTTACTGTGTTTTTCTGACAGGATCCAAACTGTTTGATGCTGTGATTGTATTTGAAAGAAAAATTAAAAATATTCAAAAATAAAAATTGAAGCAGACAACAAATTTTGTATACTACAATACATGGCAGTGAAATAGAATTTAATCACCGTAAAATGTAAAAAAATTATACTCTTAAAAAAAGAGAGACTAGAGTTCCATAACAATTCATCAGTGTAATATATAATTAGGTACATGTATAATAGGAGGAAAAGCATCGAGAACTGACTGACATAGTGACTCCTATATCTCCCCCCCCCCCCCCAATATATATCCTGTTGGAGTCATTTGATCAGGGTCTGCTCTGTTTGCTTATCATATAATATAGATATAGTTTCTGCCATGGTCAAAATTTCTTATGTCCATGTGCTATTATAACATTTAATCTGATTAATGATGTCGATATATCTTACATGAATGTTCATGGAGTAACGAGCTGCAATGTTATAATACTTTTGATTTGTTCAACCTTTCGACAAATTATTGACATAGTGTCAAACTGCTTGTATTCTTCTTCACATGTCAAGATTGGTGTCTCATATGGATCCAAGCTGTTTGCAAATGCAAGTCCGATTTAGGCTCAGCAGAATTACAGAAATTTAACCCTTTCCTCTATAAATACGCCTTTCTACTCCCCTGTACATGTAAAAGTCCCTTTTTTAAACCATTGTGATAAATAAAGCATTCGCTCCTTAGGAGCAAATGCTTTATTTATCACAATGATTTCAGAACTGCACAATTCTAAAATTTTCCTTTTCTCTAGTATATTCTCCTTTTTGGTAGATTCATTCAAAGAGGTTGGATCTAAAGATAGACTGGGGGAATGGGTTAAGTATTATTCTTCCCATTCATTCAAGAGCATCATTAACAGTTTGTAACTCCATAGATCCATTTGAACATCTCTGCAAACAGAGCAGATCCAAATCAGACAGTTCCTGTAGGAGCCATCGGATGAGGGTCTGCTCTGTTTGCTTGGGTGTATCACAAAAGCCCCTCGTTACAAAAGCTCCTCCTACAAAAGACCCTCGTTACAAAAGCTTTTGTAACGAGGGGCTTTTGAGTGTACCCCGTTTGCTTATGCAATAATATAGATTCTACTGTTTCTGCCATGAACAAACTTTCCTGTGTTCATGTGCCATTATAAGAATTCAGTTAAGCCATGATGTCATTATTTCTGACATGAATATTCATGAAGTAAGGGGTCAAACCAGATGTTTCTTTACCATTATTGTTTAGGCGTACACACCTGGATCTATTTTTAACCTTTCAGGGTGAGCTAGCCCATCAGTGTTTGACTATAGAGTCTATAGAGAAAGGCTTAACCCATTCCCATATGGGCTATTTTTAGACCCAACCTCTTTGAATAAATCTACCAAACAGGAGCATTTACTAGAGAAAAGGAAAATGTTAGAATTGTGTAATATTGAAGCCATTGTGATAAATAGAGCATTTGCTCCTACGGAGTAAATGCTCCTTTTATCACAATGGTTATTACAGAGATGTAGAAAGGTGTATTTATGGAGGAAAGGGTTATACTTGCTGGAGGATTTGATTGACAAACAGTGCAGATCCTTATCAGAGGACTCCATTAGGAGCTGTCTAATCTGGGTCTGCATTGTTTGCAAATGACAAATTGCATGTGTGTCCCAAATATTTTTTAAGTAAAAAGGAAGAAAATACACATGTTTGAAAATTTTGTAGCAGATGACAATTTTTTCAGACGAAAATACATAGCACTGAAAGAGTTGATACCTTAATGATATAACACTACACAAAACATATGCTATAGAATGATTCACCTGACCCTTAAGCTAATAAAAACAATGATCCATACCCACCGGAGCTGCCTTTATACATTTGATTACACCTCTATTGATTAATTGATCCAGTGCTCAGCTGCCTATTGTATTGAGTAACCTGGTCCCCACCGATATTGATACCAGTAGTTGACAGTCTCATCTTTTAAGCCTTACAACCCTGAATTTTCAAATGGATTATTCCAAAATTCAAACAGGTCAAGCTTATGGTGAATATTTAGGGATTTTTTTTAAAGAAAAGTGTAACACGACAAACAGTGCAGACCCTGATGAGAGGGCTCCTAGGAGCTCTCTCATCTGGGTCTACACTGTTTGCAAAGGACATTAGTGGCTCATGTCCCGCACTGCAGGGGTTAATGTTTGGTATAGAAGTTAACTGGTATTTGCATCCTGTAGATCCAGATCAGAGAGGTGGAGGAGTCCTCTGATCAGGGTCTGCCCTGTATGCCATTTCAAAGTCTTCACTAAGTTTATCCATTTGTATTAACCCTAAATTCCCTCATATAAATGAATTTTCACGCTTTTGCAAACAGAGTAGAATCAGGCTCGATCGCTTCTTTAGGAGTCAGCTGATCTGGGTCTGCTGTGTTTGCTTATGAAATTATAATAGAGCTGTCTAAATTTTCTACCAATATCAACACTTTCTATCCTGTGTACAAATGCCATTATAAAAGTCCAGCTAATAAATATTCATGTGTCTTATAGTGGTAGAAACAAAAACAATGTTCTCCGGTTAATATTTACTTCATAGTTAGCAACATATGAGACCTAACCTGGCGACATTTCTCTATTTTAACCCTTTCCCTGTTCTATGTTTATTTCGAATTTCAATACCTACGGAATATTCATGGACAAAATAGCTATAATTAAATATTGAATGTGGAACATTGTAGTCATTTTAGAAAGTAAAGAAACAGATCTATCAAATTCTATTAGCAAACAGAGCAGACCCTGATCAGACGGCTCCTCTAGGAGCCGTCTGATCTGGGTCTTCTCTGTTTGCAAATGCGTGAAAACACGTTTATATGAGGGAAAGGGTTAACACCAGACCGCTGCTAAGCCTTAGATAGATTTTTGAGTTCTTTGTATACAAGTCAGTAAACCTGGAAATCTTATAATTTGCATAAGCAGTCTTCATATAGTACACAGAAATGCGATAGATAGGTACATGTACTTCTTAAACCTTTTCCTCTATGAATATTTAATGTTTGTAAGAAATAATGACATCATGAATAATTATTAATTAGATTAATTGTTAAAATAGCGCATGGACATAGGAATTTTTGGCCATGGTTGAAAATGTAGAATCATACCTTTATTATATCATAAGCAAACAGAGCAGACCCTGATCAGACGGCTCCTCTAGGAGCCGTCTTATCTGGGTCTACTCTGTTTGCAAAGGCGTAGAAAGGCATATTTATGGAGTAAAGGGTAGCGCTTTCTTCAGCCTTTTATATGATATAATCATCTTTTCATACCATTGCACTCAAGTCAGATCAGGGTCTGCTCTGTTTGCTTATGGAATTATATAGATCTGATTTTACAATTTCTGCCATGGCCAAAACATCTTGTGTTTATGCCATTTTAAAACATTATCCAATTTATAATCATGATGTCATTATTTCTTGCATACACTTGTTTGCAAAATTTGTTGTCTGCAGGCTGCAGTGTCAAAAAATGGTATCAAATTATTAAACAATATGAATATAACTTGGTATCTCACCTGTGTTCAAAGTGTTTGTAAGCTTCCCTCATATTAGCTATTTTAGATCATATCTCTTTGAATATATCTACTGAAAAGGCGCATTTACTAGAGAAAAGGACAATTTTAGTATTGTGTAGTTCTGAAACCATTGTAGTAAATAGAGCAAATTTTGCTCCCTATATAATGGAACAAATGCTCTATTTATCACAATGGTTTCAGAAAGTGACTTTTACAGAGGTGTCAAAAGGGGATACTATGAGGGAAAGGGTTAATACAGAGATCCAGATAAGATTCATAAATTAAAACATTTTCAAGAATAATTTCTTTATTTCTCCACCAAACCCTATGTTGTGACCACTCTTTAGAATCGCCTTGAAGAGAGAAATAATGATTTTAGTACTTTAGTATGCACATTTATCTGTAGCTCTGGTGTTATCACATATTTACCCTGGATGATGGTGTTAAAAGAGTTAAATAGTTGATGAAGCAAAGCCAAAAACTGTTGTTATTGATATTTGGTGTTTTGGAATGTTCTATAATGACAGAGTTGCTGCGAGAGTTGGGTGATTGAAGAGCATTGATTATTATAAGGAGGAGGCCTTCTGGCTCTGACTCAGTGAAAATGTATTGATCATGGATGAGGTAATAGTCTGCCAGATAATGGTAAAGATAATGAATTTTTCTTATAAGACCTGCTCAAGTAAACTACTGTAAGCTAGCCTGCAGACAAATATTGACACCTACCGTCCAACAGGAATACGTTTCTTTCCTAACCCTTTACCTGTTCAATATTCGTGTAAGAAATAATGACATCAGAATTTTTTAATGTTAAATTTTCAGTCTGGGAATAAATGTACTTATTACACCTCCCACTAGTTTCTGGCCTTTTCATTGGATAAGGGCAGTCACCTGGTGACCCTCTATATTTCTATAGAGGGTCAATAGCTGACCCGCTATTGGCACACTTCAACAAATTTGCTGCAATTCAAAACAGTTTGTCTTTCAATCATTATTTTGATCCATAAAATTACCCATTTTAACAAATATTCACTAAATATAACGGATTGGCGCATTTTAAACAACTTTTTTTTTTTTTTGCTTGGCCTTTTTTGATTAAGTAAAATTTAGACCTGCAAAATTGTGACGTGCAACTCTGTATAAATTTAACAAAATGACATCATTTTCAATGTCAATGTCTTTTCCGTAATAAAAACAATGTCATCATCAGGGTCAAAATAAATGATGGAAAGTGGTCGATTAAAAAAATCAGTTATTGTGTTGTCACTGACCCACTACGGAAATATAGGGGTTATATGTAGGGTGAATAGGGGGACTCGCCCATCACATGCTTCCCAACTCTCACGATTTCGTCGGGAGTCTCCCGATTCAGAAGACAAATCCCGATCAACCCGATCATTTGACTAAAAACCCGATTTGAAAAAAAAATCGAAATTGGGTGTATTGAAAATTTGAAATCTTTAGCAGAGGTCAGAAAATATTTTGTTTGCTCTTCAGAATTACCCTCATAAACGTGTTGACCAAAGGATTAGCCCTAGGTGGTCCAGATGGTCTCCCTACTATTAGAGTTTTCACAGATAGCCACTCAACCGTAAACGTTTGATAACAAACAGCGCTTTAATCATTCATTTGTTTTTACCAGAAATTGGTCATGATGTCGTAATCGGTCATGATGTCGTAATTGGCTATCCTAGTGATGCACATTCCAACAATGTTTGGTAACTTGGACAAAGACTTTATTCAATTATAACAGAAATTCTATTTTCATAATTAAGATATAAGACATAGAAATGCTTCTCTGCTTCCATGTTACTGACTGCTGTGCTTGGCCTCGTTGTTTCAATGGGCAGAAACACTTCGAAATCAAAGCCCACTTGACTGATCTTCATGGAGTTAATTTGTGTACAAAGTTGCTTTCTCATGAATATAATTAATGATAAGGACACTAAAGATGCAATTAAAAACACCATGAAATATTTTCTACCATTTCATACCCTAGAAAAATAATTACAATATAATTTTGAAATGTCATTGGTTTTCGCGAAGATTGTTGATATGGGCTAAAACACGGACCCTTGACTTTTTCGGATTTTAACATTTCTTTGACTGCTAAACGTTTGCAGTAACTAACTTGAACTGACTAAAGTTTAACTACTAACTCATAACCCCCTGAATGTTCAAAAGGACAATGCAAGTTCCTAATAAGCCAAGTCATATTTTGTGTGTTTGATAATGAATTGCATAATTACAAACAGTGCAGACCCATATCCAGGGGGCTTATGTATGAGTCATTTGGTGTGGTTCAACACTGTTTGCATAAGTTTACTTTTTATTCACAGGTACTCTGTATATGCCTCACTGGGGTTCAATGGATTAAGTCAGTAATTCTTTTGTTTTGTTATATTGAAAAAAAATAATATTATAATTATTCTTTGGTGCCTGGTTTGGAGAAACAAAATTATGTAACAAATTTAAACAATATTAAAAAAAGAAGCTGTGCTGTTTCCTTCATTTACAACACTATAAATAAATGTAGTATAACAAAATCACTGAAAAATGTCGCGACGCGAAAATCTCCCTCTTGAAACCCCAAATCTCCCTCTTAGAAATCATGAAAACCCCTCTTGAGAGTCAAAAAAAGTTGGGAAGCATGCCATCACCTCGCCCCTTATTCATCCTACAGATCCCCTATACATGTATTCCCATTGTGGGTCAGTGACAAATCCAATAACTGATAATGATGTCATTATTTCTTGCATGAATGTTTAATCCTTTCCCTGTTCTATGCTTTTCCAAATTTCAATACCTACTGAATATTCATGGACAAAATAGTTATAATGAAATATGGAAGGTGGAACATTGTAGTCATTTTAGAAAATAAAGAAACAGATCTATCCAATTCAGTTAGCAAACATTATACAAATTATGCAAATAATTACTTGTGACGAGTCACTAATGTCCTTTGAGGAGATCTCTCATTAGGGTCGGCATAATGTTTGTCATGTACACTTTTCTTTGGAAAAATTCCTAAATACTCACCATAAACTTGACCTATTTGAATTTTGGAAAAGTCCATTCAGTACTTTAAGGGTTAGAAAGGGTTAGACAGTGTACATTGAGAAAAAAAATCTTCATCGGGTAACTTGGTTCCAGCAATATCATTTGCTTCATTTATAAGTATCCACTGGATCGTAAACGTACATACGAATGGGACGATCAATTTGTAAAATATGAAATTATTACAAAATTTCCATGAAATTATATACTGCAGCAGAAGCTTATTCTCACCAACAAATACCGTAGAACTGGGCACTTATGTCTGGTTTTATGTAATTGTGAAAAAAATCAAAACATGTAATGAAAGGTAGGAATTCTTTCCCATATCTTGTGGTAGATAACTTGTCAGAAAAACAAGCTATGCAGGTCTAAATTAGTCTAACAAAAATATAAATAGCCATATGCTTGCAATGGTCCTTAGCTAAATGTGAATCATTTTTGTACATGTATTTCAACTTCTTCAAACATGAAAATTAATTAACTGAAAGTCTTTGCACAGTTTCCTAAGTTGCAGGTTAAGAATTACATGCTTCAATTTTGTTCAGGTTTTATTGGTCAGGACAGCCGCAGCTGGTTCCCAGTGTTATGTGTACAGGATGTGTTAAAACGCACATGTTAGTAGTATTCTGGCAATGCTTATTCTCACAATCAGATTGTTTAAAAATGCAGGTAAACGAAATCTGCAGGGGCCTTTCGTAGTATACTGTAGGTTAAAATTTGGTTTCTTTTCATTTATTGTTTCTCTACAATAGGCATCCTGTTAACCCTTTCCATGATATAAACGACTGTTCATGCCTTTGCAAACACAGCAGACCCAGATCAGATGGCTCCTATAGGCTCTGTCTGATCTGGGTCTGCTCTGTTTGCTTTTGACCTGATATAGGTGTTTGTACACTTTTTGCCAATGCAAAAATTTCCCTTGAAAAGTTTACATTAGAGAAAATCAGCTAATAAATATTCATAATATCATTTTTTACATGTAATAGATACAGTACGAGTCTTACTACCAAAGTGTCTTCTTACAACCGTTATCAGGACAGTTTGTTCGCATGACCGAAGACGTGTCCGAGGCGTAGCCGAGGACACTTGTCTGAGGTCATGCGAACAAACTGTCCTGATAACGGTTGTAAGAAGACACTTTGGTAGTAAGACGAGTACATGAATGTATCTTACTTGTACGACAGTACGTTGTAGACTTTTAATTTTGATTAAAAATGAATAAAAATGAATATTTCACAAATGAGTTCAAAATGTTTTCCCCTTGGTTCACCCAATTCAAATCCTAGGTAGATAGGTTTTAACCACAAGAATCATGTGCGTACAAAAGTGTCCACTTACAACCGTTATCAGGACACTTTTTCAATAGCTTTGCTGGGGGTCTGTCGTACAAGAATATTGAGCAGGGAAAGGCGGTTAAATGATATCTGAAGTCTTATAGTAACAACTCCTCATTACCTGTCATAGAGTCATATTCATTTATTATATAGGATAAATAACTATCCTCAGTGCTATCTTTAGGATTCTTGATATGTTGATAGTTGCAATAACAATAATATTGTGGCAGTAACAGTATCAGTTATTTACAATGAATGCATAGTGATATGGAATATGAATGGAACTCGTACTGTACAGAAGAGACTTTTATATTGTGCAACCTGTGCGGAATTAACCTATAAACCGGGCCTTTAATCCATGAATATTCATGTTAGAAATAATGAAATTATAAATATTAATTCAGTTATTTTTAGCTCGTCTGTTTCGAAGAATAGTCGAGCTATTGTGAACACTGGGTCGTCATCTTTGTCGTCCGCAGCGTGTAAAAACTTTAATGTAGCTCATTACTCGAAAAGTATAAGAGGTATCAAAATGAAACTTAATAGGTTAGGAGATCTCGTTTAGGAGAAAGCCCCTACATAAGAACTACAACTCTTGATTTCAAAATTTTGGAGTTATGGCCCTTTATTTTTTTCAAAATTTTTAAAATTAGCTGGACAAGCACCAAATCAGACGAGTATTGGCGCCGCACTCGTCTCTTGTTTACAACAGAACATGAATACAGGAATTTTTGGCCGTGGCAGAAACTGTAGAATCATACCTATGTTATATCATAAATGAAGGTACAGTAAAACCTCTCTATAACGGCCACTAATTTGTGTTAACTAGTTGGTATTTAGGGCAGGTGATTGCTTAAAGCATGGCGAAAGTAAAACAGAACCCTCCTATAGGAGCATTCTGTTTTACTTTCACCTTGCTTTAAGCAGCCACCTGCCTTTAACACAAAATACATGATGTCAAATAAGTTAAGTGGCCGTTATAGAGAGGTTTTACTGTACTTCAAGCTATTGCAAGGTCAAGGTCAGCTGTGAATGTCTTATCCAATCATAATATGGTTAAGAAAACATAAAAGAGCAAAGCAGTCACAGGAAATCTAAATGATGTGACATAATCAGAGGCCCAGTTAAGGTGCGTAAATTTAAAGATTTTGAGGAATAGCTCCTGGTTTTCTCCACCAAACCTTATGTTGTTACCACTCTTTAGAATTTGAGATGATTCTAAAGAGTGGTCACAACAAAGGTTTGGTGGAGAAATGATGATTTTAGTATTTGAGTATGCACATTTATCTGTTGCTAATGATTGAAACCTTCAAGCAGAACCTTGTGACCCAGGCCGGCCTGCTTCTGATGCTTAGGTTACCCCCCCCCCCCCCCCCCCCACACACACACACACACACACCCACCACACACTTACAAAAAACAATGTTATGTTAATGTTTAACATGAGCTTCAAGGTCAAGTTCACAGCAGATATAAGTATAAATACAATTTCATTTCCAGTCCATATACTACTGTGCTATATCTGAATTAAACTTAAATGTTCAGATTAATCTGAAAGTTGCATATGTAGTCAAGGTGGATATCAATAGTTCCAGTAATTTTGTTTTCTTCTACATACCTTTTCTTTGCTTGGTTTAATTTTCAAATTGTTGCACACAAATGTTAACCATAGCATGAAGATTTGATGCATACATTAACCGGGCTAATATCTTCATGGTGAAGGTCATAGAAGGGGTTAATACCAAGTTTAGTGCTACTTTTGTTTCTGCTATTAACTTTACTCTACTTTCACAGATTTTTAAATGATTTTACACTGTAACTCAGATCTCCAGATAAAATGCATAAATTGCAATATTTTCAAGTATAACTTCTTTATTTCTCCAGCAAAGCCTAATAGTATGTTGTGACCACTCTTTAAAATCGTCTCTTTGAGACGATTCTAAAGAGTGGTGACAACATAGGGTTTGGTGGAGAAATGACGATTTTAGTATTTGAGTATGCACCGTTATCTGTAGCTCTGGTAATGTTCTGTTGTTTACTGTATTTCGAGGATGTGTCTTGCACATGTTCTTGGCAGATATTTTCAAGGCCAAGAAATTTGCTGAGGTTTAAATACCAAGTTTCTGCTTTATAACTGTACCATGCTCATTTAGATTTTCCTGCAAGTTCACACAATCGTAATCTTATTCTGAAGGTGTGTCATGCACATGACCATATTAAAATTTTTGACATCATCAAGGGCAAGGTTAGAGCAGAGATTTGATACCAAGTGTCTGTGTAAAGCAAGTTCCTAACCTTGGGATGTACATTGCCATGTTTAGTGAAATTTTGTTTTATACATCTACTTCTCAAAATCTTGTTCAATGAAAACTTTTCTAACTTTTGTTGAGTTGTATACATTTCCTAACAGTTGCTTTATGTGAAGAGTAAGGTTATTTATAAAGGTATATACAGGCCCTGTATGTGTATAGTAGAAAACAGTTGGAAGTAATAAGTAGCTGAAGCTTTGGGCATCCGGGAAAACAACAGCTCCCAAAAAAACTCTAGTTCTGTGGATAAGCTGGGATTTAATTAGTCGACCTTAATCTGCCAATTAGCCAAGCACCTTGCTTTGGAGTAAAAATAATATCTTACATTCCAGTGGTACAAACGGTCTGCCAGAAATTGTTATAGAAGCTAATAGATTGCCTGAGCTTAACTGTGAGATGTGTAGATCTTAGAGCATTACCACTGGAATTATATTGGAATCTACCCTTTTTGTTCAATTTTTAGTTAAAAAAAGAGTTCAGTATTGTTTATTCCGTGCTGGATATTGTAAAAACATAAATTTGGAATAATTATGAAGAGTTTAAAGAAGTGGAGATTATCATGGGTAAGTGGCAGTGTGCATTCATGCATCATCAATAGCATTTCTATCACCTTGGCAATGGTCTGTAGGCCAATGTGCAATAATCACAATGTTTACACCTTGACCTTAATCAGGCTGATGTTTAATGCTCTTCATTGAACTTTCTTGCATTGCGTAACCTTTTACTTTATAAATATTCCTGTGAGAAATAATGATATCATGGGTGTTTGTTAGCATTATTGGTACCTGATCACAATAATTGTAGACTGTGGCATGGATAGTGTAGAATCACATCTATGTACATGTAGTTTCATACTCAAAAGAGCATACCCTGATTAAACAACCTAGACGTGTGATCTTGTTTGCAAAGGCATTTAAACCCTTTACTCCATGAATATTCATGCAAGAAATAATGACATGAATATTAATCAGATGATTATTATAATAACACATGGACATGGGATATTGTTGGCCATGGCAGAAACTGTAGAATCAGATATATATTGTATCATAAACAAACAGAGCAGACCCTGATCAGATGGCTCCAACTGGAGCCATCTGATCTGGGTCTACTCTGTTTGCAAAGGCATAAAAAGGTGTATTGATGGAGTAAAGGGTTAAAAGGCATCTCTATCAGGTAATGGCATAAGCAGTGAAGGAGTGTAAGAAGGAAATGTGCATGATATAGTAGATGATAGTCATACTGAATGAACTGCTGCTGTTAAAAAAAGATGGACTATTTCACTTTGAGTATGTAGCATATAACCCTGGTCCTCATAGTAACACCTTTTAACCCGTTCCCACTTAGGCTATTTTTAGACCTAACCTCTTTGATTAAATCTACCAAAAAGGAGCATTAACTAGAGAAAAGGATTTTTTCAGAATTGTGCAGTTTTGAAACCATTGTGATAAATAGAGCATTTGCTCCTGTGGAGAAAATGCTCTATTTATCACAATGGTTTCATAAAGTGACTTTTACAGAAGCGTCAAAAGGCATCAATATGCGAGAATGGGTTAATGCCGTTGCAGGCATAGTAAGTCTAGATCAGACAGTTCCTGTAGGAGTTGTTTGATCAGGGTCAGACTGGTTCTACTGCCTTGGATTTGATCCTACACTTGTCTATGCTAAATATCCCTTGAAAAAATTCAAGTTGATGGGTATTATTGATGTGACCAATTTACACATAAATGTTCATTAGGGAAATAGTTAACAGTTGAATGAAGACCCCATCTTGCTTCCTGATCTTATGGTAAACAAATTATAGAACCTGTCTCTGTCTGGTCAAGAGGTGTGGTAGATATGAACAATTACCTGTACAAGACCAGGCCATTAACTGGTCTCGACAGCCTTTGATGTCTTTAAGCTCTGCAGTGAGCCATTCAACACTGCAGTGATGGAGCTATCAACCCTATGCCTCCTGAAATAATGACATCATGAATATTTATTGGTTACAGTAAAACCTCTCTATAACGACCACTAAATTGTGTCAATTAGTTATTTTGGGCAGGTGGTTGCTTTAAGCAAGGTGAAAGTAAAACAGAACGCTCCTATAGGAGCGTTCTGTTTTACTTTCACCTTGCTTTAAGCATCCACCTGCCTTTAACACAAGATACTTGATGTAATTTAGTGGCCGTTATAGAGAGGTTTTACTGTATTTCTTTTTATAAAGGTATATAAAAAAAGGATTTCTTGGCCGTTGCAGAAACTCAAGAATCAAATCTATGTAATTTCATTAGCAAACATTTGACAGAACAGACTCTGATCAGACAGATCCTCCAGGAGCTGTCTGGTCTGGTTCTATTTTGTTCGCAAAGTTGTTAAAAGGCTTATCTATGAAGAGAAAGTTACTTATTTAGAGTGAACAAATGATCGGATGGCTACTACAAGAGCAGTCTTATCTGGGTCTACTTTATTTGCAAAGGTGCCAAAATGTGTACCCTGAAATCGATATATTGTTACATTGAATGATCAGAAATTTTTATTTGTCAGCATATGATTTAACCCATTCCCCCATAGGCTATTTTAAGACCCAACCTCTTTGAATGAATCTACCCAAAAGGAGCATTTACTAGAGAAAAGGAAAATGCTAGAATTTTGTAGTTTGAAACCATTGTGATAAATAGAGCATTTGCTCCTATAGGAGGATAATGCTCTGTTTATCACAATGGTTTCATAAAGTGACTATAATACAGAGGCGTAGAAAGGCGTATTTATGGAGGAAAGGGTTAACACTTTACTCCAGAGACGCTTTTTGGCACCTTCGCAAACAGTAGACACAGATCAGATGGCTCCTGTGAGAACTGTCTGATCAGGATCTGCTCTGATTGCTTATCATGAAATAACATAAATCTATTTCTGACATGATTATTTTTGGAGTAAAGGGAAAAAACATTGTACTTTGTGAAATGAAACATGTGACGATGATTTAGATTGCTTAGACTGGCATTCTCATACCTATGATTGTGGAGTAATATAAGAACTACCAGGAATTAATGGCACACTCCAGCTGAAGTTTTACCATAGTGTTTATTGTACCATAACTTACAAGGCTGATACACATAAAGATAGAAAGTGCAATGGAATGATTACTGCAAGCACACTTCTACATTATTTGAAGTAGATTATTCATTATTATTCATTTGCAAAGAGAAAGATGTGCAAATACTGTTATACAGCAATTAATTACAGCGTATGGACTGTGATTATAATGCCGGACCAATGCTTCAACCCTTTGCTTATTAGATACGGCTTTTAACGCCTGCAAACAGAGTAGACCCGAAATCAGACAGATCCAGTACTGGTCTGCTCTTAGCTAATGATATAGATTTTATTCTACAGTATCTGTTGTGGCTGAAACTTAACCCCTCGCTTGCTGAATTTTAAAATA
Organism: Azorinus chamasolen; assembly: GCA_963576725.1. NCBI lineage: Eukaryota > Metazoa > Mollusca > Bivalvia > Cardiida > Solecurtidae > Azorinus > Azorinus chamasolen. The sequence continues at coordinate 88,433,385 of OY755236.1, read as the reverse complement.
CATTTCTCCTTCTTTACCCATGCCCTGTTGTATAATTACATATATCTTCACTGTGTACAAGTATTTTGCTGTGCAATCACTGTTGTGGAATGCACTGGTTGCACAATCAACTTGTAAATAGTGCAGACCCTGATGAGACAGCTCCTGCAGGAGCTGTCTCATCTGGGTCTTCACTATTTACAGGTAGGTATATTGACGTGAATAGCAAGCGAAGGGTTAATCTTATTCAGGTGCCCTTATAAACATTGAACTAATTAATATTCATGCAGTTATTATTTCTTACATGGATATTCATCAGATGTAGTGTCAGTACCTGCTTCATTAGACTATTTTTAAATAAATAAAAGCATTGAAATCTCTTTAAGCGGGCCTGGAGTTAAATGATACTTGCGATAGCCTTAGATAGGATGGCACTAAAACATAAATCCGTATCATCAGTCTTAGCCCTTTGAATGCGAGACATGCATGTACTGACATTTGCAAACAGTGCATACCCAGATCAGAGGGCTCCTAAAGGAGCCCTCTGATCTGGGTCTACACTGTTTGTCATTCAAAATCCTTTAGCAAGTTTGCACCTTTTATACTGAGTGGACTCCATTGTTAATCACTGATGGGTAATTTCATTCTGAATATGTTCAGGTATATTTCTGCCGATAACCCTCCTAGCTTTGATCAGTTTGAATTTTATCTCTAAACACGTTCTACAGTCAGCAGCCTTCTTTCTTGCACCCTATCCAGTCAGTTTGGCAGACAAGGCTATAAACACATTTGATGTGCCAAATCTCAGGCTTGGAATAGCATTTGAGTCTTAATTGTAGTTAAGAGATAACATGAAAGAAATACGAAGTGAAGGTCAGTGCAGGTTTAAAAGTATTAACCCATTACTCCATAAATATGCCTTTTTACATCTTTGCAAGCAGAGTAGACCAAGGTTGGATGGCTCCTGTAGGAACCATTTTATCAGGGTCTGCTCTATCTGCTTATGAAATAATATAGACCTGATTGCAGCTTCTGCCATGGCCAAAATGTCCTGTGTGTATATGGCATTATAAAAATGAATCTAATCAACATGCATGGAGTAAACGTTTAACCATTAATTTTTGAAAAGCTGATTTTTCAAAGTGGAATGGTCAAATCGGTGTTTATAAATGGGCAATAGAGCAAAATGTGTTTCCAATGATAAGTTACCATGTATGCTCTTTGCCCTTAGCTCTAGAGTGTTTCTAATGTTAACCTTTTACTCAATGAATATTAACGAAATAATTCTTTTATAATGGCCTGTAGATATTATTATTTTCATATATATATTATTTCATAAACAAATAGAGAAGACCTGGATCCCATAGCTACTGCAGTAGCTGTCTGATCTGGGTCTACTGTTTGCAAAGGCGTCAAAAGGCATATAGGGTAAAGGGTTAACAAGAACCAGTTATGAGTCATCCTGACTTGATGAACACAAGGTATATTTATCTATTGTAGAAAAGCAATATATTATTTGCAGATAATCTGTCAGTGATGGGGAAACTACACTTGAAACTGTTGTAGAAAACCCTGGTGCTTGCCTCATTTGAAAATGATTACAACAGGTGCATGGGTAAACATGCTTAACGAGAATGATAAGAATTTTGCATTGTCTAATTCTCTAGTTTTCACCTCTGACTGCTTTGAAAGTCTTGATCTTTATAATGTAAGACTATGATATGCTATCCTTTTATCAAAACAGCTTGTTCGGGGTGCATTTGCCAACAGTTTCTTGTCTGTCTCAGCTAAAGTGAAACCTGTTTTCTTAGAGTCTGGGCAAATCTTGAAGAAAAAGAATATTTCATTTATTGCAATGAAACTTTACACTTCTTGTAGTCTTTTCAAGACTTTAATAGTTTCTGCTGCAGCAGTCTCAGCACAGACACATTATTACTTGACTGGCTGGCTGCAGCAGTCTCAACACAGGCACACTATGACTTGACTGGCTGGCTGCAGCAGTCTCAACACAGGCACACTATGACTTGACTTGCTGCAGCAGTCTAAACACAGGCACACTATTACTTGACTGGCTGGCTGTAGCAGTCTCAACACAGGCACACTATGACTTGACTTGCTGCAGCAGTCTAAACACAGGCACACTATTACTTGACTGGCTGGCTGTAGCAGTCTCAACACAGGCACACTATTACTTGACATGCTGCAAAATTCTCAACACATGCACACTGTAGCAGTCAGTTCTAGCATACTGTATTAGTTTCAATACAGGCACACTGTAGCAGTCTCAACACAGGCACACTATTACTTGACTGGCTGGCTGTAGCAGTCTCAACACAGGCACACTATGATTTGACATGCTGCAACAGTCTCAACACAGGTACACTGTAGCAGTCAGTTCTAGCACACTGTATTAGTCTCAATACAGGCACACTGTAGCAGTCTCAACATAGACACACTGCAGCAGTCTCAACACACTGCAACAGTCTCAACACAAACTGTAGCAGTACAGACACACTGCAACAGTCTCAACACAGGTACACTGTAGCAGTCAGTTCTAGCACACTGTATTAGTCTCAACACAGACACACTGCAACAGTCTCAACACAGACACACTGCAGCAGTCTCAACACAGACACACTGCAGCAGTCTCAACACAGACACACTGCAGCAGTCTCAACACACACACTGCAGCAGTCTCAACACAGACAAACTGTACCAGTACAGGCACATTGCAGCAGTCTCAAAACAGAGATACTGTATTAGTCTCAGTGAATTCACACTGGTCTCAGTTCATGTACACTGTAATCTCAGCATAGGCACACTGTAACAGTCTCAGAATAGGCACACTAGCAGACTCATAACAGGCATACTGTAGCATACTCAACACAGTTGAATACCATGATTAGACTGGTATGTTTGTATTTTAGCCTACTGATCAGTACTGAAAGTGACTAAAGAAGAATCTTGAGACTTTTGATGTTTGTATTGCAGTGACTGTGTTGACTTTGCAAATAGTAGGAGCAAGTTTGTAACACAGAAACAGCCATGGAATCCCCCTACAAACTTTCCAGAGAGCTCCATCTTATCGAGCTTGTTGGCCAATTTCTGCCAACATTCCATTATATCTGCATTCAAAGTATCTTTTTCCTGGACAATTAATGTGACACTAACCAGTAAATGTTTTCTTTACAGACGGACGGAAACACAAGCTTCCTGCGAGCAGCTAGGGATGGAAACCTGACAGAGGTGCTGGAATATCTGAGTGGAAGTACAGACATCAACACAAGCAACCCAGTAAGTGAGATGTCCAAGTAGCTTGTTCAACTCAAACAAGTGCATGCACACATTTCTGAAATGTGAACTCTTTCCCTCATATAAACGTGTTTTCACGCATTTGCAAACAGAGCAGACCCAGATCAGATGGCTCCTAGAGGAGCTGTCTGATCAGGGTCTGCTTTGTTTGCTAATAGAATTTGAAAGAGCTGTTTCTTTTCCGTATAAAATGTCTGCAATGTTCCACCTCCAATATTTCGTTAGAACTATTTTGTTAATGAATATTCAGTAGGTATTGAAATTTGAAATAAACATAGAACAGGGAAAGGGTTAACCCATTCAGTGCATCACTAATATCCTTTACAAACAGTGTAGACTTCTAGAATCTGCATTGTTTGTTGCGTTACACTTTTCTTTAAAAATAATCACTGAAAAAAATATTCACAGTTAAGCTTGACCTGTTTGAATTTTGGAACAGTCCATTTCCAGCTGGCTTATTATAGAAGGTCAGTAGTTTGTTCTATCCAGGCATTTTTTTGCTCTCAGGTCAATGTACAAATGTAATTTGTTCCGTATAGGGAGCAACCTCTTGGATCTTCACCTTTAATGAAGCTGGATGTTGTGAAATGAATGAAACACTGTTAATGTAACATGAAATCTCAGTAAAAATATTTTAGAATTCAGCATTGAAAGGATTAACCCATTCCCTGATATTGACGACTTTAAACGACTCTGTAAAAGTCACTTTGTGAAACCATTGTGATAAATAAAGCATTTGCTCCTATAGGAGCAAATGCTCTATTTATCACAATGGTTTCAAACTACAAAATTCTAAAATGTTCCTTTTCTCTAGTTAATGCTTCTTTTCGGTAGATTTATTAAAATAGGTTGGATCTAAAAATAGCATATGAGGTAATGGGTTAAATGTTTATCCTTGATTAGTTTGTTATGCATTAAATTGAATGGAACAACATTGTGGATTGGATGCAAACCAGGAATTCCATACACCTTGCCCTTCATAAGTATTTATAAAGAACTAATGACATCATGAATATTTATATGTTGAATATGAAAATAGGATTTTGTTATGGTAGAAACTGTAAAAAAGATCTATATTAGCAAATAGATTAGACCTTGATCAGACAGCTCCTACAGGTGACATATGATCTGGGTCTACTCTGTTTGCAAATGTGTTTCTATCAGGTAAAGGGTAAACCTTCACTTGCTATTTGCGTCAATATACCTACCTGTAAATAGTGAAGACCCAGATGAGACAGCTCCTGCAGGAGCTGTCTCATCAGGGTCTACACTATTTACAAATTGATTGTGCAACCAGTGCACTCCCCAGCAGTGATTGCACAGTGAAATACTTGTACACAGTGAAGATATATGTAATTATACAACAGGGCATGGGTAAAGAAGGAGAAATATATTTTAAAATTCAGCAAGCAAAGGGTTAATGCAGTGGCCATATAGTAAATAACCCTTTCCCTAATGAACATTTGTGCATGAATTGATCACTTCATGAATATTCATTCATTAACCTGCTTTTTAGAATAGAAATATTTGGCTCAGTCAAAACCTGCAGGATCAAATAGATTTATATACAACTCCTAATGCGACCACTTATTGAATAAACATGGGTGTCTTTATAAGCAGGTGGTTGCTTAATGCAGGGCAAAAGTAATGCAGAAAGCTCCTAGGAGCTTTCTGCATTACTTTTGTCCTGCATTAAGCTACCACCTGCATCTAGCACCCAGAATTATACCTCTTTCAGGTGGTCGCACTAGCAGGGTTTTACTGTAATTCCATAAGCAAACAGAGTAGACTCTGGTCAGACAGCTCCTACAAGAGCTACCTGGTCTGGATCTACCCTGTTTGCAAAGGTGTTACTATAATGAAGTAAAAAGGTTAAAAGGCAGGTAACAAATGCACTATGAAAGTAATGTAGAATCACCTTTTGGAGTTTTCTGCAATGCTTCCCTCCTGCATAAGTTATCATCTCTCTTGAAGATCAATTATTAGATTTGTTTTGATTGGTCATTTGCCCCTTTACATCAATGAAAAGGCTCCTGCTTTTATGAGTATTAATTGATTTAACCCTTTCTTCATTTAAACGCTGTTTCGCCTCTGCACACAGAGTAGTAGCCATTTCTTCAGGGTCTGCTCTGTTTGCTTATGGAATTAGATTAGAATTGGCTCTACAGTGTCTACCAATACCAATAAATATTCGTACAAATGCCAATATAACCCTTCAGCTGATAAATACTACTGGTGTCATTATTTCTTACATGAATATTCAACAGGGAAAGGGTAAATTCTTGTATTAAAATACAAAATTTAGAAATTTATTTCCATGGCAATAGAGAATTTGATCTGTAACATAGAAGCAAACAGAACAGATACTGATCAGACAACTACAGCACATGTCTGATCTGGATCTTCTCTGTTTACAAAGGCATAAACTGTGTATATATGGAGTAAAGGGTTCAGAGAGGTTTTACTGTATTGTACATTGAATCAATGCATAACTGTCTTTTACAGATCTATTCCTACACACAGCCAATAAATACTTGTTGCGCTCCTGGTTACATAGCTCCTGGTTTGAGAATTCATTAAAATCATAAAATTATGTAAAAGATATTGCTAAGTAATTTCATTCATGTGTTCTCTTTGATGGTGTATTAGTAAATCTTTTCCTATATCCTCAGTCCTGGTTTAACTCTTTGAATGTGAGACTCATACATGCAGGGATTTGCAAAGAGTGTAGACTCAGATCAGAGGCTTCATCATTGTCATCGAGGAGCCCTCTGATCAGCGTATAACCTGTTCGTCATTTAAAATGTTTGGGCAAATTGATACCCTTTCATACTGAATGGACTCTACAGTTTAACTATCATGGGCCATTCCATTTTAAAAATTCCACATTTAAAGGGTTAAACAGAGTTTATTGGTTCATAAACCATGGTTTTGTGTTCTGAGGAGCAGTCAAAGGCTTCAGTGGTTAATGATTACCCATAATGATGAGAAACCATGGTTTATAAACCAATAAAGAGAGCTTGAACCAAGATTATTTAATTCCAACAAACTTCCAGCCAGCATAGTGTCTGCATCAACTATTTCTTTAAACAACTTCTATACTTCTGAACCAATTTTGCTAAAATTGCTCGGGAATGATCCTAAAATATGCACATCTGTTTTTGTTTCAGAATGGTCTGAATGCTCTCCATCTTGCCTCTAAAGAAGGCCACATCAACATCGTGACAGAGCTGCTGAAGAGAGGAGCCAATGTGGAGGCCGCCACCAAGGTCAGTATATCTCCCACTGTACAACACAGTTCACTATAATGACCATTTACAGTGTACGAAAAAGTTCATTCTTGCATAAAATGTGCTGTTGTAGTTCCGATTACCCATGTATTAACAAGGCGATTCTCATGCTCACCCGCTGTTGCTGTTGTTGACCAATTTTAATTATACCTTTGCGGGGCCTAATGTCAACAGTAGACGTGAGTACTACGTTTTAACAGAGCCCCAGTAACAGCATAAACCGAATAAACTGTCAGAAGAAATCGATTATAGTTACGGTTGTATTTTGAACAATTAGATGAAAACAGGAAAGCAAAAAAAAGATTTTATGCAGGAATAGTGATAATACACGTTTAATTTCGGGCAATAACATCTGTGGTGTCCCTTGGGACTGTTGTTGCCCTCAACCTTCGGACTCAGGACAACAACAGTCCGTGGGACACTGCAGATGTTAATGCCCAAAAAAATGTTTATTAACCCTCTATTAAGAAACACCTACTGCAGTTACCATTATGATGTGTAACAATATTTTCAAACACTATTATTTACAGTTGAACTTCGATATCTCGAACTCGGATAACTCAAACTTCTGACTAACTCGAAGTAAACAATCGTTCCTTCCAGAAGTGTTTTAAAATGTATCATTACACATATCTAGAAACACATGTGGCAGCTTAATGCAGGTTGAAAGTAATGCTGAAAGCTCCTACAGGAGCTTTCAGCATTACTTTAGACCTGCATGAAGCTGTGAACTTGATAAATTGTTCAGATTAGAAATCAAATGACTTGAACCTCTATTATCTCAAGCAATTTGTATGGTCCCTTGAAGTTCGAGATTTCAGTGGGGAAAACGAGTCACTAATATCCTTTGCAAACAATGCAGACCCAGATGAGAGGACTCCTAGAGGAACCCTCTTATAAGGGTCTTCATTATTTGTCATGTTACACTTTTCTTTAAAAAAATCCCTGAATATTCAAGGTAAGCTTGACCTGGTTGAATTTTGGAATAGTCCATTCGAAAAAATTCAGTGTTGAAAGGGTTAATAACACTATTGTACAAAAATCTGTCATATAAAACAAGTTTATCATCATCCTGTTCCATTGTTACTCCATGAATATTCCTATACCTAATACCTATTTACACCAATTTTGCCATTTCTTCATTGGCTATTTTTAGACCCAGCGTCTTTGAATAAATCTACAGAAAAGGAGCATTAACTAGAATAAAAGTGATATTTTAAAATTTTGTATTTTTATGACAAAATTACAAATAAAAGAACATACTTTATAAAATGCAGTGGGATACAATGAACCTTTTACATGAACCATTTCTGTCATGGATAACAATTCATGTGTCTATGTGCTATGATAACAATCTCATTATTATTCATGATGTCATTATTTCTTACATGAATATTCATGGTGTAAATTAATCATTTACTAAATATACTAATGCCTATACAGGTACACTATGAGAAAGAGCTTTTTTTCTTCTTTATCCCTTTGAACTCAGAATGTACAAAATAGAATAGTCCATCTTTGTTTAATAGCAGAGTCCATTCAGTATGAGGGGTTATGATTTGTTAGAAGATTTTGAATGACAAACAGTGCAGAGCCTGATCAGCGGGCTCCTGCAGGAGGAGTTTTTTTTTTTTATTTCTTCAAAGAGTTGTTTATTTACAGAAAGGGAATACTGCCCTGCACATTGCCTCACTTGCTGGACATGAGGAGATTGTCAAACTTTTGGTGGAAAGTTTAGCCAAAGTCAACATCCAGGCCCAGGTAAGTCATCAGATACTACTGTTACTGTAATTACTATATGTAGTCTGATGCCAAATCTCCTTGTTTACCCTTTCTTTCATACAAGCACGTTTCCATGCCTTTGCAAATAGAGTAGACCCAGATCAGACAGCTCCTATAGGATCAGTCTAATCAGGGTCTGCTCTGTTTGCTTATAAATTTACAATAGATCTGACTTTTTATGAGGTCATTATTTCTTACATGAATATTGAACAGGTAAAGGTTAACAAAATGTCAATTTGGCACCATAGTGATAACTGTAGATTGAAGTAATGGACTAACAAATAGTGTGGACCCTGATCAAACAGTACCTTCATGAGCAGTTTGATCAGGACCAAAAGAACATGCAACTTTTATCCAGGTGTATCATATGGCAGCATAATGGTCATGTCTAAGGATATTCATAAGAGCTAAAGATCGCATAACCTTCATCCTGGTGTATATATAACAGCATAATGGTTGTATCTAAGGATATTCATAAGAGCTAAAGATCTCATAACCTGCATCCAGGTGTATCATATGACAGCATAATGGTCGTGTCTAATGATATAAGAGCTAAAGATCTCATAACCTTCATCCAGATGTATCATATGGCAGCATAATGGTCGTGTCTAAGGATATTCATAACAGCTAAAGATCTCATAACCTTCATCCAGGTGTATCATATGGAAGCATAATGTTAGTGTCAACGGATATAAGATGACCTTCATCCAGGTGTATCATATCAACACCTTTGCAAACAGAGTAGACCCAGAGCAGAAGGCTCCTGTAGTAGCTGTCTGATCAGGGTCTGCTCTGTTTGCTTACAAAACAACATAGATATGATTCTACAGTTTCTGCCATGGTAAAGTATTCTCTTGCTCACAATGCCACTATAAGATTTCAGCTAATAAATATTCATGATATCATTATTTCTTACATGAATATTCGACAGGGAAGTGTTAATTCTTCTTGTGCTGAAACAAAATTTGCCTACTGGAACCTTGATCTGTTGTGGTATTTACTGACTGCCACTTTGATAACCCATTCCCACTTAGGCTATTTTTAGACCTAACCTCTTTGAATTATTCTACCAAAAAGGAGAATTAACAAGAGAAAAGGAAATTTCCAGAATTGTGTAGTTTTGAAACCTATGGAGCAAATGCTCTATTTATCACAATGGTTTCACAAAGTGACTTTTACAGAAGCGTCAAAGGGCGTCAATATGCGGGAATGGGTTAAAGCCGTTGCAAATAGGGTAAACCGAGAGCAGATGAATCCTGTAGGAGCCATCTGATCAGCATTTGCTCTGTTTGCTCTTGAAAAATGTATGAGTATATGTAGATCAGATTTATACGTTTCTGCCATTGCAAAACTTCTTGTATTCAATGTGTATTTATTTATTATAAAACATTTGGCTTATTATTATTTATGATGTCAGTATTTCTTACATGAATATTCATGAAGTAAAAGTTTCATACAGATTTGAATACATGTACATGTAGTTTATTGTAATAGAGAAAAGGTATGAAGAATTTGTTGATGGAAGGGAAAAAATGAGAGGAATTTGTACTGGGAAAGTCCCAGATGGTGATTGATTTTTTTTTTGATTTTTTTTTAATTCTTTCATCTTGAGATCTAAACATAGTTGCCTGGTAACTAAATACCACTTTATGTCAATGTTCAAGAGCAAAAAATGTCAGCTGGTTATACAGTAACTATGGTTACCAAAGTGTTTGCCATTTCTCTTGTGTTCCTCCATTAAGTCTCAGTTTGATAAATGTACTGCTGTATTGACCAGGTCTGAATGAAGATGGAGAGTAAATGCTGGCAAACTCCCATGTTATTTAGTGAATCAAGCCATTATGTCTTATTATTGTATTGATTGAACCGAAGTCTTTGAATGCAAGGAACAAGTGAACTGGTACATGTAGTTGCAAACTATGTAGACCCTGATTAGAAAGCTCCTAGAGAAGCCCGCTGATCAGGGTCTGCATTTCTGCATTGTTTGTCATGGGATTAACTGTAGTACATTTATTTCTTTCGTACTGTTTTTACTCTGACTTTCAGAGGTCCAAATAAGATGCATAGATTAAAACATTTTCATGAATAGCTATGTTGCGACTACTCTTTGAGACGATTCTAAAGAGTGGTCACAACATAGGGTTTGGTGGAGAAAGGACGATTTGAGTAAACATCTTTATCTGTAGCCCTCGACTTTTACTAATATGAATCCATATTCATGTAACAAAATGGCATCATGAATATTAACCCTTTCCTCCATGAATACGTCTTTCTACGCCTCTATAAAAGTCACTTTTTGAAACCATTGTTATTAATAGAGCATTTGCTGTATAGGAGCAAATGCTTTATTGATCACAATGGTTTCAGAACTACACAATTCTAAAATGTTCCTTTTGTATAGTAAAATTTTATGCTCCTTTTTGGTAGATTCATTTAAAAAGGTTGGATCTAAAAATAGCCTATGAGGGAAAGGGTTAAATAGATGAATTTTCATAATTGAATAATTATGAACACATGAAAATTTGGTGCTGGCAAATTTTCATTTCCTGGTGCTCTACTTGTGTCATTCTTTGTTACCTTATGAGAAATATTCATGTAAATTATGACTTTCCTAGGCATATACTATTTTACTATTCAACTTGTTCCTGTATTTAATTTTAGTTTCTTTTCTAACTTGTACTATTCTAATTGTTTTCCTCAGGATGCATTTATTTTATCGGGTTACCATGCACTTTTCAAGGCTTCAAAGTGTAAACAAATGCACTCCGGTAATTTCTGTTGTGCACAGATTATTGTCAATAACAAGACAAGACATGTCATTAACCCTTTACATGATAGAGACATATCATCACTGATCAGGGTCTTCTCTGTTTGCTTATGGAATTATATTGATCTAATTCTACTTTTTCTGCCATTTCCGAAACATCTAATGATCTTGTGTTTTACGTTATAAAAATTTAGCCAATAATTATCCATGATGTCATTATTTCTTACATGAATATTTATTAGGTAAAGGGTTAAGATGTAGGCGTGTGGATTGAGACTGACATTTTGAAGTTGGTATGTCAGTCTGTTTTGCCAATTACTGTATTCTGTATTTAGAGGGATGTTGTTAAGCAGTGCCAATTCTCCGCTCCAGCCACTAAGACTAGACTAGTGGTAATTCCTGTAGTTCTCAGTTCCGACTGTAAGATAACGGCACAGTACCTGCTGTATTTACGTGATCAGAGATGATAAAGTCACTTCCCTCTCAGGTGGCTCCAAGTGGCATTTCCTTCTAACCTCTTTATTACCAAGAGTCCTTTACATGTTTTATATTGGCTGACCAATCATTTCTGATTAACCCTTTCCCTCATATAAACCTCTTTTCTGGAGTCACATAATTATGAGAGGTCTTTCTTCTGCTACAGTTACATTCAGAGTGACAGAATTCCTGATGACATCTCACCTGGATTCAAGCAGTTCTATGTATTCACTAAAGAGTTGAAAAAGTTGTAATGGAAGTGTCTCTCATTCCCAATCATTATTAACCCCCACAACAAAGTACTGTAAATGGCGGGGTGGGTTGTGTTCGGCCGGGGGATTGGGGGCTATACTGGAATCAAATTATCTTGTCAGTAAGTTGTAGAAACAATTCCAAACTTCCTCTACAGTTTTTTTACTTTTCAATTTTTTTTGTGTGTAACCTGTGCACTTTCAACTTTTAAAAACCTATCAGGTTTGGGTTGTTATTAGTAAGCTCAGGTTTATCCTTTACCTCATGAATATTTATACAAGAACTCATGACTTCATGAATATTCGTTAATTGATATTTTATAACAGCGAAGAACATTTTAGATATTTTGGCGTTGGCACAAACTGTAGTATCAGATCTATATTATTCCTTGACCCATTACCTCATAGGCTATTTTAAGATTCAATCTCTTTGAATAAATCTACTGAAAAGGAGCATTAACTAGAGAAAAGAAAAAGTTTAGATTTTGTAGTTTGAAACCATTGTGATAAATAGAGCATTTGCTCCTATAGGAGCAAATGCTCTATTTTTCACAATGGTTTCACAAAGTAACTTTTACAGAGTCATCAATAGTCGTCAATATGAGGGAATGGGTTAATGCTATTATAGAGAATCAACTAATAAGTATTCATGATGTAATTGTTTCTTACAAGAATATAAAACGGGGAAAGAGTTAACCATTTCCTCCATTGACTATTTTTAGACCCAACCTCTTTGAACAAATCTACCGAAAAGGAGCATTTACTAGAGAAAAGGAAAATGTTTGAATTGTGTTGTTTAGAAATCATTGTGATAAATAGGGCATTTGCCTTTGGAGCAAAATGCTCTTTTTATCACAATGGTTTCAAAGAGTGACTTAAACAAGAGGCGTAGAAAGGCATATTTATGGAGGAAAGGGTTAAACAAACAGAGCAGACATTGATCAGACGGCTCATACAGGATTAAAGAAGTATTATACCTGCAATATGAATATCAAGTATTTGGTGATGCCAGTTATTTGGCAATAGACTCTACAAGGTGTATTTTAGTCTTAGAAGTAGTGTTGTGATAAGTGCCATTGATTACAGGCAAGTGGAAGAAATGATGAGGTCGAGTATTTATAGTTATCAGTAATACAGGAAACCATGTATCAATGAAAATAGATTTGTTTTTATTATAACATACTCATAGGCTTAATGAAGATCATCAGTCATAATAAATGTTCAGTTGATGAAAAACTTTGTTTGCATTATGACTTTATTTCATTTACATGTTTGCTTGGAAAACATAATTATGTCAAACAGCGTTTATAGCTGTCATTCTTCTCGTCATGCAATATCATTAATAGTTTCCAACACAAGTGTCACATTGTAATTAAAAGCCATAAGCATAATGCATATACTCATATTACTCTAAGGATTCAAGGGGGGATATTGTTTTTGTTCTGTCTATTGCTTTGTCTGTCACAACTTTAACATTTGTTGGTTGGTTGATTTGTCCGTCTGTCACCAACTTAAACATTGGTAATAATTTTGTCGCCATTGCACATACATACGTCGAACTTGGCATGCATGTGCAACTTATAGAGGCAAACATTATTAGGAGTGACTTATTAAGGTCAAGGTCATACATTAAGGACAAAGGTCACAGAGTAGACCCAGATCAAATGGCTCCTGTGAGGAGCCATCTTATGCTATGTTTACTTATGAAATGATAACAGATCTGACTCTATGGTTTCCACCAATACCATAAATCTCTGTATATAATATATTATATAGGCCATTTTAAAAATTCATCTAATAGATATTCAAACTGTCATTATTTCTTACATGAATATTAAACAGGGCAAGGGTTTAAGCATTTGTTTTGTGTTTTTCAGACTGGGTTCACTCCACTGTACATGGCCGCCCAGGAGGGTCACGCAGAAGTGGTGAAGTTTCTTCTGGCTAATGGGGCTAGCCAGAGTCTCTCTACCGTGGTAAGTAAGATTGGAACACATACATTTTGAATATATGCTACATTTAGTTTGATGTTCCTGTTTATTTTAACTTAAAGCACTTGGGGCATTTTTTGTGTGTGTGGTTGTGAAAAAATTGTTGTTAATTTCGTTCTATTTCGTTTCAACATTTCATTTTGACACAGTAGTGAATTAGTCTGACATGATAGTGAATAGTGTAGACCCTGATTACCTGTCTCCTTCAGGAGCCATATGATCTGTATCTGCATTATTTGCCAAAGTTCTTAGAGTAATTAGTGTAGTTGAAATGTCCTGGTATGTTACTGCTAATATGTGATGTGCTTGAACCTGTTCAGTTATTGTGTATGGTACCCCCAATTTTGAGTTTTAAACTACATATCTGATAGAGAATGTGATTTTATGTAGATGTAGAAAAAGGTTACAAAGAGTTTCACTAATTGTTTTTATTCTAAAGCAATTTTTTTTATTTCTCAGTTTGCATAATTTATTATAACAATTCTAGCTGTGTTTGTGTTCTGCATTTTTGTTCAGTGTCACTGAAGATTTGAATTGAGACATCTAACTTCCTAGTCAGAAACATAAACATTTGTTTTGGGTTATTGGAAAAACATCAATTGTTTTGCTTGCACAGTCTAATCTTATGTTACAATTTCCAAGCAATGGATATAGACTTAAACTTTTTCCCTCATATAAGCACCTTTGCAAACAGAGTAGACCAAGATAAAGCTCCTGTTGGAACTTTCTGATCAGGTTCTGCTCTGTTTGTGTATGGACTTATATAGATTTTTTCAAAGCAAAGTATTCCCTTGAAAATTATAAATTTTAAAAATTAAGTTAATGAATATTGATGAAGTGACCAAATTCACAGATAGGGTTAATGTATATTATCTTATTGTAGCTCTGTGAAATCATAGAACAGAAAAGTAAAAGGCAATTAACCCTTCGCTTGCTATTCGCGTCAATATACCTACCTGTAAATAGTGATGACCCAGATGAGACAACTCCTGCAGGAGCTGTCTCATCAGGGTCTGCACTATTTACAAGTTGATTGTGCAACCAGTGCACTCCACAGCAGTGATTGCACAGCGAAATACTTGTACACAGTGAAGATATATGTAATTATACAACAGGGCATGGGTAAAGAAGGAGAAATGTATTTTAAAATTCAGCGAAGGGTTAAAACCTTATAAGTGCAAGATTTTGCAAGGGCATTATATAACCTTTTATATTCTATAGAAACCAGCTGTTGAGGTAAGCTAAACAGCCAAAGTACACGGATAACCTACATATTACTTACTACTAATGCTATATAAGTACAGCAAAATGACCTTGACATGATGATGCCATGGCAACTGGGTTTTACTTCTAATTTTCCATTATTTGCTTCAGCTATTTAAAAACAGTCTTGTTCACCTTAATTATTGTTGATTGCCAAAGCTAGAGTTTTGCTACCCTTTTACAGATGGAAGTTTTTATGAGCGAGATTAATACCAAGGTACTGGTACTCTTTGTAGAAGGTTTCTTAACACTTTGAATGCAGATAATGGTCTATCATTGTTTAACAACATTAATGAAAGGGTTAAATTTGACAGAATATTTTGAAGGACCAACAGTATAGAACTTGATCAGAGGTTATACACTAAAACTCCTCTAAACCTAGAAATTCTAGTAGAGAAGAATTTATATATTTTTGGCTGCTTAATGCAGGCTGGAAGTCATGCCAAAAGCTCGTCTAAGAGTTTTCTGCATGACTTTCAGCCTGCATTAAGCTGCCACCTGTCTCCAAGACCAATGTTTATATTAAATTGAAGGTCCAGTTAGAGGGGTTTTACTGTACCACTGGTTTATTGCATTCAAGGTGTTAAAACTAGCCGTAGCCCTTGTTCTGATGATAACCAGAAGCTCAGATAAGATTTGTACATACAACACTTTCAAAAATAGCATATTTATTTCTCCACCAAACCGGGAGATTACGATTGTAGTATTTGAATACAGGACTTTGTCTGTTGCGTCTGAATAACTGATGTATTCTGACACCTCAACAGTGTAGATATAGAACAGTATGCTCTTGGTTGAACATAACCCTTTTAACAATTATCGGAGTGGGATATCGATATAATCCATTCAATATAAAAATCTTAAAATGTTTAGTGGATTCTGCATGACAAACAGTGCAGACCCAGATCAGAGGGCTCCTGTAGGAGTACTCTGACCTGAGTCTACACTGTTTGCAAATGACAGTAAACTCGTTAATGCATTAAAAGGGTTAAAAGTTGCATTGGGTTTTATTTGGGTTGTAATTTGCATATGAATGTACAATGTAGATATAGATTATAAAATGGATTTGGATCAATGGCTGCCTTCATCAGGACTTGGGTCAATACAGTGTTTTATATTTCATTGCTAGAAATATAGAATCCCATCCTACAATTTTTATATAGAAATTAGAATCAACTTGATATTCAAGTTACACAGATTTTCTCTACATAGATATTCTTAAAATATATTCATAGTTCTCCTATGTATGGTATAAACATAGTGTACCGTAATTTCAACCTTATTTATAATAGTGGTGCCATGTGAAAAGGTCCTGTGACTTTACAACAGTGTAGATCCTGGCCAGATTCCATGTCTGTTCAGGGTCTGGACTGTTTGATACTCATGACGGTCTTGGTTTACCCTCTGCATAACATGGTGAAACATGTTTTTAACCCGTTACTCCATAAATACGCCTTGATATGCCTGTGCAAATAGAGTGGACCAAGATCTGATGGCTCTTGTAGGAGCCGTCTGATCAGGGTCTGCTCTGTTTGTTTATGATATAATATAGATATGATTCTACAGTTTTTATCATGACCAAATACTCTTGTGTCCATGTGACATTATAATATTTAATCTTATTAACCCTTCGCTTGCTATTCACGTCAATATACCTACCTGTAAATAGTGAAGACCCAGATGAGACAGCTCCTGCAGGAGCTGTCTCATCAGGGTCTGCACTATTTACAAGTTGATTGTGCAACCAGTGCACTCCACAGCAGTAATTGCACAGAGAAATACCTGTACACAGTAAATATATATGTAATTATACAACAGGGCATGGGTAAAGAAGGAGATATGTGTTTTAAAATTCAGCAAGAGAAGGGTTAATATTCATCAAGTCATTATTTCTTACATGAATATTCATGGGGTAAAGAGTTAAAGTACCACTTACCAGCTGAACATAGGAGTCTTTAACCCTTTACTCCTTGAATATTCATGTAAGAAATAATGACATCATGAATATTAATTAGATTAACACTAGAATTGTTGGCCATATCTATGTTATATCATAAGCAGACAGAGCAGACCCTGTTCAGACTGCTCCAGCTGGAATTCTGTCCGATCTGGGTCTACTCTGCAAAGCTAGAAAGGCATATTTATGGGGTAAAGGGTTAACCCATATGGTAGTTAAATGCAGGACACAATTTATGAAAAAAATTCCTCCAGGTGGTAGCTTAATGCAGGATAAAAGTAATACAAAAAACTCTGTTAGGAGCTTTTTGTATTTTGTTCTGCATTAAGCTAACACCTGCTCTAAAGACCAAGAAGTAGATTTATATTTAATTGTTGCTTAAACCCTTCCCTCATGAATATTCCTGTAAAAATTAATGATTGAATGAATATTAATCAGCCGAATTGTTTAACAGCATTATTAACTGGGAATTTTTTTATTGTAGCGGAACTAGAATCAGATCTACAGTTGAATTTCATTAACTGGAACTTCAAGGGATCATACAAATTAGAGATAACAGAAATTCGAGTCATCCAATTTCTAATCTAAATAATTTCTCAAGGCCACAGCTTAATGCAAGTCTAAAGTAATGCTGAAAGCTAAAGGACTTAACGTTTGTTCGAGTTATCCCGAAGTTCGAGTTATCCGAGTTTGAGATATTGATGTTCAACTGTATGTTATTTGATAAGCACATAGAGCAGACCCTGATCAGACGGTTCATACAGGAGCTGTCTGATCTGGGTCTGCTGTGTTTGCAAAAGCATGAAAGTGCATTTATATGAGGGAAAGGGTTAAGACAGTTTTCGCTTCATTAGGTCTGCTGAAGGTATATCTTTTTTAGTAGCAGAACTCATATACATAACTTAGAAAGCCTAGATATATAATCATTATCTACATAAGCAATTTCCCATTTTTATTTCTACCTTTTGACAGAAAACACATAAGTTTGCTCAATCAGAGTTACAGATAAGACACGTTAATTAATAATGTCTTTGTTTCGCCACTATATCCTATTTTATGGCCACTCTAAAATCGTCTCAAAGAGACGATTCTAAAGAGTGGTCACAACATAGGGTTTGGTGGAGAAATGAAGATTTTAGTATCCGAGTACTCACATTTATCTGTTTCTTTATAAGAATTGTGTACCCATTAACATTTTGAAGAATAGCTCCTTTATTTCTTCACCAAACCCTATACTCTGACCACTCTTTAGAATGGTCTAGAAGATGATTCTAATGAGTGGTCACAGTATAGGATTTGCTAGAAATGAGGATTTTAGTGATTGGGTATGCACGCTTATCTGTAGCTCTGATAAAGAATATTTTTAACCCTTTACTTCATGAATATTCATGTACAATATAATGACATCATGGCTATCAGTTATAACAGCTCATGGACTCAGGAAGCTTTGGCCATGACAAATGATTCTTACATGAATATTCATGGTGTAAAGGGTTAATGGGTTATTCTTTCAGTTATTTTTAATTTTTCATTTGTATTGTTTTACAGGTTTATATTGTTCACATTTAGAAAAAAATGTATTGCCTTTAAAAACATTTTATTTAATATGAACAATCTTATATATATCCATGGATAAAATTGAATAAAATACAACCAGAAAAAAGTAAAGTTTTAATGCTTTCCTTCTTATAAATGCCTATTCATCCCTTTGCAAATGGTGTAGACCCAGATCAGACTGCAACAGTTTACTGTAGGAGCCGTCTGATCAGAGTCTGCTCTGTTTGTTTATCGAAATTTATGGATCCACATTTAATAGTAAAAACATCCCTTTCATGTTCCATTTTATTGATTCTGTTCATGAATATTCATTTTTTTAAAATAAATCTTAAACAATGAAAGGGTTAATCAGATACCAAGCAACTTGGTGTCGGATCAAGTTCAAAACCGTTTACTTTTTCTAGAGTGTTTCATTGATGATGTTTATACCCAGACCAGCTGAGCTGTGGACTGCCATGTGTCGTGTCATATGTTTTGTTAATAATTTGTCTTGACTGTGCATGTGTTTGATGTGTTTTAGGGAAATAATAATGAGGTTAATGTCGGAGATAGGCTGAGCAGGAGCAGTAGTGTTGAGGTATTATTTCTGTTACCATAGCAATAGATAGATTCCATAATGTCATGTGATTGGAAGCTGGTTCTGCAGTGTAACCTGTAAATGTAATTGGGGACTGGCTCACAAAGGTCTATGGTCCCTTTGGCTCTTATTTTAACCCTTTCCTCCATAAATACGCCTTACTACGCCTCTGTAAAAGTCACTTTTGAAACCATTGTGATAAAAAGAGCATTTGCTCCATAGGAGCAAATGCTCTATTTATCACAATGGTGTCAATACTACACAATTCTAACATTTTCCTTTTCTCTAGTAAATCCTCCTTTTTGGTAGATTTATTCAAAGAAGTTGGGTCTGAAAATAGCCTATGGGGGAATGGGTTAAAAGAATCACTGAATCATTCTACTGATGCCAAATCAGCTGCTTGAGTTCATAGCTGAACAGGGGATGAAATTGTTGTGTCTCATCTAAAGAAAGCCATTTATATTGATTTTAGCTTCAATTAAAAGATTTTTTTTCTTAATTAAAATGTAGGTTCTTTTTAGATGTAAAAGGATATAGAAAAGTTCTTTGAAACAGATAACCTGAATGATTCCAAATTGAACCACTCATTTGTATGTCAACCTTAAGCTTCAAGTTTTATTTTGTCTGCTTCATTTTCAAAATACAACGTATATTCAATTTTATTTTCGAAATATAAACGGAGTATCAAGCAGTTTAGATCCTGATGAGATGCCAAGTTTCTTGTTTGCAACATTGCACTGTCAATGCTCAGGCCTGCATGTAACCGTTACCTCCATAAATACGCCTTTCTACGCCTCTGTAAAACTCACCTGTTGAAACCATTGTGATAAATAGAGCATTTGCTCCAATAGGAGCAAAATTTAATACTCTTTTTATCACAATGGTTTCAAATTACAAAATTCTAAACAAGTTAATGCTCCTTTTCAGTAGATTTATTCAAAGAGGTTGTATCTAAAAATAGCCTATGAGGGAAAGTGTTAAGATGTGCACTAATCTGTCATTGCTGCTACTCATTAGAATCATCTCTTTGAGGCACTTCTAATGAGTAGCAGCAAGATGGAGGTTTGGCAGAGAAATTTAACATTATTTTTTCTTATATTACTTAATATCTACATCTCTGCACGGTGGAATCACACAATTTTGCCCATAATATGCTAAAATACTGCCTGTTCATTTGCAATAATAATGAAAATACAAATTTGCCATCACTTGTAGAATGTAATTTCCTGTTCTGGGGGAAAACGGTTGACAGAGCATAAATGTTGTGAATTCTTCATAGTTTTTAGTGACAACTGACATATAAATCACGGCCTTTAATAAGGTTGGCCTACATCTGAATTTATATCAAGAGACAATTAGAGGTGTTGTGTTTGAGCTAATCTGTAGTGCTTTCAGAGTTAAGACAAAAGTCACTTCTAAGGGAATGAATGAGAAATAAAAATAATATTGTTGGGAAATGTTTAGGTGAGAAATCAATGATAAATGCTTCCTGTTATTCTAGGCTAAACATGCCTCTGATATGACGCTAATAAGTGCCAACAAGACGGGGTTTGGTTGAGAGAGAAATTATAGATTGTGATTGGATAAAGCAACTCCATAAAAATGTCTTTTTATGCCTTTGCAAAATTTTTAATAGAGTAGACCCAGATCAGGAGGCTCCAATAGGAGCCATCTGATCAGAGTCTGCTCTGTTTTGTGTATGAAATAATATAGATATGATTCTATGGTTTCTGCCATTGCCAGAATTTGCAGGACAAAAGTAATTAAGTGGCCAGTTGTTTTTCATACTCTTATATTTAGTTATTAACCTTTTACTCCATAGACACGCCTTTATGCCGTTGCAAATAGAGAAGACCCAGATCAGATGGTTACTGTAGGCACCGTCTCATCAGAGCCTTCTCTATTTACTTAACCCTTTCTCTCTTCTGCATATTGGCCAACTTTCAATACCTACTGAATATTCATTAGCAAAATAGAAATATGGAAGGTGGAACATTTTAGACATTTTAGAAAGCAAAGAAACAGATCTACCAAATTATATTAGCAAACAGAGCAGACCCTAATCAGACGGCTCCTCTAGGAGCCGTCTGATCTGGGTCTACTCTGTTTGCAAATGCGTGAAAACACGTTTATATGAGGGAAAGTGTTAAGGGATAATGCAGATCTTATTTTACAGTTTCTTCCAGGGCTAAAATTTCAGTATTTGTATAACCATTACAAAATCGGTCTAATTAATATTCATGATGTCATTATTTCTGACATGAATATTCATGGAGTAAAGGGTTAAGAAATATTTATTAAATAAGTACTAGTTTTAGATAGATTTTTCTGTACATTTAAAGGATAAAAAGCTGTGATTTTTTTGCCCAGGGATGTTTTTCTCTAATTGTGAGCCAGTTCATATTTACTGAAGACAGCATAATCAGGTTCTCAGAACATGACAAATGGTAAAACTGTTACTAATCCAGTTATAGGCTTCCAGTAGAACATGGATAAAGGCTTCCTAACAAGGTGTCAATAACCAGTGCAAATGCTTCTTAATTGTAGTTTACTGGTGTTAGAGCTTCGAGGCATGTGAAAAACAGCAAAAAAATCATTCTCTCAGAAAAAGGGGCTCGTTACACAAACTCCCAAGATGAGATGAGTGAAATTTATGTCTTGGCCCATTTTGTTTTCAGGGTAAACATTTTCTATGTGCTTGTCCATTATGATCATTGGATTAAAGATTTTTTTAACCCTTAATCTTTGGCTTTGCGAATAAAGTAGACCCGGATCAGACAGCTACTACAGGAACCATCTGATCAGGGTCTTCTCTGTTTGCTTATGGTATAATAATTATTAAAATTAATCTAAATAATATTCATGATGTCGGTAATTCACCAAATATAATCGTCAGTATTTCAGCTATTTGCCACAGTTCGCTAATTTCAAATAAATAAGCTGAAATGTTTAAAAAGGTTACTGACAGTGCTTTTAATTTGACATAATGTTTTCATCAGGATAAGTATTAAGCAGTAATGTAAAACTGAACAAGTAAGGGTAATATCAGGAAACAGCACTGATGGTAGGAGTGTAGTACAGTAAAACCTCTCTATAACATGTACAGCCACTAAATTACATCAAGTATTTTGTGTTAAAGGCAAGTGGCAGCTTAAAGTAAGGTGAAAGTAAGACAGAACGCTCCTATAGGAGCATTCTGTTTTACTTCCACCTTGCTTTAAGCAGCCACCTGCAATAAATACCAAATAATTAACACAATTAAGTGGCTGTTATAGAGAGGTTTTTCCGTACTATCATTGCTGTATTATGCTTTAGCTGCAAATGACCTTAATCCTTTGGATGCTGAAATTTCAGAGTTGAACTGTCCATCGTAAAAGTAGAGTCCATTCAGTATGTAAGGGTACGATTTGTGAGAGGAATTTGAATGATAAACATTGCAGACCCTGATCAGAGGGCTCAGCTAGGATCCCTCTGATCTGGGTCTGCTATGTTTGTAGATACCTGTACATTCATTTCTCTTGTGCATTCAAAGGGTTAATTGTTAATATGTAAAACAGACATGGCAGTGCCGCCGTGTACAATGGATATTTCATGTACTCAGACATGCTGGGTGCAGTATAATGGATTGAGAAGGAATCCATTACTTTTATTGCTGCACATTTTGCACTATTGATTTCAGTACTCCAGCAACAGTCCCAAGTTCATTTATTCCTTTGAATGCTGACTTTTCAAAGTGGGATGATCCGATAATTGTTTAATGGTAGAGTCTATTCTCTAAGTATGAAAGGATATACATCGGTAGAGGATTTTGAATGACAAACTGTGCAGACCCTGATCAGAGGGCTCCACTAGGAGCTGTCAGATCTTGGTCTAGACTGTTTGCAATTGTCAATGCACTCATTTCACGCATTCAGATCTTTAATCCTTCTACTGTTACCTCGTTCCCTCCTAGTGATTCATTTTGTCGCCTCTGTAAAAGTCACATTTTGAAACCATTGTGATAAGTGGAGTTTAAACGTTGAATTTTCAAATGAACTATTCCAAAATTCAAACACGTCAAGCTTATTGTGAATATTAAGGGACTTTTCAAAAGAAAGTGTATCATGACAAACAGTGCAGACCCTGAGGAGAACACTCCTAGGAGCCCTCTCATCTGGGTCTACACTGTTTGCAAAGGACATTAGTGACTCGTTTCCTGCACTGAAAGGTTTAAGCTGAATTAGCATTTATGCAGTAGGAGTAAAATTAACTCTTTGCATGCAAAGTAAGTGTTGTCTGCAAAAAAGTCATCTGCCACAAATTTAAAGGTTTCTTCCATTTCTTTAAAAAATGAAATATCTGATTGTCATACAGTTAGATCATGATGAGATGCTTCGTAACTCGTTGTCTCATCTTGATCTAAACTGTTTTCAGAGGAAATCACAAATTGTCCAAAGAATTAAGACATAAATAGCTTCACTTTTGCATTAAAAATTGCTGGCATAATAGTTATGAATAATATATGGGGTTGATTATTATTACAGAGTAGGAGTTTTATTTTCATGGAAATTTATAAGTGCAGCTTCTGTAGTTTAACCCTTTACTCCATAAATTCACATTTTTATGCCTTTGCAAACAGAGTAGACCCAGATCCATCTGATCAGGGTCTGCTCTGTTTGCTTATGGAATAATATAGATCTGATTCTACAGTCTCTGCTTTGGTAAAAGTTCCACATGTTAATATGCCATTTTAAAAATTAACCTAATTAATATTCATGACGTCATTATTTCTAACATGAATATTCATGGAGTAAATGGTTAAGTAGTAATTTCACAGCACTATAACTATATTGACCCTAAATATTCAGGTAACCAGTCTCACGCTGGACTGGTTTGGTACTGCTGAATAAGTCAAATGTTCCACACTGTTTTGATAAGGAATAGTGTAGACCTAGATCAAACTGCTGCTTTAGGAACTGTTTGATCTGGTACTGCCTTGTCTGAGTAGCAGAAGTTTAGACCGAGATTAACCCTTCCAGTGCGGCAAAATGGACCCACTAATGTCCTTTGCAAACGGTGTAGACCAAAATGATAGGGCTTCTTGAGGAATCGTCTTAACAAGGTCTGCACTGTTTGTCATCTTGCAACTTTCTCTATGTCCATTTGAAAGGGTTAATCCTTTCCTGCATAAATACGCCTTTCTACACCTCTGTATAAGTCACCTGTTGAAACCATTGTGGTAATTAGAGCATTTGCTCCTATAGGAGCAAATGCTCTATTTATCACAATGGTTTCAAATTACAAAATTATAAAAAAAAATCTTTTCTCTAGTGAATGCTCCTTTTCGGTAGAGGCATCAAAAGAGGTTGGATCTAAAAATAGCCTATGGAGGAAAGGGTTAAACTGCTCCTTTAGGAGTGGTTTGATGTTGGTCTGCTCTAGTTGCCTAAGTTTGTCTAGCTTTTTGACTTTGATCTTCCTTAGTTGCCTTAGGTTGTCTAGCTGGATATTTAGGGTTACGTATACCATACTTTAGCACATAGCCTTAACCATTTGTGCCTGTATTTTCTCTGAATAGAGATGATAGGCAAACATTGAAGACCAGGTTCAGAGGGTTCCTCAAATCTGTGTCAGCATTGCTTGTTTTACAAAAGTCTTGTCGGCAAAAGAATTCTTGAAGAAACGCCCCTCAAAGTGAGAATAAGAATTAAAAAAAAAAAAAAAGTATTTAAGTTATAGTCTACCTTCTGTCAGAAGGACCGCTCAGCCGACTGTACATTTACTCCCTTGGTCATTGAGTCATTCGCCTACAATATTGAGCACTGCTAACTAATGGCTCAATCATGCAGCCACCGTACCGGCTAGTGACCCTCACAGGTACCCATTTTAACCCCTAGGTAGAGAGGAGGTGCGGGTGGGAGACACTGAAAAGCGTCTCTGAAATTTCCGAGAGGGACCAGGATTCAAACCCTGGACCTCCGGATTGGTAGTCTACGTGTTAACCACTAGACCACCACACCACACACCACCATAAATTAAAAATATATATTTTGAGAGTTTACTAAGAAATGCAGGCTAAAATGGGTTAATCTTTCTCATAGGATGAGGTTTCAATAACTATATAGTTGCACCCTCTTTTTATTACCACTACAGATATCCAGATGAGATGTGTAAATCGATACATTTTCAAGAATAACTTCTCATTTCTCTATCAAACCCTATGTTGTGACCACTCTTTAGAATCAATTCTAAAGAGTGGTCACTACATAGGGTTTGATGGAGAAAGGATGATATTGGTACAAAGTCATGTTGTATTTGAGTACGCACCTCATCTGACATATTTACACCCCCACAAACAGAGTTTGAGGGGGGTATACTGGAATCAGCCTGTCGGTCGGTCGTCGGTCGGTCGGTCAGTCGGTCGGTCTGCAAAATCTTGTACGGCGAACTCCTCCTTCAGTTTCAACCCGATTCACTTGACACTTGGCATAATTGTTAATCAGGAGTAGTAGATGTGCAAGACACAAATTTCAGGTCTCTGTGACCTTGACCTTGACCTTGACCTTTGGCCTTGAAATTGGTCTTGAAATTGGCAGGCAAAAGCTTGTACTTTGAACTCCTCCTTCACTTTCAACCTGATTCACTTGATACTTGGCATAAATGTTGCTCAGGAGTAGTAGATGTGCAAGACACAAATTTCAGGTCTCTGTGACCTTGACCTTGACCTTTTGCCTTGAAATTGGTCTTGAAATTGGCAGGCAAAATCTTGTACTTTGAACTCCTCCTTCAATTTCAACCTGATTCACTTGATACTTGGCATAAATGTTACTCAGGAGTAGTAGATGTGCAAGACACAAATTTCAGGTCTCTGTGACCTTGACCTTGACCTTTGGTCTTGAAATTGGCAGGCAAAATCTTGTACTTTGAAATCCTCCTTCAATTTCCACCTGATTCACTTGATACATGGCATAAATGTTACTCAGGAGTAGTAGATGTGCAAGACACAAATTTAAAATCTCTGTGACCTTGACCTTTGGCCTTGAAATTGGTCTTAAAATTGGCAGGCAAAATCTTGTATGGCAAACTCCTCCTTCACTTTCAACCTGATTCATTTGATACTTGGCATAAATGTTACTCAGGAGTAGTAGATGTGCAAGACACAAATTTCAGGTATCTGTGACCTTGACCTTGACCTTTGGCCTTGAAATTGGTCATGATATTGGCAGGCAAAATCTTGTACTTTGAACTCCTCCTTCAATTTCAACCTGATTCACTTGATACTTAGCATACATGTTACTCAGGAGTAGTATATGTGCAAGACACAAATTTCAGGTCTCTGTGACCTTGACCTTGACCGTTGGCCTTGAAATTGGTCTTAAAATTGGCAGGCAAAATCTTGTACTTTGAACTCCTTCACTTTCAACCTGATTCACTTGATACTTGGCATAAATGTTACTCAGGAGTAGTAGATGTGCAAGACACAAATTTAAAATCTCTGTGACCTTGACCTTTGGCCTTGAAATTGGTCTTAAAATTGGCAGGCAAAATCTTGTACGGCCAACTCCTCCTTCACTTTCAACCTGATTTACTTGATACTTGGCATAAATGTTACTCAGGAGTAGTAGATGTGCAAGACACAAATTTCAGGTCTCTGTGACCTTGACCTTGACCTTTGGCCTTGAAATTGGCAGGCAAAATCTTGTACTTTGAACTCCTCCTTCAATTTCAACCTGATTCACTTGATACTTGGCATAAATTACAGAATTTTCTCTATTTGAACTTTGGGTATTTTTGTTATTTGGTCCTGTTACATGTTCAAAACTTGGATTTGCAATCAAGGCTGCCGTGTGGGGGTATTCATCACCTTTAGTGATAGTTCTAGTTTATTTTGCCTATATAGTTGTAATTTTTTCATTGTATTTGCCATTGGTATGTATAAAATCTATTAACCCTTTGCCTGCTGTAATTTATTTCAGATTTGTTCAAACGTTTGAGAAACTACTCACTGAGTGTCAAACAGCTTGGATCCTGATGAGATGCTGAGTTAATCGGTGTCTCATCTAGATCCAAGCTGTTTGCAAATGGCAGTTTGGTCACATTTAGCAGGCAAAGGGTTAACTGAATTTGTTTCAGCTATTGACATACATGTACATTCAGTTCCATTAGAATTGAAGAGAATTCTGTATGCTTTCTCTAAGACAGTGATTTGAATTTAATAGGATAATATTATGAACAAGACAGGTTTTCCGGTATTGCATTTTCAGCATGGTCTTTGGAATCAATGCATCTATACTACCTGTAGTCTTTTACATGTTGAAAAACCAGCATTTGTAAACAGTGTAGACATAAATTAGGTCCAGAAAGAGCCACCAAATAAGGGGTTGCTATATTTGGAATTTGCACATTTGTTCATTATAAATTATTATAAATTATATCTTTAACCCTTTACTCCATAAATACGCCTTTCTATGCCTTTGCAAACAATGTAGACCCATCTGGTCAGGTTCTGCTTTGTTTGCTTAAGAAATAATATACATAGATCTGATTCTATGGAAATCTGTTTTAGTGAAAAGTGAAAAATTACCTTGTTCTGCCATGGCCAGGAAAGCCTGTGCTCATAGTTATATCATTAAAACAATCTAGCTAATGAATATTCATGATGTCTTTTATTTCTGACATGAATATGCATCAGGTAAAGGCCTTTTAGCCCATAGCTATAAAACTTCTTAGCTTGAGTCCTTAAGTTCATTGTCTGATTTTGAGCCTAAGCTCAAGATATGGGGGATTCCTAGTTGTATCTTGTGCAGCTCTAAAGCTTTATCACTTTTGACAGGTTTAGTAGAAGCACTTACCAAGGCATGAACAGAAGGATGCTATTCTCAAGTACAAATATATTGTATATTGCCAAGAATTCCTTGCTAGCAGTTAGTGACTCCAAACTGAAAAGGGTCCATTTTCATAATAACTCATGTAAGATTTAAAGCAAAATGTAATGATAGATAAAGAGTAATATGTTTCAAAATGCAACAGGTCTTGAATGAACTACATGTATCTGATACAGGTCAACACTGAGTGCCAATTCAGACTCCGCGGTAATCATTTATTTCCCCTTTCTAAATAGATATTCCTATTCTGACAAGAGATTATGCATTTAAATAAAGCATCGAATGATCTTTTAAAATTAAACATGTTTCTTTTGAATTAAAGTATGATAGTTTTTGCAGATGCTTTCCATGTTTTTAACTCGGTACTATTAAATCTTTACACCATGGAGACTCCTCTTAACACCTTTGCAAACAGAGTAAACATCTTTGAGGAGATCCAGCTGACAATGTAGACCTGTCAGTTTTGCAAGTTTTGTATGTTACCTGTTTTCCAGTCACTTTAGTTGGCCTTTGTAGTTAACCATTTGAGTGCTGATATTTCAAAGTGGAATGGTCCATCATTATTAATTGTTTAACCCAGTACTTCATGAACTATTTTTAAACTGAACTTCTTTGGACAAATCTACTGAAAAGGAGCATTTAATAGATAAAAGGAAACTTTTAGAATTGTGTAGTTTTCAAACCATTTTGATAAATAGAGCATTTGCTCCTATGGAGCAAATGCTCTTTTTATCACAATGGTTTCAATAATTGACTTTTACAGAGGCGTCAATTTGGTGGAATGGTAGTGTAATGGTAGAGGTCATTTAGTAATGTCTTGATTGACATTTTCTAGAGAGTTTTGAATGACAAACAGCGCAAATCCCAATCAGAGAGGACATCATCCAGCTTCTCTCTGAGTTACAGGTTTTACAAATAAACAGTTGTTTCATTTCAAGCTTTCAAAGGATTAAGAAATGTTTATGATGTCCTCTGGTAAAGCTGCTCATTTCTGTAATGTTTTCCCCCTACAATAACATCGATCAGCTATTGATCTTCCAAAAAAACGCAGCTGGTTTTAGTGATGCCAGGGGTGTAAACGTCCTCTGTCATCTGAACTCAAAATTAGGCTAATTAGAGACAGAACTAAATAGCTCTGATCCACTACTCCGATTCACTCTGATTGATGATTCCATTTCAGGTTCTGTTAATTAAAAGCTGATCTGTTTTCTATCCAGCATTTGTTATGTGATACAGAACAATAGGCAGTTTAGGATTTGCTGTATGGTATAGAAGTACAGTACATGTATTAATCTTTTCAGAATGTAAATATATTTACAGTTTCACATCGATCTGTGGGTGGCAAAGAGTTACTCAGAGTCTCATCTATATTACAGATTTGTCCTTGAAAGAGTTAATCCTTTACTCCATAAATATGCCTTTCAACGCCTTTTCAAACATAGTAGAGTCAGATCAGAGAGCTGTCTCAGGATCTTGGTCTGCCCTGTTTGCTTATGAAATAATATAGTGGTGATTCATGATGTCTTTATTTCTGACATATATTTGTTGTTCGTCCTTCGATCTCGAACAACAAATATATGTCAGAAATGAAGACATCATGAATCTTTATTTCTGACATATATTCATGGAGTAAAGGGTTACAGGGACGTAATATTAAAATTGACAAGAAAGAGCTATTACAATGTACAGTGTAACAGTAACTCTTGTAAGTTGTTTTTATGTTCATGTTTAACTTCATTCCTACATTTTTGTTCTGTATAAATGTTATTGCATGTAAATTTGAGTATGTTTTTTGTCTTGGACAAATACTGATATAAAATGGGGGGGGGGGGGGATTGTTTAACCCTCTGCCTACTAGAAGCTATTACTTAAGGAATATTTATTACCTGAATATTTATTTAGGTCAGTGAAAATATGGTTGATGTTTTGCATATAATTCCATAAGCAAACAGATCAGACTCTGATAAGAGGCTGCTTGAGGAGCAGTCTGATCTGGATCTGTTCTGTTTGCAAAAGTGCCAAAAGTCAACTATATGTCTGAATAACGTTTCAATGTTTCAACATTTGACATTCTTATTCTGTAGGATGGGTTCACTCCCCTGGCTGTAGCACTACAACAGGGCCATGAGCGTGTGGTGGCTGTACTCCTGGAACATGACACCAAGGGCAAGGTCCGACTCCCGGCTCTACACATAGCGGCCAAGAAAGACGACACCAAGTCAGCTGCTCTGCTGCTTCAGAACGAACAGAACTCTGTGGACATGCAGACAAAGGTGAGACCAGTTAGGAAAGAATGGCCTTTTATAGGTACTGATATAAAAGTATGACCAGTGGACAAAAAGAAATAAAAGTACAGTAGAAAATGTCTTAAGTGACCATCAAAAAGAGGTCTAATTATAGGTCTCTAAGGCAGGTGGTAGCTTAATGCAGGTCAAAAGTAATGCAGAAAGCACCTATATGAGCTTTCTGAATTACTTTTGTACTGCATTAAACAACCACCTGCTTAATAAGACCCCTATGTTCAATAGATAAATGGTCGCTAAGGAAAGGTTCTGCTGTATATGTTTGGCAATATCTCGGCGCAAAATACCTACGGTAATACAACTCATGATTTACAGTCATATATACATTATGAGTTTTGGTCCTGAACCAAAACAACTACTATTTTTTTGTTTCTCCGCAATATAGACCCAACCTCTTTGAATAAATCCACCGAAAAGGAGCATTAACTAGAGAAAAGTAAAATTTTAGAATTTTGTGATTTGAAACCATTGTGATAAATAGAGCATTTGTTCCTATAGGAGCAAATGCTCTATTTATCACAATGGTTTCATAAAGTGACTTTTACAGAGGAAAGGCGTATTTATGGAGGAAAGGGTTAAACCAAGTGACTACAGTATATTATTCTCTGGTGTCTTCTGTCATTGCAACAGTGCATAACATGTAGGCACAGCATAGGTAGAGATACTTACAGATACTGGTGCTGAAATATACAGCAAAATTTAATACTGCTTGGAATATAATGACTAACTTTCCAATTCATTTGCTTCACAAAATAATGTCCACATTGATAAAACATGGTAATAAAAAACTGTATTCGGATCTGAGATGGAATTGAAATATGGAATATACTTTCTATATGTATTAAAGACTGGTTTGACAATAGAATCGAAATTAAAAAAAAATCTAAGTGGTGACAGAAAGCAGATATGAACCATTAAGAGACAAATCAGCGAAAAAAATGATGATTTTAATACTTAAATACACACTTTTATTTATTGTTTCTCTTATGGATCAAATAAACAAGCTCAGCCCTAGAAATGGTTTGATAGAAACAACACTTGACTCATGTTATTTGAATCCTTTGAATGTATGAAAAGAGTATACCGTCACTTGCAGACAGTGTAGAACCAGATTAGAGGGATCCCTGTTTTTCAAAATCCTCCTGCAAATTCAACTCTTTCATACTGACCGGATTCAGCATTGAAATGTCCAGTTTCTATTTAACCCTTTCCTCCATAAATACGCCTTTCTACGCCTCTGTAAAGGTCTTTTTTTTTTAAACCATTGTGATTAATAGAGCATTTGCTCATAAGGAGCAAATGCTCTATTTATCACAATGGTTTCAGAACTATACAATTCTAAAATTTTCCTTTTCTCTAGTTAATGCTCCTTTTCGGTAGATTTATTCAAAGAGGTTGGATCTAAAAATAGCCTATGAGGGAATGGGTTAATCACAGTCTTCCCTGTTTGTAAGACTGTCAAGAACAGCAAATTCATCCAAATCTAAATGAATAGGTCATTTCTTTTTTAAAGAATTCACTAAAATAACACTTTACTCCATGGATATCCATGTAAGAAACAATGACACAATGAATATTAATTAGAGTAATTGTTATAATAGAACATGGACACGGGAATTCTGGACATAATAGCATAAGCAAAAAGGGCAGACCCTGCTTTGGGTCTACTGTTTTCAAAGGCATATTTATGAAGTAAAGGGTTAAATTGTCTAGTTGTCTCTAATCTGTGGAAATTTAAAAAACGAAGGCAGTGTTTTGTAAAATTGCTGTATGAACATTATCAATAATGTATGTATTTGTCGGAGGCAGCCTTTGGAATATATTACAGTGTCTCAATTCTCAGAAGCTGCATGTGGCTTTGGAGTGTTGCCAAGTATTCCTTATTTGTTTCTTTGAGAGTGTTACACATGGTTCCTAGTGCTGTTAAATATTCATAGGGGTTCTACTATTTATAGTCACATTCTGTACAATATTGTGCTATGTTTGCACATTTTGTATAAACCTGTCTGAGGTTCTTTGAGATGCCAATCCTTCATATAGACCAATTCATGCAATTTCATACAATTTATGCTAAGTCGCTATGAACTTGCAGTGCTGCTCTGTTTACCCTAAATATTTGGACACCCATTCTCCCCATTCCTGCAGTTTTCTGAAGGATATGAGCAGAGCATGCTAAGTCCCTTTGAACTTGCAGTGCTGCTCTGTTTACCCTAAATATTTGGACACCCCATTCTCCCCATTCCTGCAGTTTTCTGAAGGATATCAGCAAAGCATGCTAAGTCCCTATGAACTTGCAGTGCTGCTCTGTTTACCCTACATATTTGGGCACCCATTATCCCTATTCCTCTAGTATGTAAACCTGAATAATTCAATTTGGCACCATTTTGATAATCTTAAATTAGACTGACCTTGAAACAATTAGTGTAGACCATCATCAAGCAGTTTGATCTACGTTTGCGCTTTTTGTCAAAGTTTTTTTTGTCTATTTGCTTTTTTGTTAGCTCACCAGAGCACTTTTGTGCTCTGGGTGAGCTTTTGTGAGTCACCTGATGTCCGTCGCCGTGCGTCAACAATTTGAACCTTTAAAATATTCTCCTGAATCTACAGGGTTCTCAGCTTTCATCTGTAGGTCCTCTACAAAAGTTATATAAAGTATGCCCCTGGGGTCAAAATTGGGCCCGCCCCAGGGGTGCCTTGTTAGCTCACCTGAGCCAAAGGCTCAGGTGAGTTATTGTGACCGCGATCCGTCCGTCGTCCGGCGTCCGGTGTCCGGCGTCCGGCGTCCGTCGTCCGTCCACATTTTCAAACAACATCTCCTCTGAAACTACTGACCCGATTTTAACCAAATTTTGTCAGAAGCATCAGTGGTTAGGGGGAACTAAACATTGTTCACATTATGACCCCCGGGCCAAAAATGGCCCCGCCCTAGGGCTTATCAGTTTGTCATAGGAAAATCTTTAAAAATCTTCTTCTCTGAAACTGTAAGGCCTAGACTTTTGATATTTGGCATGTAGCATGATCTTATGGTCCTCTACAAAGATTGTTCAAATTGTGACCCCCGGGCCAAAAATGGCCCCGCCCAAGGGCTTATCAGTTTTTCATAGGAAAATCTTTAAAAATCTTCTTCTCTGAAACTGTAAGGCCTAGACCTTTGCTATTTGGTATGTAGCATGATCTAATGGTTCTCTACAAAGATTGTTCAAATTATGACCCCTGGGTCAAAAATGGCCCCGCCCAAGGGCTTATCAGTTTGTCATAGGAAAATCTTTAAAAATCTTCTTCTCTGGAACTGTAAGGCCTAGACTTTTGATATTTGGCATGTAGCATGATCTTATGGTCCTCTACAAAGATTGTTCAAATTATGACCCCCGGGCCAAAAATGGCCCCGCCCAAGGGCTTATCAGTTTTTCATAGGAAAATCTTTAAAAATCTTTTTCTCTGAAACTGTAAGGCCTAGACTTTTGATATTTGGTATGTAGCATGGTCTAATGGTCCTCTATTTAAATAGTTCAAATTATGACCCCGGGCCAAAAATGGCCCCACCCAAGGGCTTATCAGGAAAATCTTTAAAAATCTTCTTTTCTGAAACTGTAAGGGAAGACCTTTGATATTTGGCATGTAGCATGGTCTAATGGTCCTCTACAAAGATTGTTCAAATTATGACCCTGGACCGAAAATGGCCCCGCCCAAGGGCTTATCAGTTTTTCATAGGAAAATCTTTAAAAATCTTTTTGTCTGAAATTGTTAGGCCTATACCTTTGATATTTGGAATGTAGCATGATGTAATGGTTCTCTACAAAGATTGTTCAAATTATGACCCCTGGGCCAAAAATGGCCCGCCCAAGGGCTTATCAGTTTGTCATAGGAAGATCTTTAAAAATCCTCTGAAACTGTAAGGCCTAGACCTTTGATGTTTGGTATGTAACATGATCTAATGGTCCTATACAAATATGTAGCTTGGCTTGTGGTCCTCTGCCAAGAATGTTCAACTTAGGACCCTGGCCTCTGGGCAAAACTTGGCCCTGCCTTGGGGCTTATCAGTTTTTCATGGGAAAAATATGAAATTTTATTTTTCTCTGAAACCATTAGGCTTAGACCTATAATTAATGGCATACTGCTTTGCCTTGTGGTTCTCTACCAATGTTGTACAAATGATGACTTCTTGGTCAAAAATGGCCCCGCCCTTGGGTTATCTCAGGTGAGCGCTTCAGGGCCTCATGGCCCTCTTGTTTTCTATTGAAACATATAGTAAAACTTTAAAAATCTTCTTATTCGAAACTGGAAGGTTCTCAGCTTTCATATTTGGCACATACCATCATGTTCAGGTCCTCTACAAAAGTTATATAGATTATGCCCCTAGAGTCAAAATTGGCCCCGCCTCAGGGGTAGCCAGTTTTCTATAGAAACATATCGTAAAACTTTGAAAATCTTCTCCTGAATCTACAGGGTTCTCAGCTTTCATATTTGGCACATAGCATCATGTTCAGGTCCTCTACAAAAGTTATAATAATTATGCCCCTGGGATAAATATTGGCCCCCACCCCAGGGGTAGCTAGTTTTCAATAGAAACATATAGTGAAAACCTTGAAAATCTTCTCCTTTAAAACTGGAAGGTTCTCAGCTTTCATATTTGGCACATAGCATCATGTTCAGGTCCTCTACAAAAGTTATATAAATTATGCCCCTGGGGTCAAAATTGGCCCTGCCCCAGGGGTGGCTAGTTTTCTATAGAAACATTTAGTGAAATCTTTGAAAATCTTCTCCTCTGATTGTCTGGTGAGCGATGTCAGGGCCAATCTGGCCCTCGAAAACTACATTTAACTTGTGTGAGTGGACTCCTGCAGGAGCCATGTCATCTGATACTAGGCTGTTTACTAGTCCTGGACGCTTCCTGCAGCATGACTAATGATAGGCTTTCATCTAGTAGGCTGGCTCCCCTTCAGATAATCAATACAGTATGTAATCTATGATGTCTGTAGCCACTCCTGTTTCCACACAGACAGATTTGTCAAATGTCATTCTATTTGATCAAGCAAACTTAGCAGATTTTATGGAAAGCCTTGGCAATGTCTTGTAATCTATAGAGGTGTCTATGAAGCCGTTTTTGCCTCATGTACATGTCTGAATAACCTATTCAATGCTGAATTTTCAAATAGACTATTCCAATATTCAAACAGACCAAGCTTAATGCAAATATTCAGGGAAAAGAAAAGTGTAACATGACAAACTGTAGATCCTGATGGAGGAGACCTCTCATCTGGGTCTATACTGTTTGCATTAGTGACTGGTTTCCCTCTCCGAGAGGGTTAATGATGTTACAGACCTAAGCGGTAGGGAATAATTCATAAACATTGGAGAACATTGATTTCTCTGAACCAGCAGTGTATAATCAATAGTCTTCTGTGTAGGCATGTATGATTCAATAATAAGATTAGACCATCATCTACTGAGCAATATGCTGAAAGCACTTTTGATAATAGTGTAGACTCTAGACGTTGAACACTATGTGGCTTCGTATATGATCAGGATCCATACATTCTAAATCAGTTATTGGAGTTTATGGCCAATGCGTGATGGATCCTGGTTGCAAAGAGTTTTTCCCTTTACTCTATGAATATGCCTTTGCAAACAGAGTAGACCAAGATCAGGCAACTCCGTCTGATCAGGGTCTGCTCTGATTGCTTCTGAATTAATATAGATCTGATTATACAGTTTCTGCTGTGGCCAATATTATATGCAAAATTGATCTTAATTAATATTCGTGATGTCATCAATTCGTTCATGATTATCATGGAGTAAAGGGATAAGAAAGATCTCCAGAACGAGATGAGTAAATAATGAAGCATTGTGGTAGATTCCTGTTATTATATAACCCTTCATTCCATAAATACACCTTTGCAAACAGTAGACTAAAATATTTAGCCCATGTCATTAAAAATAGCTTACATGTATAGTATAGCAAGCACATTGCAAGCATGGCAGACCCAGAACATAGAAGCTTTTACTGATTCAGAATTACCAAATAATATTATTATAATTATGTACAATATATTGACTGATGTTGGGCATATATGGACATGAACATTATTTGGTCACTGTCATCAGTAGATTGTAAAATGTCCTCTGTATGACCACTTTCCTATGAAAGCAATTAGAACATTCCACCAGGGCAATGTTAACCCTTTCCCCGTGTTCTATATTTAGGCCAAATTTCAATACCTACTGAATATTCATTAACAAAATAATTATAAAGAAATATGGAAGGTGGAATATTGTAGACATTTTAGAAACTAAAGAAACAGATCTATAAAATTTTATTAGCAAACAGAGCAGACCCTGATCAGACGGCTCCTCTAGGAGCCGTCTGATCTGGGTCTACTCTGTTCGCAAATGCGTGAAAACACGTTTATATGAGGGAAAGGGTTAATAGAGCCAGCTATTTGGGCCCAATAAGGAGATATTTAAGACCCCAGTTCTGTGAAATTTGGGGCCAGATGTTGGAATCTCAGTCAAGTCTGTTATTGGCAAACTGACAGGATCAATACTTTAGATGAGTCACTCTTGCTAACTCTGATACAAGTGTTTCCTAATGCCTTTGACAATTGTTGAGAGACTGATTGCAATTCCTAACATGCTATTGGGCATTCTTGACTACATCTGCAAACAGTTTGGATCCGCATGACAATCTGCCAACCAAATTTGCATCTCATAGAATCGTCTGACGTTCAGGTTGTATATTATATATTTGTATAGATGGAGAATATTGCCTGTAACATCATTGACTGAGATAGGCAAGATGTTTATAGAGTATGATTTGCTCAGCAGTTAGAACGATGTCTTTTGAAATGCCTGCAAGAAAATATTTCTGGGAAAAAAAACATTAAATATGTTCTTAATTCCTGCAATTGGTAAAATCAAGAGTTTCAAATTGTAAATTTCATTCTGGAGAAGACGGCTTATAAGTACATTTGTATTGATCAAGATTTCTATGATATAATGTACCATATTATCTCTAATGGTCCTTGGGGGATTCAATTTTTTATGCCCAATGTAATTATATTGTTTTTGCTCTGTCTGTCTGTTGGTTGTTTGGTTTGTCCCCAACTTTAACATTGGTGATAATTTTGTCACCATTCAACATACATACTTCAAACCTGGCATACATGTGCAACTTGTGGTGATGAACATTTTTAAGAATTATTAAGGTTAAGGTCATACATCAAGGTCAAAGGTTAAATTATGGGTAACGCTTAGATTGGTGATAATTTTGTCACCGTTAAACATACATACTTCAAACTTGGCATGCATGTGCAACTTATGGAGACAAACAATTTGGGGTGACTTATTAAGGTCAATGTCATAAATCAAGGTCAAAGGTCATATTGGGCATAGTGTTTCACAAACACATCTTGAAAAGAAACTTCTTACATTTTGTACTTAGGTGGTTGCTTAACCCTCTACATGTACTCCATAAATACACCTTGCAAACAGCAGAGACCCAGATCAGATGGCCCTGGTAGCTCTGTTTGGTCATGTTGTAATACATGTATAGATAGGATTCTACAGTTTCTGCCAATGGTCAAAACTTTTATTAAGATTCATGGGGTCATTATTTAAAAAAAATAAAAATTACATGAATATTCATGGATCGAGGGTTAATGCACAGTGAAAGCAACGGGGTGCATTCTGTATTGCTTTCAGTCTGCATTAAGCTACCCCCCCCCCCCCCCCCCCCCCTGTATTTAAAAAAAACCCACCTATATTTATTTAATGGTTATTATATGGGGTTTTAGTTGTTTTATTAATTGTTAGTTTCCCCTGAGAAGTAAGGTTGGCGTTATTTAGAGTAGGGACATTTATTAACCCTTCGCTTGCTGTTCACGTCAATATATCTACCGTACCTGTAAATAGTGAAGACCCAGATGAGACAGCTCCTGCAGGAGCTGTCTCATCAGGGTCTGCACTATTTACAAATTGATTGTGCAACCAGTACACTCCACAGCAGTGATTACACAGAGCAATAATTGTAGACAGTGAAAATATATGTAATTATACAACAGGGCGTTGGTAAAGAAGAAGAACTGATTTTTTAAAATTCAGCAAGAGAAGGGTTAAGGAGTACACAGTAAGCCAATGGATTGTTCATGTGAATCAGTGCATACTGTGACTGACTATTGATTCTCTAGAGGAAGTAATACCATAATTTAGTTAATATTCTCAATGCAGACTATTCTCCTGCAAAGAACTGATCAATGTGTCTGCTTTGCTTAGCATTGATTTCTGTAAGATATTGTTATGAATAATTTCTTTCCTCTGCAGAATTGAACATAAACTACTTGCCATTTTATCTGCTTAACCCTTTGCTTAATAAATACTTTGCAAACAGAGCAACCCAGATCAGACGGCCCATAGGGGCCGTCTGGTCAGGGACTGCTCTGTTTGCTTATGATATAATATAGATATAATTCTACAGTGTCTGTCCCAGCCAAACATTTCTGTGTCCATGTACAATTATAACAAATTAATCTAATTAATATTGATGATGTCATTATTTCTTACATGAATATTCATGTAGGAAAGATTCTAATCTGTTGCAATTTTTAGTTTCTTTCCCGCTCATTCCAGCTTTTGAGAAACTTGACAGGTGTCTCATCTGGATCAAAGTTGGTTGCAAATACAAGTCAGGTCACTCTTAGCAGGATAAAACAGGATTACATTACCCTTTCCCTCATAGATGACTTCTGGTACCTTTGCAAACTTAGTAGACCCAGATCAGGCAGCTCTCCATATATCTATTTCTGTTACAGTAACTAAACCAATGTTAATGTGTAATTATAAAAATTCAGTCCATGAATATTAATACAGTAATAAATTTCTTAACCTATTACCTCAAAGTAATTGGCTATTTTTAGACCCAACTTCTTTGAGTAAAATTACTGGAAAGGAGCATTTGAGTAAAATTACTGGAAAGGGAACATTTTAGAATTGTGTTGTTTTGAAACCATTGTGATAAAAAGAGCATTTGCTCTTATTGAGCAAATGCTTTATTTCTGACAGTGGTCTCAGAGAGTGACTTTTACAGAGGCGTCAAAAGGTGTCAATATGAGGGAATGAGTTAAATTAGTTTTCATGGGGGGGAAAGGGTTAAAAAAAATAGAAAGAAAGAAAAAAGAAATATCTAGGAATGTGTACATTATTGATCAAATACAATCCAAAGGTGCCCGACGCATGCTGGGACTCCCCCACGGGACTACCATGTTACATTTTCATATCATTGTACTATTCTAGTATAATCAGCTAGCACATAATGTCTGATGTCTGTGTGTGTCATTCACTATCTGTGATTTGATTACCATAATTAACTCTAAATATTTGGCAATACAAACTCGACAAGTAGGGCAGACCCAGATCAAAGTGCTTCTTCAGGTCTACACTGTTTGTTACCCCATTGATTTCATTCAAAGTTTTCCAAACTCTGCAGAATTGATTACAAACCGGTAGATGAGGCCCAGGTAAAATGCATAGATTAAATAATTTTCAAGAGATTAGCTCCTTTATTTCTCCACCAAATCCTATGTTGTGACCATTCTTTAGATTCATCTCATTGAGAGTCTGGTCACAACATAGGCTTTGTTGGGAAGTGATGATTTTAGTATTTGTAAACACACCTTTGTCTGAATATTTAGGGTAAATAATGCAATCTATATGTAATTCAAGCTTTGTGTTTAACCTATTACCTCATAGGCTATTTTCAGATCCAACATCTTTAACCCATTACCTCATAGGCTATTTTTAGGTGCAACCTCTTTGAATAAATCTACCGAAAAGGAGCATTAACTAGAGAAAAGGAAATTTTTAGAATTTTGAAGTTTGAAACCATTGTGATTAATAGAGCTGTAGGAGCAAATGCTCTATTTATCACAATGGTTTCACAAAGTGACTTTTACAGAGTCGTCAAAAGTCGTCAATAAGAAGGAAAGGGTTAAATAAATCTACCGAAAAGGAGCATTTATTAAAGAAAAGGAAAATTTAAGAATTGTGTAGGTTTGAAACCATTGTGGTAAATAGAGCATTAATTTGCTTCTATGGAGCAAATGCTCTATTTACCACAATGGTTTAAAAAAGTGACTTTTACAGAAGCGTCAAAAAGCGTCATTATGCGGGGAATGAATTAGGTTAAGTTTTATAATGTTTTGAGTACTCGTGATAATGTGTGCCTATACTAATATATATATATGTTCTCTCCTGTTATGCCAGCAGGGAGGAGGTCTTGTAAATGACACAACCAAGGTTTGTACTCAGGTGTTCTGGTCATGTGATGTTGTGTACTTTCACCCTTGACAGTTTTATGTTTCAGGTGTTTTTTTGTGACCCTTTTACTCAAGCTTTGTGACCCTTTTACTCAAGCTTTCTCTAATTTCATTTAAGCTTTAAACTCTTTTATTTGCATTTTTTTTATTTCAGACTAAGTTAATGTAAGCCTTTACCAGATACAGATACGTTTTGACAGCTTTTCAAAGTAGATCCAGATTGGATGGCTCCTGTAAGAGCCATCTGATCAATGGTCTGCATTGTTTGCTGATGGAATTATATACATGTAGATCTCATTTTTGCAGTTTCTGCCTTATCCAAAATATTATGATAAGTCTGACTTTAGAGTGTCTAGCAATAACAAAACAATCTTATACAGTAAAACCTCTCTAAACTGGACATTAAAATTTATGATAAAAAACATCGGTCTTGGAGACAGGTGGCAGCTAATGCAGGGTAAAAGTAACTCCTTCAGGAGCGTTCTGCATAACTTTCACCCTAAATTCTTCTCTACTTAAGTTCTGGTTTAGAGGGGTTTTACTGTATACATACTATGCCATTATATTAGAAATAAATAATAATTAATTCTTACATGAATATTGAACAGGGAAAGGGTTAACCCTTTCCCTATTCACTATTCATGTAAGAAATAATGACATCATGAATATTTATTAGCTGATTTTTTATAATGTAACCTTTTTAAGGAACATATTTTGTTTGACAGAAACTGTAGAATCAGATCTATATCATGTCAAAAGCAAACAGCAGACTCTGATCAGACGGTTCCTAGTGCTGGAGCCGTTTGGTCTTGGTCTACTCAGTTTGCAAATGCATGAAAAGGCATTTATATGAAGGAAAATGTTAAGTAAACTAAACATAAGATCACAATTTTTGCAGACATAAGTTACTTAGTGTTGAAAGAGTTTAACCTATTTCTTCATAGATACACCTTTTTAACGCCTTTGCAAATACAATAGACCCAGATAAGATGGCTTCTGTAGGAGCAATCTGAACAGGGTCTGCTCTGTTTGCTAATGGAATTATATAGATCTGATTCTAAAACTTCTACAATGACTGAACATTGCCTTCTTGAAATACCAATAAAACATTTCAGTTCTTTTATTCTTGTTTTTTAAATTTTGAAGTTGAAAAAGAAACATTTGCATGGAGTTTGCGTTAATGAAAAATTATTGACCTCATAACAAAACACTTGTTGTCAGTCTTACGTTTGTTTTTCTCATATATTTTCTCACACATTTCTAGCTATTGTCGTAACTCTGGCATCCACGTTGTCGTTGTCGTTCAGAAATTTTACGTTGGCTATTACTCCTTAACGATTCATGCAAATCTTGTGAAACTTCACACACTTTTTCACCATCACAAGGGCTACAATTGAACACACGAGCATTGGTACCTGTATGTGGTCCTGTTTACTTCACCAATTATTGTTCAAAGAATAGTAAGTTCTAATTTTGTATTAACCCTTTCCTCCATAAATATGCCTTTCTATGTCTCTGTAAAAATCACCTATTGAAACCATTGTGATAAATAGAGCATTTGCTCCTATAGGAGCAAATGCTCTTTTTATCACAATGGTTACAAACTACAAAATTCTAAAAAAAAATCCTTTTCTCTAGTTAATGCTCCTTTTCGGTAGATTTATTCAAATTAGTTGGATCTAAAATAGCCTATGAAGGAATGGGTTAAAGCACATTGAATGTCATTTTTCAATCAGTGTGGTATGGTAAAACCTCTCTACAATAACCACTAGGAAGAAGTATAATATTTAAATATTAACCCTTTCCTTCATGTAAACGCATTTTCATGCATTTGCAAACAGAGTAGACCCAGATCAGACGGCTCCTATAGGAGCTGTCTGATCAGGGTCTGCCCTCTTTGCTAATAGAATTCGAAAGATGTTTCTTTACTTTCTAAAATTACTACAATTATCCACCTTCAATATTTCATTATATTAAAACTTTACTCCTTGATTTTTCCACCAAACCCTTTACTGTGACCATTCTTTAGAATGGCTTCTTTCAAAGAAACGATTCTAAAGAGGGGTCATGGTATAGAGTTTGTTGGAAAAATAAAAGGAGTTATTTTTGAAAATGCAAAGAAACTGTTCTAAAGATTGATCAAAGTAAAGGGTTTGATGGAAAAATTATTTCTGAAAGTGATTAAATGTATGCATCTTATCTGGACTTCTGTATTACATTATACATGTTGTTATAACTAGGTACTTTACATTATAAAAATTAAGTTGAAGTGACCCATTTATACATAAATGCTCATTAGGGAAAATAATGTGAAAGAATTCTCTACATTACTTTAATTTTTATGCCCCCAAAGGCGGGCATATAGTAATCGCATTGTCCGTCCTTCCGTCTGTCCGTCCGTCCGTATGTCCGCACTCACCAAAGGGTAGTTGTGTGACTTTTTCTCTAACTAGTCCCACAAGTAAAATCATTAACCTGGCCATCTCTTGTGACATTAACCTGGCCATTTCTTGTGACATTAACCTGGCCAGTTGTTGGACATAGGGTTAGGGTTAGGGTTAGCTTCCAGATCATTCTTTTCCAAAGTTAGAGCCAAAAATAGTTTTTCTTGTGGGACTAGTCACACAAGAAAAGATCAAAGGAAAAAGTCACACATAGTATGTCCGTCCGTCCGTCCGTCTGTCCGTCCGTCCGTCCGTCTGTCCTTCCGTCCCAAATTCGTGTCCGGTCTGTAACTTCTTCATCTATAAATGGATTTCAATATAACTTGGCACAAATGTTCACCAGACAGAGACAATGTGTCGCGTTCAACTCCCCGGTCCATGGGTCAAAGGTCAAGGTCACAGGGTACAATTACTTTGTCACAAATTTCGTGTCCGGTCTGTAACTTCTTCATCTATCAATGGATTTCAATATAACTTCCCACAAATGTTCACCACACAAAGACGATGTTTCGCGTTCAACTCCCAGGTCCACGGGTCAAAGGTCAAGGTCACAGGGTACAATTACTTTGTCACAAATTCCGTGTCCGGTCTGTAACTTCTTCATCTATCAATGGATTTCAATATAACTTGGCACAAATGTTCACCACACAAAGACGATGTGTCGCGTTCAACTCCCAGGTCCATGGGTCAAAGGTCAAGGTCACAGGGTACAATTACTTTATCACAAATTTCGTGTCCGGTCTGTAACTTCTTCATCTATCAATGGATTTCAATATAACTTGCCACAAATGTTCACCAGACAGAGACAATGTGTCGCATTCAACTCCCTGGTCCATGGGTCAAAGGTCAAGGTCACAAGGTACAATTACTTTGTCACAAATCTCGTGTCCGGTCTGTAACTTCTTCATCTATCAATGGATTTCAATATAACTTGGCACAAATGTTCACCACACAAAGACGATGTGTCGCGTTCAACTCCCAGGTCCATGGGTCAAAGGTCAAGGTCACAGGGTACAATTACTTTGTCACAAATTTCGTGTCCGGTCTGTAACTTCTTCATCTATCAATGGATTTAAATATAACTTGGCACAAATGTTCACC
Organism: Azorinus chamasolen; assembly: GCA_963576725.1. Taxonomy (NCBI): domain Eukaryota; kingdom Metazoa; phylum Mollusca; class Bivalvia; order Cardiida; family Solecurtidae; genus Azorinus; species Azorinus chamasolen. The sequence goes on along the minus strand of OY755236.1, from coordinate 88,389,160 downwards.
ACACAAAGACGATGTGTCGCGTTCAACTCCCAGGTCCATGGGTCAAAGGTCAAGGTCACAGGGTACAATTACTTTATCACAAATTTCGTGTCCGGTCTGTAACTTCTTCATCTATCAATGGATTTCAATATAACTTGGCACAAATGTTCACCAGACAGAGACGATGTGTCGCATTCAACTCCCTGGTCCATGGGTCAAAGGTCAAGGTCACAGGGTACAATTACTTTGTCACAAATTTCGTGTCCGGTCTGTAACTTCTTCATCTATCAATGGATTTCAATATAACTTGCCACAAATGTTCACCACACAAAGACGATGTGTCGCGTTCAGCTCCCTGGTCCATATGTCAAAGGTCAAGGTCACAGAGTACAATTTTGGGGGGCATTTGTCACGTGACTGTGACATCTCTTGTTCATTACTTTTTTTTCCCACCTGTCTTGAAAACCAGTGCTCACTTGTTTTGTGTGACTGCTTTGGAAAGGTTTTAGATTGGTTTCATACCTCAGTGTTCTTGTCGGTCAGGAAAGGTTATTCATGCACTGCACTGCAAAACCTTATGTGATAGATAGGTTCATGTGATAGATGGGTTCATGTGATAGATAGGTTCATGACACTTAACCCTTTAAATGTGGGACACTTTGAAAACAGTGTAGACCCAGACCAGAGGGCTCCTGCACTGTTTGTCATTCAAAATCATCTAGTTTAAGCCTTTCATACTGAGTAGACTATATTTTAAACACCGATGGGCTATTCCATTTTGATAATTCAGTGTTGAAAGAGTTTGAATGACCCTATATTGAAATTTGCTATGAATTTTGAATGGCAAATAGTGCAGACTGGTCAGGGGGCTCCTGATCTTGGTCTACAGTGTTTACAAATGCTAGTACACTTGTTTTCCTTCATTCAGAGGGTTAAATTTTTAACTATTATAAGATCAATAACAGAAGCAATTGCCTTGAAGCAATTTCAAGGAGCAGGTTTTATGTTCAGCCTTTAGTCATAACTGAACTGTTTTAGCACTCAAAGCAATCCTTATCATTGGCTTCAATTCACAATGTAGATTTTTTCTTTTATATGTTTTCAAAATCACAATCATAATAAAATAATCATAAACAGGTTGGATTCTTATGAGATTCTGAGGATTTTATCATCTAATTGTTGATCTACGTTGTTGTTCTACGTATCATAAATTTACTGAAAGCATGTCCAGAGATAAGATATGAGTTTTTTCCCTGCCCCAGAATTTAGCAGATTTGTGTTTTATCTGGAGTGTGAGTCATAGTTTTGAAGATGTATAGATAAGCCTAAGATCTGTTATGATAGGAGATATCCTTTATACAAGTCAATGGCTGATATGATTTACCAATCAGTATTGATCCAGATCAAATGCCAAGTAGTGCATTGTCTGATCAGGATCTAATGTTTGCCTCTGTGTTTGATATTATGTCAAATAAAGTAATATACTGACTTTTAATAAAGGACATATTAAACTCCAACAAATAGCACAAACATTGCCATGGTACCTGGTTTGTAAAGGATATCTATGATAGGATCCAGGCTTCAGTGGTTGGTTCTACCTGACAGGTGGGAGGAGGGTTAGAAACCCTCAAAGTGGGTCAAGTACGGTAAACCCCCTCTAAACTGGACATTGAATTCAGTGTAAATATGGTCTTGGAGTCAGGTGGCAGCTTAATGCAGGGTGACAGTCATGCAGAAAGCTCCTCTAGGAGCTTTCTGCATGACTTTCACCCTGCATTAAGCAGCCACCTGCCTGAAAGTATCTAAATTCTTCTCTTCTAGAATTCTGGTTTAGAAGGGTTTTACTGTATAAACTAGCCAAAGATTCTGTGTAGCCTTTTGACTGGACAATTTGTAAACGTGTGTATGCCTTGTGTCCATTTATAGGGACAATGACAAACTATGCAGACCCAGACCAAATGGATTCTGTCGGTTACCCATGGAATAGGGTTTGCACTGTTTGCTCTTTATTTTTCATGCAAGAAAATCTGTTAGAATCAATCCTACTAATGATGTTGGATTCGTTTAAAACCCTTTACCTCCAGAACATAGAAATAATGACTATATGAACAGTACTTAACCCTTTCACTCATATTTGCAAATAGAGAAGACCCAGATCAGACGGCTCCTGTAAGAGCTGTCTGATCAGGGTCTGCTCTGTTTGCTTTTGACATGATATAGACCTGATTCTACAGTTTTTGTCTAAAATTGAGCTAATAAATATTCACGTTGTCATTATTTCTTACATTAATACAGAACAGGGAATAGAAAGGGTTGACTGAATTTTTATAGCATATTGAGCAGTGGAAATGTAGAAAAAGATCTTTATTATTTTCATAAGCCAACAGAACAGACCCTGATCAGATGGCTCTTACAGAAGCCATCTGATCTAGATCTGCTCTGTTTGCAAAGCTGTTAAAAAGCTTGTCTATGAAGTAAAAGGTTAAAATACGCATATGGACATATTGGTTAATGTTAACAGTTAGGAGTAACACATGTAACCCTTTCCCTCTTGCTGATGACTTTTGGCACCTTAACAAATGAAGTAGACCCAGATCAGACAGCTCCTGTAGGAGCTCTCTGATCTGGGTCTGCTCTGTTTGATTATGAATAATATAGATCTGATTCTGTTTCCAAACATTTTCTTGTTAATGCCTAATTACAAAATTTCAGTCCATGAATATTCATGCAATAATAGATTCTTACATTAATATTCACGGAAGACAAGGTTAGATGATATTCATGTTCTCCAGTAATAGAGAGTCTCTCCTGTCTAAATGTGTTTGTTTCGCAGATACATGTAGTTATAAATACACATGTGTAGCTCTGGAGTACATGTCCGTTTGCAGTAATAGCAGCGTTGAGTATCCATTCAATTCTTTTAGAAAATATAATCTTTGTGAAATGTAGTAAGGCTTTATTTAAATCATCTGGGTAATTTGGCATAGCTACAGATAAAGGTGCATTCCCTGATACAGTAAAACCTCTCTATAACGGCCACTAAATTACATCAAGTATTTTGTGTTAAAGGCAATTGGCTGCTTAAAGCAAGGTGAAAGTAAAACAGAACGCTCCTATGGGAGCGTTCTGAATCACTTTCACCTTGCCCTAAATACCAATTAATGAACACAATTTAGTGACTGTTATAGAGAGGTTTTACTGTGCTAAAATTGTCATTTCTCCACCATACCCAATACTGTGACCACTCTTCACAGAGATGATTCTAAAGTGTGGTCACAGTATAGCGTTCGGTGGAGAAATAATATTCCTGAAAATGTTTAAATTTATGCATCTTGTCTGGACCTCTGATGTTAAATACTAATGTGTGTGTTTCTTGTTTACTATTTCAGAGTGGCTTCACCCCTCTGCACATAGCATCTCACTATGGCAATGTCAATGTCGGTACCCTGCTTATCCAGCGAGGAGCAGATGTGAATTTCAGGGCAAAGGTATGGTTCCAGTCATCTTTTGATTATTATACTGAAACTTGGGTTAGCACAAAGCAAAATATTCGGGATGTAAGGGTGAAAATCTCTGTTTGAAGCATGAATTCATTTTGTCTGACCTTCAAGAAGTCACAGCAAAACTGTGGCTTCCTTGGGCCTGTGAGTGAACATTGTTATGACAATGATAGTTTTCTTATGCTTTGTTGTCTTTTTCTACAAACATACACTTTTGTTGCCAGGCATTGTCCTCTGCACAATTTGTTGTATGCTTGATGTTTAATTTTTGAATAGTCTTCCTTTTTGATTAACCCTTTACACCATGAATATTCATGTAAGAAATAATGACATTGATATTAATTTTTATGATGACACATGAACACAGGAATTTTGATCCATGGCAGAAACTGTAGAATCATATTTATATTATTTCAAAAACAAACAGAGCCAACCTCATTGGTGAAATGATTAAAGTACATCTAAAGATGGTTGATGAAACTTGCTTTGTTATTTTCAGAACAACATAACACCACTGCATGTTGCTGGACGATGGGGCAAGAACAACATGATCATCCTACTGCTGGACAACAAGGCCACAATAGACGAGAAAACAAGGGTATGATGACAATGGAGTGACCCAAAAACAACAAGACATTTTAGAAAATATTTTGCATCGGAGAGATTCATTTCATTTTGTTCTTTCTACCACCGTGATGGTTATACTGCCAAATATACTTGGCAGATAAACCTATAATCTCAAAATCTCATTTCTTCAGTTATTAACCTTTTCCAAACTGTGAATAAATACTGTATAAATAAAAATATAAAGAACTATTGATCATGTGTTAAACGACTGGGATCCAGATGAGAGGCCGACTTACTTAGCATCTCATCTGGATCCAAACTGTGTGCAACTCGTAGTCAGGGCTTGAATAGCAAGAACAGGGTAGGCAGAACCTGTCTTAAGCCACCTTACATTAATTGGACACAGGAATCTTGAAAAGCAGGTGGTTGCTTAATACAGGGCAAAAGTAATGCAGAAAGCTCCTATAGGAGCTTTCTGCATTACTTTTGACCTGTATTAAGCTACCACCTGCCTTATAGACCCATAATTAGACCTCCTTTTGATGGTCACTTAACCCTTTCCTCCATAAACATGCCTTTCTACGCCTCTGTAGAATTCACTTAATGAAACCATTGTGATAAATAGAGCATTTGCTCCTGTAGGAGCAAATGTTCTATTTATCACAATGGAAACTACAAAATTCTAGAAAAAAATCCTTTTTTCTAGTTAATGCTCCTTTTGGGTAGATTTATTCAAAGTGATTGGATCTAAAAATAGCCTATGAGGTAATGGGTTAAGACAGGTTCTACTGTAGTTTAATGTTGATGTAACACATCAACACATCTGGCATTTGCAAACAGGATGCTTTAATTTATACCAGTAGATATATCAGTACCTGATCAGAGTCTGTATTGATTGACACGGTTAACATTTCTTTGAACACTTTCAACACTCAAAAGTTTCCATCTGCTATTATTGTCGTCTGCTACAATTTTCAAAGCATATTTTCCTTCCATTTGTTTAGAGTCTAGAGATTGGAAAAGATTGTCAGGGTGTCAAACAGTTTGGATCCTGATGAGATGTCGAGTTAATCGGCGTCTCATCTGGATCCCAACTGTTTGCAAAAGACATCAAGAATTTGTCCTTAGTTTCGAAGTACTGTATAGCCACATTGTAGAAGCTTGAGAGTGTATACATACAGGTTTCACACTGAATTTGACCTTGACATTGACCTTTTATATTGTAAATCTTGAAGTAAGATTCATGTATTTTCAGATGTGTTCTTTTAGGCATTTAACCTTTTATCTGATAGACATGATTTTTAACGTCTTCACAAACACACTAGACCCAGATCAGACAGCTCCTACAGGAGCTGTCTAATAAGGGTCTGCTCTGTTTGCTTATGAAATAGTGTAGATCTGATTCTACAGTTTGTGCCAAAACATGTTCATATGCCATTTTAAAAATTCAGTCAATCAATATTCATCATATCCTTATTTCTTAACCCTTTCCCTCATATAAACGTGTTTTCACGCATCTGCAAACAGAGTAGACCCAGATCAGACGGCTCCTAGAGGAGCCGTCTGATCAGGATCTACTCTGTTTGCTAATAGAATTCGATAGATCTGTTTCTTTGCTTTCTAAAATGTCTACAACGTTCCACATTCCATATTTCTTTGTAACTATTTTGTTAATGAATATTCAGTAGGAATTGAAATTTGACCTAAATACAGAACAGGGAACCAGGGTTAATGACTGCTCATTGAGTAAAGGGCTAAGGAAACACTATGGGCTGTTGATGTTTGCTCAAATGTTGTACATATGATGAATTTAGGCAAACATATTTTATTATTGTTTTAGCCCTTTCCCTCATATAAATGCATTTTTACCCCTTTGCAAACAGAGTAGACCCAGATCAGACAGCTTCTGTAGGAGCAGTTTGATCAGGGTCTGCTCTGTTTACTTATAAAATTATATAAATCTGATTCTACAGTTTTTGTCTAATCCAAAATTCCCTAAAAAGATTATCTTATTAAATGGTAAATTAATGAATATTCATGATCAATTCATATAATTATGAATTTTCATGAGGGAAATTGTTAATTCTTTGGATATTTATTAATTGTCATCTGCTGTACTCTTTGTCTGAAGAGTTTATGTCTTTTCTTGTAGGATGGGTTGACTCCACTTCATTGTGCAGCACGAAGTGGACATGAAAATGTGGTTGACACTTTGCTGATACGAGGGGCTCCTTATCAAGCTAAGACCAAGGTATGTTATCATGAGCCCATATAGCTATGAAATAAAACAAAATAAAACAACACAAAGCAAACACTGACATGTAAAATAGCTTATTTATGGTGAAAGACAGTGTTTGAAGTAGGTAAATGGCCATTGATAAGCCGAAACAAGAACAGGAAAACACTATGTTAAAGTGTCGTATAAGATCTTTTTGAAGGTGAACATTTAAAGCTACAGGAAAAATTTAATTTTTCAAAAAGGAACTATTTGCTAGTTTTGGTTTTGTGAGTAACATAAGTTTGTGTTTTGCAGTATTACGTATAAAAGGAGAAAAGGATTCTATAGTTATGTTTTTAAATACAGTTACCTTAGCAATTGTAATTATATACATTTAGCTTGTGGAAATATGTAATGTAAATATACCCGAATTTCCCTTAGTATTTGGACAGACAAACTTAGGTAGATTGTGCAGACCCAGATCTAACTGCACCTTCTAGGTCTACACTATTTACTGCCATATAGTTGTAGTTTAAAGTCATCAAAGTGGTGCCAAATTGACTTATTCAGTTTTACAAATCCATGGAGAGAGGAGATTTGGTTTTAGAATACTTGGGGTAATTGGAGTATTTTCAGAATGGAAATGATGATTGGCTCTATGTTTTGGAGAATAAAATTCTTTGTACAGTAAAACCCCTATAAACCAGAATTGTAGTTGAGAATAATTTAGATACTTTTAGGCAGGTGGCTGCTTAATGCAGGGGGAAATTCATGCAGAAAGCTCCTCTAGAAGCTTTCTGCATGACTTTCACTCTGCATGATGCTGCCACCTGTCTCCAAGACTGATATTTATACTAAATTTGATATCCAGTTAAAAGAGACTTTACTGTACATTGATTAGATAAGTAGTGTTGTGAGCAGAGATAGTACATAAGAGAAATACTACCCTTCTTACCCTTATTTCCTTAACCCTTTACTCCATAAATACGCCTCTACAAACAGAGTAGACCCAGATCAGACAGCTCCTGTAAGAGCTGTCTGATCAGGGTCTACACTGTTTGCTTATGCTATGATATATATATGATTCAACAGTTTATGCCATGGCAAAAAAAAAAGAAACATGTGTCTATGTGCTATTATGTCAATTAATCTAATTAATATTCATGATGCAATTATTTCTTGAATGAATATTCATTGAGTAAATGAAGTATTCAGACAAACTTGGGCGTATAGTGCAGACCCAGATCAAACTGATCCATAAGGAGTCTTTGATCAGTGTCTTTACTATTTGCTACTCTGTCGGTGTATTTTAAATATATCAAAATGGTGCCAAATTGAAATATTTAGTTTTCCAAAACCGGTAGAAAGGTGAGATTGGGTGTCTGAGCCTGGGTAAGCCATTGTGAAAAAAAGTATTTTGCACTTTTCTCTTGTATTTGACTTCAGAATGGACTAACTCCCCTACACATGGCTGCCCAGGGTGACCACGTTGATTGTGCCCGCCTCCTGCTGTACCACAAGGCTCCAGTAGACGATGTCACCATGGACTATCTTACACCACTCCACGTTGCAGCTCACTGCGGTAATGTGAACACTGCCAAACTGCTGCTGGACAGGAAGTGTGACGCAAATGCCAGGGCTCTTGTAAGTTAATGTGTGCTTGAATCAGTGTCTGTCTGAGAGAAGTGACCGTACTGTTAAACATACCCCACAGTTATTGGTCAGACATGGAACAGTAACAACAATATATTGCAACTAAGTTACAATAATTAGTTAAATATTCATATCTTGTTAATTTCTTTTTGTGTCATGCTCAGCAAGTGCATTTGTATAGATAGATTTCCATGATGAGATACTATCCTGTCACGCCATTGATTGCCTCATTGAGATGAATCTTAATGAGTAGTCACAGCTATGGGACTTTAGCTTCTGATACACAATCCCTATCTGATCTCTGTATCCATATTACAGAATGGGTTCACTCCACTACACATTGCCTGCAAGAAGAATAGGATCAAGGTGGTAGAACTGCTCCTCAAGTACGGAGCCTCCATTGAGGCCACCACAGAGGTAGGTTTGAGTCTTTATTAGCACTCCATTGCCCACAGCAGAACATTTTGCATTCTTTTTATCCCTGATGTTAACCCTTTCCTCATAAATACACCTTTCTACGCCTCTGTAAAAGTCACATGTTGAAACCGTTGTGATAAATAGAACATTTCCTCCTAAAGGAGCAAATGCTCTATTTATCACAATGTTTTCAAACTAGAAAACTATAAAAGTTTCCTTTTCTCTAGTTAATGCTCCTTTTGAGTAGATTTATTCAAAGTGATTGGATCTAAAAATAGCATATGAGGTAATGGGTTAAACATTGCTGGATACTTCTTTCTAGCTTTTATGGTTTTTGAAGAAAATATTGAGGTATCAAAAATAGTTTGGAGGAAAATGAGAAATTCATTGGTTAAAGAACAGCATTAAAGTATTGATTGTAAAATTATTTATAATTCAGATATTTTCTGTGTGGCATTAGACAACATTGTGTTGGACAGGAATGAGATTTCAAGTATTATTTGTTTGTCTACCATTGTAACTTTTTATTTCAGTCTGGCCTATCACCACTGCATGTGGCTTCTTTCATGGGTCACATGAACATTGTGATCTATCTGATACAACAAGGGGCCAAACCTGACCACCCAACAGTTCGTGGGGAGACCGCGCTACATCTAGCCGCGCGAGCCCAGCAGACAGACATCATCAGGATTCTGCTGAGAAATGGAGCATCAGTGGATGCCAGAGCAAGAGTATGTTGACACTCATATATCATATATCTTGTTATTGAAACCTATTTTTATCTGATTCTACAGAATTCTGCCATGGCCAAAAAGCAAATTTTCATATAACAATATAGAAAACCAGATGATAAATATTCATGATCAATGTCATTATTTCTTACATAAATATTCATCAGGTAAGGGATTAAGACCAAATATGTTATGACCCTTTACTCCATAACTACGCCTTTCTTTTCCTTTGCAAACAGAGTAGACCCAGATCAGATTGCTCCTGTAGGAGCCGTCTGATCAGAGTCAGCTCTATTTGCTTATGACCTAGTATAGATGTGATGCTACAGTTTCTGCCAATTCCAAACAATCTTGTGCCCATGAGCCATTATAACAATTATTCCAATTAACACATTACTCCCTAGTGACGCATTTTTGCGCTTTCTGTGAAATTCACATTATGAAACCATTGTGATAAATAGAGCTAAATAGAGCTCTATTTATCACAATGGTTTCAAACTACAAAATTCTAAAAAAAAAATCCTTTTCTCTAGTTAAGGCTCCGTTTCGGTAAATTAATTAAAAAAGGTTGGGTCTAAAAAGAGCCTAGGAGAGAATGAGTTAATATTCATGATCTAAGCACAGCAGTAATCTTGAACAATTTTATCATGCATCATGCCTAAGCGTCAGTGCAGTTGTAGTCAGATGACGGATTTGTCATACACCAATAATCAAGAGTAAGATATTACCATGAGAAACAGCCAAGTCATGTATGAAGTTTCCAGTAGTCCTTGTGATGTAATGAGGTCACATTGGATCAATATAGAACACTGGTGACTGCTGGAATCTTAACCCATTGTATGATGAATCATAATATTTAACTTCTTCCTCTTTGAATAATATTAAAGCAAACCACCAAAACAAGATATTTTATTGTAGAATATGATGTTTACAGCAAACAGTGCAGATCCTGATCAGAGGACTCCTACGGGAGCCCTCTGATATGGGTCCACACTGTTTGCAATCTATTGATATACTTGTTTCCTGCATATAAAGGGTTAATTCAGCAAGATTCCTCAAGGTCTAGTTGACATTTTCTCAAGAGTTACTGGTGTCCTGTAGCCACTTTTCTGGTTCCCTGTGTTCACAATGCTTTTATTAAACCTTTACCACATGAATATTAATGTGAGAAAAAATGACATCATGAATATTGATTAGATGAATCATGTTAATGGCATACTAACCCTTTCCCTCATAGGCTATTTTTATATCCAACCGCTTTAAATAAATCTACCGCAAAGGAGCGTTAACAAGAGAAAAGAAAATTTTAGAATTTTGTAGTTTGAAACCATTGTGATAAATAGAGCATTTGCTCATATAGGAGCAAATGCTCTATTTATCACAATGGTGAACCATTCAGTGTTCAAAAAGTTAATATTTCCATCATTGATCTGTGCTAAAAAAAATTCTTTCCTAATATGTTTCCTATGAATTGAGGTTTGATCATACGACATGTATATGTCATTTTCTTAATCCTTTCCCCGTTCACATTCATGTAAGAACTAATGACACTGAATATTAGCTGGATTTTTTTTTAACTTTGGTGGCAGACTCTGTAGAATCAGATCTATATATGGTAATCTGGATCTATTCAAGGAAGAAGTATTGACATTATGAGTTTTACTTGTATTAATTAACCTTTTCCCTGTTCAATATTTAGTCTAAATTTCAATACCTACTGAATATTCATGGAGATAATAGTTATAATGAAACATGGACGGTGGAAAATTGTAGCCATTTTAGAAAGAAAAGAAACAAATCTTTCAAATCCCACTAGCAAACAGAGTAGACCCTGATCAGACGGCTCCTCTAGGAGCCGTCTGATCTGGGTCTACTCTGTTTGTAAATGCGTAAAACAGTGCTTTATAACATCAGACCTTGATCAGACAGCTCTCACAGGAGCCATCTGAGCTGATTCTATTCTAACTGAAAAGACATTAGATAACATATCTATGAAGTAAAGGGTAAATGCAGGCAATGATTTTACAAATTGTGTGTAGGAATGTCTATGGGGTATTGATCATTTCAAGTCTGTTCTTCACTTTCATATTATCACTTTTACCTTTAAAATGCTGCAGGTGAATTGAAATATTTTTAAAAAATTGGATCCAAATTAGACATGTTATATATTGTTATTAATCCAAATTATTTTTATTCTAATACTGCATTCTTGTGGAAAAGGGGAAATATACTGATAGCTTGCAGTTAAAGGAACACGAATTTTACAAGAATCATTTTAACCAATTATCAACTGAATGTTCTTTCAGGGAAAGCCATTAAATTGTTTTATGCCTGGGAAATTGAATTGTGGAAAGTCCCAGCAATTCTGATTTCAATTTAATTGTGTAAAAATTAACTTGTTTTGATCACTGACAGGATTTATTGATTTTGGCCAAGCCGTCCTGGTTTAGCTCATGAAATATCCCTTAACTTGCTGGATAAAAAGATGTCTGCTCAAATTGTGATCTCTTACAGTTTTTACTTCCGATTTTGTTGGATCTTTTGAGAGATCACTAAGTGTCAAACAGCCTGGGTCCTGATGAGACTTTGGGTTCTCATCCCATCATTCATTCTGGGTACAAGCTGTTTGCATATGTCTGTCAGGTTGTGATCAGCAAGATAAGAGAATAACCTTTTAACCCTTTCCCTGTTCTATATTTAGCCAAAATTTCAATACCTACTGAATATTCATTAACAAAATAGTTATAAATATGAAAGGTGGAGCATTGCAGACATTTTAGAAAGCAAAGAAACAGATTTTTCAAATTCTGCAAGCAAACAGAGCAGACCCTGATCAGACGGCTCCTCTAGGAGCCGTCTGATCTGGGTCTACTCTGTTTGCAAGTGTGTGAAAACGTGTTCATATGAGGGAAAGGGTTAATGCTGAATTTTTAAACCGACTATTCGAGAATTCATTTTTTTGTAAAAAAAGAGTGTTACATGGCAAACAGTACAGACCTCTAGGAGCTCTCTTATCTTGGTCTACACTGTTTTCCGGCACTGAAATGGTTAAGAGTATAAGGTAACAAGGTAAATTGCTGAGACAAGCATAATTCATTGCATGTGGGTGAATTTGTGATATACAAACAGTGTGGATCCTGATGAGACACTGAGTAACTCATGGGCTCATCTGGATCCAAACAATTTGAAACTCAGACTGTACGTTTTAACCTTTTCCTTCATATAAACACATTTTCATGCATTTGCAAATTGAGTACACACAGATCAGACGGCTGCTCTGTTTGCTAAAGGAATTTGAAAGGTCTGTTTCTTTAGTTTCTAAAATGGCTACAATGTTCCAACTTCCATACTGCATTAAAACTATCTTGTCCTTGAACATTCAGTACATATTGAAATTTGAAATAAATATAGAACAGGGAAAGGGTTAAGAGAAATAAAGGCAAATTTAAATTCTGGAGTTGCAGCTTTTTTTTGCAGACAGCATTTACTTAGCTTGCGCAGAGTTAACGAATGTACAACATGATATGAATTATTTAATGAAGCAAGCAATTTACAGCATTTTCAGAGTGACACTAGGGGATCACTTTTCTGACATGTTCTCTATTTGATTATCCATTATGACAATAATATGCAGCATCCTTAACTTTACAGCTGTAATACATATTATCAGCTGGTAGCTGTGTTGTATGGAGCAGTCTTGTTTTAACTATTTCCCCGTTCAATATTCATGTAAGAGAGTATGACATTATGAATATTTATTAGCTATATTTTTATAATGTAAAGTTTTAAAGGAATTTTTTGCTTTGACAAAAACTGTAGAGTCAGATCTATATCATGTCAAAAGCAAACAGAGCAGACCCTGATCAGACCACTGATCTTATCTGGGTCTACTCTGCTTCTTTGGGTCTGCTCTGTTTGCTTATGGTATAATATAGATATGATTCAGTTTCTGCTTGAGCCAAAATGTCTTATGCCATAGTAATAAAAATAATCTAATTTATATTCATGTTATGATTATTTCTTGCATAAATATGCAACAGGGAAAGAGCTTTATGGCTTTTCCAAAAATCAGATCTGTATCCTAATTTGGGCCTAGTCTGTTTGCAAATACATGTATGTGAACAGGTCTTTATATGAGGGAAAGGGTTAATTCTGATTCATTCAAGCAATGGAGCAATAGGAGATATGTTCAGTGTACTCCTATGTTCAATAAATGAATGACTGCTTAGTACTGTATACAAAAGATCACAAAGACTGTAAAATGTTTGCTTCTTTCATGCTATATGGAATAACATTGTTGCTTTCATCTGAACGTTAGTACTTATACTTCAATGAGTGTCTATGTTTGTTTTCAGGAGCAACAAACCCCTCTACACATCGCTGCCCGCCTTGGTAATGTTGACAACGTGGTGTTGCTGGTCCAGCATGGTGCCAAGCCAGATGCCCAGACCAAGGACCAGTACACGCCCCTGCACATTGCAGCCAAGGAAGGACATGAAGAAGTTGCTTCTGTACTGCTGGACAACGAGGCTAACCTGAATCTCACAACCAAGGTTGGCAGCAGCACAGAGTTTTGGTTTATCTCAGCTCTATATCCCATTCTCTCATATTGACTTTTTTTGACGCCTCTATAAAAGTCTCTTTTTGAAACCATTGTGATAGATGCTCTATTTTTCACAATGGTTTCAAAACTACACAATTCCAAATTTTTCCTTTTCTGTAGTAAATGCTCCTTTTTGGTAGATTTATTCAAAGAGGTTGGATCTAAAAAAAAGCCTATGGGGGTATGGGATATAGTAAATCATGTACACAGAACATGTCTAAATCTGGAGTTATTAGCCAGGTGGTAGCATAATGCAGGATGAAAGTTATGCAGAAAGCTCCTGTAGGAACTTTCTGCATTACTTTGATCCTGAATTAAGCAGCCACCTACTGTTATTCTATAGTAGAGAGGTTCTTCTGTATTGCCTGAGTGTGCAAATTTTCTGAACACCATGTTCACTTTGTACTCACTTGCAGTCAGTCAAAAAGGATTATATGTTGTAACCTCAGTTTGTTTGAGGAACAAAAATAAAGTTTAGTTATTTTGAGTTGTAACTTGTAACCAAATGATGAACAATAACGAGTATCTATGTTGTATTCCTGATGCTCTTGTTTAGGTTGATTGTTTATGAAATGACTGTTTTATGCTTCTTTGTTTAACAGAAAGGGTTCACACCTCTGCACATTGCTGCCAAGTATGGTCAGCTGAAGGTGGCCAAGCTCCTGCTACAGAAAGAGGCCAATCCTGATGTCCAGGGCAAGAACGGTTTGACCCCTCTCCATGTGGCCACACACTACAACCACGTCAGTGTTGCTTTACTGCTACTCAACAACAAGGCCTCTCCACATTCCACTGCTAAGGTTAGTAGTCTTACACCAGGTCCAAGGAGGTTATAATACTTCTGAGTCTGAGATCATTCTCAAGTATCTGATTGGTCAGATCCTGAGCAAGCTCAGAATCTGACCAGTCAGATGCTTGAGAATGATCTTAGACTCGAGACAAAAAGTTTTATAACCTCGGGCCTGTATTCATCCTAAATTTTCTGACACTCAGTCTCCCTTGCCCAGTGGTTGTAAAGCTTCATACATGTAAGTCAATTCTATGTCATTTTAAATGGAATTAGTGAAGTAGCAAATAGACTGGACCATAATCAGACTGCTCCTACAGGTTCTGGGCTAAACCGATATGCCAAAATTTGTATGCCTGACATCATGAATTGAATGGTTATTATGTCATATGAGCACACATTGCTTTTTTGCTCTGGCAGAAACTGTATAATTCCATGAGCAAACTATAACACTACATCATTCCATGAGCAAACTGTAAAACCTCTCTATAATGACCACCTAATTGTGTCAATTAGTTGGTATTTAGGGCAGGTGGCTGCTTAAAGCAAGGTGAAAGAAAAGCAGAACACTCCTATAGGAGCGTTCTGTTTTTCTTTCACATTGCTTTAAGCAGCCACCTGCCTTTAACACAAAATACTTGATGTGATTTAGTGGTCGTTATAGAGAGGTTTTACTGTAATTTCATGAGCATTTAGAGCACACCCTTATCAGATGGCTCTTACAAGATCTGATTATCTGATCTTGACCTACTGTTTGTGAAAAGATGTCTGTATCAGGTATCAGATTAAGTCCACATAGTATGTGCTTTGTTAGTTCATACTGAAATTCCTTGACATATTCTCAATCTTCACCATAATGTTCCTTGTCCTTCAGACTGTCACCATTGGAATTTAATCCTTTATTTAATAGAGACACCATTTGATGCCTTTGCAAATTGCATGAGCCATCTTATCAGGGTCTGTTCTGTTGGCTTATGAAATGATATAGATCTGATTCTACAGTTTCTGTCTTGATAAAACGTTCTGTTTTAGATAATACCATTATAAAAACTCAGCCAATTAATATTCATAAAGTCATAATTTCATCATGTTTAGAGTTGAAGAACAACTCTGCTAGGTCTATTTCATATAATGTTTGTTTATTTGTAGAATGGATACACCCCTCTGCACATTGCTGCAAAGAAGAACCAGATGGACATTGCTACAACCTTACTTGAGTATGGAGCCAAGCCTGATGCCGAATCAAAGGTTTGCTGAGAAAATTAGCAGATATCAGTCAAGAGTTCTTTTTACCAATACTTTATATATACGCATATTGGCACTTTTGCAAACAGAATACACCTAGATCAGACAGCTCATGCAGGAACTGTCTGATCCTTGTTTGCTCTGTTTGCTTATGGAATAGTATAGATCAAAGTCTACCTTGTTGTTCATGATAAAATTATGTCTTAAATGAATATTCATAAGGGGATTGGTTAATTCTATTTATCAGAGTAGATTAAAAAAGAGTGCTCTCTGTTCCAGAATGGATTCACTCCCCTGCACCTGGCTGCCCAGGAGGGACACACAGACATGGTGTCTCTGCTCATGGAACACAAGGCCAGCGTCAACAGCAAGTCCAATGTGAGTAGAGAATAATAAATGGAACTGCCAGTATTCACAGTAACACTTCCGAATATCTACTAAAAGCTTTTGTGAAATCTCAATCTATGAAAACTAAAAATTTACACTTTCTTCCATTTATGTCTAAAACCACAACCAGTTTGCAAAACAGTATGGATCTTTTAAGTGAGAAACAGTCATACTTTTAGTTGCCTTTGAATAACCCTTTATGTTATACATTTTATGTTTTTGCAAATGGTAGATCCAGATCAGACAGTTTCTATCTGATCAGAGTCTGTTCTGTTTGCCTGCATCTGATTCTATACTATCATGGCAATGTATTGACTTGTTTCGTGTAACAATATAAGAAATCAGGTAATATTAATAACGGGCAGTCTTGCCTAAATATTTACCCTTTACTCCATGAACACGCCTTTCTACTCCTTTGCAAACAGAGTAGACCCAGATCAGACGGCTCCTATAGGAGCCGTCTGATCAGGGTCTGCTCTGTTTGCTTATACTATAATATAGATATGATTAATCTATTTAATATTCATTATGACATTAGTTCATAGAGTAGACTGGTTGGAATGAGCCCTTTGTATAGTATCATAGACCGAAAGTTCAGTGTTAATAAAATGTCTTCAAGACTATCGATAATTATTTTTCTGGTAGAATGGCCTGACACCCATGCATCTAGCTGCCCAGGAAGACAAAGTGCCAGTCGCTGAAGTGCTTGTCAAGTATGGCTCCATGATTGACCCACAGACCAAGGTAGATAACTCTAGCAGAGTTTTGATGTTTATGATTTGTATTTGTTATTAAATTGAAAACAAAGGGCAAATGATTTGTATTGCAAAAACAAATTGATAGCATTATTCGATACAGTGTATGTTGATACAATACCTTCTTTTGCCGTATAATTTGTATGCATAAATTAATATATTATCTGTCTTTTTGCCATTTAATTTGTATGGGTAAGTTAAAACAATATCCATGCTTTTACCGTCTAATTTAATGCACAATGACAACTAGAAATGTGGCAGTCTGTAGAAGACTACTACCACTTAAACTTAAACATTTGAATACTGAATATTAAAAGTGGAATGGTCCATCAATGTTTAACGATAGAGTCCACTCAGTATGAAAGGTAACAATTTCATCAGAAGATTGGAATGACAAAAAGTGCAGACCCTGACTCTGCACTGACCCTGTCTCTACACTGTTTGTGCATGCTGGTATACTTGTTTTCTGCATTCAGAGAGTTAACATGAATCATGTACAATAGAAACCCTAAAAAATGAGCACTTAACAGAAATTGGTGTCTTCAAAAGTAGATAGTTGCTTAATGCAGGATGAAAGTAATGCAGACATCTCCTATATGAGTTTTCTGCATATCTTTCACCCAGCATTAGGCTACCACCTGACTTTAAGAACCTAGAATTATGCATCTTTTAGGTGGTTCCTATATAGGGGATTTACTGTACTTGTGATTATGTGTTTCAGGCCGGCTACACTCCGTTGCACACTGCGTGCCATTTCGGCCAGACCAACATGGTGAGGTTCCTGCTGGAAAAAGAGGCGTCTGTTAGCGCCACCACGAAGGTATGTAACTCATTACAGTCCATTGACAATTGAGTGAAATTGACAGTTTCTGTAATACTGTCATACATCTTATTATGGACATGCATGGTTTGTGATGGTTTACAATAATTTATTAAAATTCATTTAGCCCTTACCTAGATCTCACAGAAATGTCTATTCAAATTTGAATCTGGTGAAATTTTGACTATTTGATCAAGCTTTAGAGAAACTATTGACCAGGTTTTGAGAAACTATTGATCAAGTGTCAAACAGCCTATATCCTGATGAGGCGCCAACTTACTCTGCATCTTATCTGGATCAAGGCTGTTTGGAGTCGCAATTAGCGGAATAAGGGTAATGTAAATGTTAATCAAGTATGAAAATTTTAGATAAAAAGTCGTTAACTATTGGGCACAAAGTTTCAGAAATAATAGAGGAACCTCCAAGTGCTTTTTGTGTCACCTGCCAAGAGGCTGTGGGTCACATAGGGATCACTTTTCCATTGTCTGTCTGTCTGACTGTCTATCTGTCTCTCTGTCTGTTGCCTGTCTGTCTGTCTGTCCATCCATCACACTTAATTTTTTTTAATCTAACACTTCTCCCAGGAGGTTACTCATGTGTTACTTTGAACACTCTTGTTCCGTTTGTATTTTTACTAAATGACATTTGATTTTCATTTGCATGAAATTTACAGGTGTGATTAATTTCCTGACCATATCTCAAGCACAGTCTTTTGTAAGAAGACATATGCTGCATAATGTATTTAATAAGTGTAATACACTTTGCTTTGATGTTTTTATTTTCAGCTTGGCTACACACCTCTACACCAGGCAGCTCAGCAAGGCCAGGTGATCGTTGTCAACCTACTGCTGAAGCACAAGGCCTCTCCCAATGCTGTCACTAATGTAAGTGGTACAGCATCAAGTATATAGACAGTAAAACCTCTCTATAACGGCCACTAAATTGCATCAAATAGGAGCGTTCTGTATTACTTTCACCTTGCTTTAAGCAGCCACCTGCCCTTAATACCAACTAATTAACACAATTTAGTGGCCGTTATAGAGAGGTTTTACAGGAGTATAATTCTTTATCTACCCCTTTCCCTGTTGAATATTCATGTCAGAAAATAATGACATCATGAATATTTATGAGCCCAACTATTTTAAGGCATTATTAACAAAGTAATTTTTTACTGTGGCACAGAATGTAGAATCATATACCTTTCAAAAGTCTTTGTTAACAGAATAGACACGGCCACATGTTTGCTTTATGATCTTCCTATGCTACCTTACAGAAACTGGCAAACAGACCTTAAAAAACATTGATGCTTTTTATATGAATTTCAATATATCAATTATGTTAACACTTTAAACCATGAATATTAATGTAAGAAATAATGACATGACGAATATTAATTTTATGAGTTTTTTTATTGAGGCATAAATTAACACGGGAAATTTTTTGAATGACAGAAACTGCAGACTCAGATCCATATTATTCCGTAAGCAAACAGAGCAGACCCTGAACAGACCGCTACTACAGGAGACTATTCAGTTTGCAAAGGCATTAAAAGGCATGTTTATGGAGTACAGTTTATTATACAGAATATGCACAAACAAGAGTGACTAAACAAGAGTGAATATAAAGAAGGTCATGTATTACCTACCATTTTCACACTCAGCCACCTCATCAACTAATTTGCATGTCTCTTTAGAATGGACAAACAGCTCTATCCATAGCCACAAAACTAGGGTACATCTCAGTAGTGGACACACTCAAAGGCATCACTGAGGTAACAGAGACCGTACCCACTGGTGAAGACAAATACAAGGTTGTCTCCCCTGAAACCATGCAGGAAACCTTCCTGTCAGACTCCGAAGATGAGGGAGGTCAGTATTTATTTTTGATATGAATATTAACATTATTTATATTAACCTATTCCCTCATAAGCTATTTTTAGATCCAACCTCTTTGAATAAATCTACCGAAAAGGAGCATTTACTGGCAAAAAGGTAAATTTTAGAATCGTGTAGTTTTGAAACAATTGTGATAGATAAGAGCATTTGCTCCTATGGAGCAAATGCTCTATTTATCACTATGGTTTCAGAAAGCGACTTTTACAGAGGCATCAAAAGTCGTCAATATGAGGCAATGGGTTAAAGTTCATTCCAGTTTCTATAGGATTTTTATGCCAATAGTTCTGTCTGGTCTATTGTAATTATTTTGTGAAGTTGTCTTTTTCATGTTTAATTTTCTCCTCTTTTTTTAACAAATTTGAAATTTTAACATTTTGTCTTTCTTGTTATCATTGAAAATATTTGTTTATAATAAGATGTAACGTTTGATTATGTTTTCTATCATTTATCATGTTTTCTCATAGGGGAACTTTTTTTCTTTCAAATATCTCTGGCATGAGGGTTATTCTTCTATTTTGATCTTCATCTTTGTGCGTAGTCATGCATGTACTTAAAATTTTATTTTCCAAGTCTTGGATACTCATCTTGTATTTAGAGCTACAGATAACTGTGCGTACTCAAATACTAAAATCTTCGAGACGATTCTAAAGAGTGGTCACAACATAAGGTTCGCTGGAGAAATAAAGAAGTTATACTTGAAAAAGTGTTAATTTACGCATGCTATCTGGAGCTCTGTGTATTTGTGAAGACTGTTACTCATTTGTTATTCAGAGTCTTAGATAAGAGGAGTATTTTGAAAATGTAGACAAATTTACCTTTTACTCCATGAATATTCATGTAAGAAATAATGACATCATGAATATTAATAAGAATTATTTTTATAATGGCATTTAACACATTTTGACTCAGAAACGGTAGAATCCGAGCTTTATTATACCTTGAGCAAACAGGGCAGACCCTAATCAGACTACAGAAGCAATCTGATCTGGGTCTACTCTATTTACAAAGGTGTGCAAAATCATGTCTGTGGAGCAAAGGGTTTATTTCTATATGTGTCTGCCAACACCTATCTTGTTCATTAGAATTGCCTTTCCAAGGTGGTTCCAATGTGCACCAGCAAGACCGGGTTTGCCAAGGGATTATTAGTTAAACCTTTACTCTATGAATATTCATGTAAGATATAATGACATAATGAATATCAATTAGATTATATTCTGTACAGCCACATGAACAAAGGAAAGTTTGACCATGAATCAAGCTTTTGATTGGTCAGATTTGTGTTCTCAAGCTTTTGATTGGTCAGATTTGAGCCAAAGGCTCAAATCTGACCAATCAAAAACTTGAGAACGAACTCAGACTCAACTAAAAGTTTTATAAGCATGGACCCAGGCCTAAACAAACAGGGTAGACCCTGATCAGATCTGTGTCTACCCTGTTTGCAAAGGTGTATAAATGCATATTTATGGAGTAAAGGGTTAAATGAAAACCCCTCTATTCTACAGCTCTGTTATTTTGTTTTGTTGGCCTCTGTATGTTGATGTCCCATGTGTTTTGTTGTATTTTCCATCAGACCACAGCCTCAAGCATCGTTCATTTGGTGAGCATGCAAACAGTTACTTCGTTCAAGTCACACACAACAATCCACAGAATTGTCGTTCTTTCAGAAACTGTGCTTGTAGTATGCTTCCTGTTAGCTTTGATTATGTAGGATGTAAAATGATTTCAAGCAAAAGAGGCTGATATTAATCCAAACTCCTTTCTGTTAATTCTATTCCTTTGTGCATATTGAAAAATTCCTGTCTTTCAACCAAGTAAATTGCTATGCTTAGTGTTGTGTTTTAATATCTAAAACTATTCTGTTATATAGTGTAAACTCTGATAAACGCTCCCAGGGGTATTACTTTTTTAAAAAGAGCTTCCTGTATTTTGTACACACATGGTTGCTTAATGCTAAATGAATTCAATGCTAGGAGAGCTTTCTGCATTGGTTTCAGCCTCCATTAAGCTACTTGTTAATCAAGTATGAAATTATAATTATGTCTTCATTTAATGGTTATTATATAGGGTTTATAGTTCCTTTATTGATTGTTTAACCCATTCCCTCATATTGGCGCCTTTTGACGCCTCTGTAAAAGTCACTTTGTGAAACCATTGTGATAAATAGAGCATTTGCTCCTATGGAGCAAATGCTCTATTTATCACAGTGGTTTCAAAACTGCACAATTCTAAAATCTTCCTTTTCTCTAGTAATGCTCCTTTTTGGAAGATTTATTCAAGTAGGTTGGATCTAAAAATAGCCTATGAGGTAATGGGTTAAAGCCTCCAGAAGACAGGGGCCTTTAATAAGAGTCAGTCTCTGAGTGGGGTATGTATTAAGGAGAATACAGTATGTAGGTTTCTGTGTCTTAAATTATAATGTAAAATTACTGATATTGCACTTTTTATACCATCACATTTCAAGTCAAAGGTTTGAGCTCATCCAATTTCTGTTAGCGATACCTTGAAAACTGTGGCGCTACATGTAGACAGATACAGAAAAGACTGGATTGTTTGTGATGCTTGAACAACGTAGCTTGTTTTGTGTGACATACATGTTCTAGGATAGACTGTGTCTCTGCTGCTAGACATGTGTGTTACCCCATCCACTACTACTATACAGCTCCCCATTTATCCACCCCTAGTAGACCAGTCTGTGAATACATTGTAGACTGTTTATAGAGCTTAAAACATTAGACTAAATACATGATTTGCTTGTGCAAAATAATATGTGCCAATTATGAATTTATCAGTAATGTGTTGTGTTAATACACATATGCATCATAAACAGTAATTCAGAAGCATTGATACACTATTATCCTGTACTCTGTAAAGACACTTTTTGACACCTTTGCAAACTGAGGAGACCCAGATCAGATGGCTCCTACAGGAGTCATGTGATCAGGGTCTGTTCTGTTTACTTATAGAATGTCATAGATCTGACTCTATATTATTTGGCATAGCTATGTATTCACTTGTTTTAACCCATTCCCATTTCTGTATTTTTTCCATATTTCAATACCTACAGAATATTCATGGACAAAATATTTATAATGAAATAAGGAAGGTGGAACATTGTAGCCATTTGGAAAATAAAGAAACCGATCTACCTTATATTGAGCCTTTCCGACACCTCTGAAAGGCACTTTTTGAAACCATTGTGATAAAAAGAGCATTTGCTCCATAGGAGCAAAATTTTAATGCTCTATCTATCACAATGGTTTAAAAACTACACACTTTTAAAAAAAATCCCTTATTCTCAGAAATGGTCCTTTTCAGTAGATTTATTTAAAGAGATTGGGTCTAAAAATAGTGTAGGAGGGAATGGGTTAAAGATACTAGGTGTTACATTAACCCTTTACCTCATGAATATTCATGTAATAAATAATGACATCATGAATATTTACCAGCTGATGTTTTATAATCGCATATGAACACAAAATGTTTTAGCCACTTCAGAAACTATAAAATCAGATTTACAAAATTCCATGACCAAACAGAGCAGACCCTGATCAGGTGTTTCCTACAAGAGCCACCTGATCTGGGGGTATACACTGTTTGCATCAAAATATGCATTTATCAAGTAAAAGGTAAAAGGTTAAGATTTGAGGGTGTTTTTTTTATTCTTTTTAAAAGGGGGAAAGGGGGGGGGGTGTTACAGACTGTTCTGCATGTCACATGATAATGCTATATACCCCTAAGTTTTAACTAATTGTCCTACTTATTGCTTTTCATGAATCTTGATAATGCAGTTTATTTGTTAACTGATTGTTTACTGATACAGTTTGTGCTTTAGTTGTAAGCTTCATGATATTTCTGAATTAATGGTTTACTCACTTCATTGCTGGCATTCATAGTTCACAATCTTTATGTAGTAACAACTCATATTCTCATAAGGTAAGCTCAAACAGAATACATTGAAGAGCTAGATTAGTATTTCAATGTTATAGAGCTTTTTTTGATTACGTAGAACAAATTTAATTTTACGACTTTGTTGTGTGCAGATGATGAACAATGGTTTGGTAAGAGAACACGTTACAAGTTTGCTCATTGTATATTTTCTCACAGTTTCTTCTTTGTTTGACCCTGTGGAGGAAGATATTATGCTGTTCTTATACCAATATCCTGCTGAAATACCTTGACACAATAGTTTTGGTACATTAAAGTACAACCTGTCTTAACCCTTTCCCTGATCTATATTTAATCCAAATTTCAATACCTGAATATTCATTGACAAAATAATTATAAAGAAATATGGAAGGTGGAACAATGTACCATTTTAGAAAGCAAAGAAGCAGATCTATCAAACTCTATTAGCAAACAGAGTAGACCCTGATCAGACGGCTCCTCTAGGAGCTGTCTGATCTGGGTCTACTCTGTTTGCAATTGCGTGAAAACACGTTTATATGAGGAAAAGGGTTAAGCAACCAGTTATGTACTTATTATAGACTTAAAATGTAGGTGGTTGCTTAATGCAGGTCAACAATGATATTGAAAGCTATTACATGACATTGTACTTTCAACCTGCATTAACTTTTTTATACATTAAATGGATTTCAACTGTAAGTTTAACTGTGAGTAGATGGATTGTCAAGTACATAACTCTAGAACCATTTGTTGTTCAATTATCTCCTTTTTCTGATATTTTGTCTGCTCTAGGGCTTGACATGCTACCCAAAAGCATCTAGTTAAGGGTCAAGGTCATTTTGAAACTTTTCTTTGCAGCAGGATATAGGTGTATTTGTTTTTGAACTTCTTGACATTGTTACTGATGTATTTTTATGCTTCTGTGTTTGGGGTTTGTATTTTCTGATTGTGCTGATTTGTGAGGGCTGCTTCTCTAACTGAGCTCAAATGAATCCTGTAGGATCACATCATCTGTCAGAATATAGTCAAAAGAATTATGTTCAGTTTCTGTACCATCATGTAATTGATAACCCAAGGTCATGAGATTGCTAGGTCTCACATATATATCTTAAGTTTTTATGCTCATATTACACTTACTGCTGTCTGGAACTGCAAGAGTTGATAATTGATAGTAAATAATATCAGTAAATATTATCAATATCTATAAAAATTTTATGCTGTATTTGCATCGTTTTATGTGAGATCTTCACAGAAATTCATAATATTTCAACATACAGTAATTATGCTCCTCAACAACGGTGTTGGGGGAGCATAATTATAGTCGCCGCTTTGTCCGTCTGTCCATCCGAACTTTGTCTGGAGCATACCACAAAAACTGTCATAGATATCAACATGAAACTGCATAGATAGACTGATCTCGATGAGGAGAAGTGCAGTGCACAAGAACCATCACTCTCTTTTGCATAATTCAGGAGTTATTGCCCTTTGTTATTTTCATACTTAAAATTTGTCCGGAGCATAACACAAAAACTTATAATAGGTATCAACATGAAACTTCATAGATTGATCTTGATGAGGAGAAGTGCAGTGCACAAGAACCATCACTCTCTTTTGCATAATTCAGGAGTTATTGCCCTTTGTTATTTTTCATACTTAAAATTTGTCCGGAGCATAACATAAAAACTTATAATAGGTATCAACATTTAACTTCATAGATTGATCTTGATGAGGAGAAGTGCAGTGCACAAGAATCGTCACTCTCTTTTGCATAATTTAGGAGTTATTGCCCTTTGTTATCTTTCATACTTAAAATTTGTCTGCAGTTGGGGAGCATCCATCGGTTCTACCGATTCTCTTGTTAACCGTAATATTTAGACAGACAAGCTTAGGCAAATAGTGCAGATTCTTCAGGAGCAGTTTGTTCAGGTCTGCACTATTTAGAACCATAAATGAAACTATAGTAAAGTCTAATCTGAAGTTATCAACATGCTAATAAATTTTACCATTCAGCTTTATTGAAGTGGGTAGCTTGGGTGCCTGAATACGTAGAGTAATTAGGGTAATTTGAAAGAGGGGATTTGCAGTTCCTTGTATATTGGCTGTATATTTTCTAAAAATAGGCATGACACACATATACATGTATAGACATATTAAGCTTTTATGACATTCTCGGATTACTCATCATTAATTCAGCTTATTGATTGAATTAATACATATCATGAATATCAGGAATATTAAATACATGTAATTAGCTTAATATTTATAATATCATATGAAGAAGATGGTCAAAAAAATATAGAATCATTATAAGATCTACTTGTATATTATTTCATAATCAAACAGAGCAGACCCAGATTAGACAGCTTCTACATGAGCTGTCTGATCTGGGTCTACTTTGTTGTTATAATGAAATAAGGAAAGTTGAAAATTGTAGCCATTTTAGAAACTTAAGAAACAGATCCATCAAATTCCATTAGCAAACAGCACAGACCCTGATCAGACACTCCTATAGGAGCCATCTGATCTGGATCTACTTTATTTGCAAATGTGTGAAAACACATTTATAGGAAGGAAAATGTTAAACAGCCACTTGCTTTGAAAGACCCCATTGTTTATTCTTTAAGTTTTTGCTATACATCCCTGGGTGATTCCTCTGTATTTCAATTACAATATTTTTTTTAACTTTCAAACTGTTTAAGATTTAAGTTGATTGTCATTTTAGTGTACCTGACAGGCTTTCCAAATGGTAATTTGGAAACTGACCACTCTCATTTTCTTGTGTATTGTTTAATGAAATGGCTTAATTGATGCAAATTCCATCAAAACAAATCTAATTCTAAGCCTTAACCCATTACCCCATAGGCTATTTTAGACCCAACCTCTTTGAATAAACCTACCCAAAAGGAGCATTAACTAGAGAAAAGGAAATTTTAGAATTGTGTAGTTCTGAAATCATTGATAAATAGAGCATTTGCTCCTATGGAGCAAATGCTCTATTTATCACAATGGTTTCAAAGAGTGATTTTTACAAAGGCGTCCAAAGGTGTCAATATGAGGGAATGGGTTAAGGGCGGGTTTTAGCTTAACTAAGGATAAAAATTATGAGAAACATTAAAAATTATGAGAAACTTTCTGCGCTAAGGATAAAAATTATGAGAAACATTAAAAATTATGAGAAACTTTCTGCATGGAAACTTTACCTGATAATCCTGCAGTTTTATGGGTTTTTTTGGTTTTTTTAACGAGGGTAGACCCAGATCAGACAGCTCCTATAAGAACTGTCCAATCAGCATCTGCTCTGTTTGCTTTTAAGCAACAGGTCTAATTCTCTTCTTCCTTATTTTAATTTTTGCACAACAATTAAATAATATTTGGGTACAGTGTTAAGCAATCACCTATGTTTAAATTGTAGATTTTGATACATCAAATTTTACATGTCAATTGTTTTTGCCAATTTTCTCAGCCAATTTCTATACCATTTGTATATTTTTACACAATAGCAAAATTTTAATAAGAATGATTGTTTGTGATTTTTTTTTCTTAAAAATAAAATAAAAAGGTGTGTAATCATCCAGAAATTTGAATATTAACCCATTCCTCCATAAATATGCCTTTCTATGCCTCTGTAATAACCACTTCTTGAAACCATTGTGATAAATAGAGCATTTGCTCTTATAGGAGCAAAATATTTAATGCTCTATTTATCACAATGGTTTCAAACTACAAAATTCTAAAAAAAAATCTTTTCTCTAGTAAATGCTCCTTTAGGGTAGATTCAAAGAGGTTGGGTCTAAAAATAGCCTATGGAGGAGAGGGTTAAGTAGTTACATAGAAACTCACTTGAAAATAAGTTCCTCAGAATAACAAGACACATTTGAAGACAAGTAAAAATAATAGTATTGTTATGTAGTGGGTCGACTGTTCATTTGCAGGTTAAAAGTTTCACTATTATGTTGATCTTCTTGTTACAGTTTCTTTGTATATGAACCAGCCTTAAACAGTGAGGTCTGAATATATTGGCCTCCATGAAATGTCCCAGAACTTTTTAATTCGTTACTTCATAGATACATTCTTTGCACACCTAGTAGTCCCAGATCAGATGGCTGCTGTAGGAGCTGTCTGATCAGAGTTGGCCCCGCTTGCTTATGAAATGATACAGATTCTCACGAGTGGTCACAACATAGGGTTTGGCGAAATGATGATTTTAATAGTGTAGAACTTGATCAAATTGCTCCTCAAGAAACCATTTGATCTCGATGTATTCTATTTTCTTGAGTGTGAATATTTTGGGTAATTAACCCTTTCCCTGTTCTATATTTATTCCAATTTTCAATACCTACTGAATATTCATGGACAAAATAGTTATAATGCAAGTTGGAATATTGTAGCCATTTTAGAAAATAAAGGAAACATCTATCCAATTCTATTAGCAAACAGAGCAGACCCTGATCAGACGGCTCCTCTAGGAGCCGTCTGATCTGGGTCTACTCTGTTTGCAAATGCGTGAAAACACGTTTATATGATGGAAAGGGTTAAAGTGGCAAGATGGTGGACCTATTGAGACCTCACTGTATTGCAAGTAATTTATATAGAGGTATACTTAGTGGTTGCTCTTGATATCCCACAGTTTATTGCTCAACAGCATCTTGACCCCAGCTTTTCCTATTTTTCTAGGTTCGTTGAAGTCAGGTTCCTCTCGGAGATACAGTAATGTCATTATTATATATCCAGTTATTCCTCCATTAAGCCTCTCTCAGTCAAATAGCATCAGTAAAGGATGCATATACTGACCATGTGACCTACTAAACATGTATATATTTGGATAAAATGTACTGGTATACAGCTTTGCAGATTTATAAAGCATTGCAAAATTAATGTTTTAACATGTTTAACCCTTTGCCTGCTAAACTTAACCTAATTATCATTTGCAATCAGCATGGATCCATATGATACACCAAGTAAGTTGGCTTCTCATCAGGATCCAAGCTGGTTGACATTTGGTCAAAGGTTTCTCAAAAGCTTAACCCTTTCCTCCATAGGCTATTTTTAGACCCAACCTCTTTGAATGAATCTACCCAAAAGGAGCATTTACTAGAGTAAAGTAAAATTTTAGAACTTTGTAGTTTGAAACCATTGTGATTAATAGAGCATTTGCTCCTATAGGAGCAAATGCTCTATTTATCACAATGGTTTCAAAAAGTGACTTTTACAGAGGCGTAGAAAGGCGTATTTATGGAGGAAAGGGTTAAATAACGGGAAGTAAGTGAAAATTGTAACAAATTGTAGATTAACCCATTACAGCATAGGCTATTTTAAGCTCAACCTCTTTGAATAAATCTACTGAAAAGTCTGGAGCATTTTTTACAAAAAAGGAATTTTTTTTAGAATTGTGTAGTTTTGAAACCATTGTTAAAAATGGAGAATTTGCATAATGCTATATTTATCACAATGGTTTCAAGATGTGATTTTTACAGAGATGTCAAAAGGTGTCAATATACTGGAATGGGTTAAGCAGACCTCATTTTATAGCTGGCAAGGGGTTAGCACTCAATTTTCACTGGATGGATACAGCTCATACTGAAAGAAATCCCTGAATCACAACAATGATTGAAGTATTGTAACAGTGTAAACATTTGGTGTAAAGAATTCCTCAGCTGGGGTTACACTGTTTTCAAATTTAACAAGTAATAATTTCTCGTTTTAACTCTTTGCTGAATATTCAAAGTGGAATGGACCATCAGTGTTTAACCCTTTCCTCCGTAAATACGCTTTTCAATGCCATTGCAAACAGAGTAGACCCAGATCAGACAGCTCCTATAGGAGCTGTCTGATCAGGGTCTGCTCTGTTTGCTTATGGAATAACATAGATCTGGTTCTGTAGTTTCTACTTTTGAAAAAAAAAATCATGTGTTAATATTTCATTTTAAATATTAATCTAATTAATATTCATGATGTTATAATTTCTTACTTCATGGAGGAAAGAGTTAATTGTAGAGTCCATTAGTATGAAAAGTTTTTTGCTAGAGCCTTTAGAATGAAAGACCGTGCAGACCCTGACCAGAGGCTCCTAAAACCACTGATCTTGGTCAACACTATTTGCAAATGCCAGCACACTCGTTTCAAGCATTCGGTGTGTTAAATGTTGTAAGGTGCCCATCAGTATTAAGATTGGCCGTCAAACATCATTCATTCATTCCCATCAGTATTAATGTACCTCATCAGCAGTTGATTCACGCTTTTGTTGGTATGCTTAACCAATATGCAATACAAAGTTTTAAGAAGTAATTCTTTGCACTGTAAGTAATTGTGATCTGCAAAAGTTGCTGTTGCTAATAATTCTTGCAGTTCCTTTCAAGATCCATGACGAGAGTGTCAAATAATGTTGAGATACAGAATTACTCTGCGTCTCGTCTCAATCTGGCTGTTTGCATTATGTAATCACAAATTATCTGCTGGGCTGAACAGATGATGGATGTAACCACATTAAACTTTAGCAGTCATGATTAAAGCTTTTACCTCATGAATATTCATGTAAAAAAAATAATGACAAGACTTTTTTGTAATTGTATATGGACTCATGAATGTTTGACCAAGAAAGAAAGGGTAGAATTATATCTATATAAAGTAAACAGAGCAGATCCTGATTCAGACAGCTCCTGCAGGAGCTGTCTGATCTGGGTCTACTCTATTTTCAAAGACGTCAAAAGGCATCTCTGTGAGTGTGAGGTAAGGGTTAAATTATGCGTTTTCTCTGAAATTCATTAGACAATTTTATACTGTGTACTTCAATCTATTTGATGCTGTTTGACTAGACTGGTTATATGTGATAGAAAAGTAGCATGAAAAAAACTGTCAGAGGTGGAGAGGAGAGGAGTTATTTTGTCTAACAGTGGTGGTCAAGTTAAACAAGGGAAATAACATTTACAGGAGTAGTTGTCTTATTTCAAAGAGTTCCTTCCCTTAGAAAAGGCAAAACTAAAGAATTGGCCAGGGAATTCTTTTATTGTGTTAACATAGGTAGTTTATGCAGGTTCTAAATGCATGATTGTTGTTTTAAATTATTCATTCCTAATAGTATTTTATAAAGGGGCTTGTCTGAATTATGTGCATCTGCAGTTGATGTTAATTTAATCAAATATCCTAGAACAGCAAAAGAGTGTACTAAATTGACATTTTTTCTTGTAATTAACCCTTTACCTGACAATGACACTTTTGCAAAAAGAGTAGACCCTGGCCAGACAGATCCTGTAGGAGCAGCTTGGTCAGGGTCTGCTCTGTTTGCTTATAAAATATTTTTAGATCAGATTCTAAACCATTTAGCATAGCTTTTTATTCACTTTGAATAATTAGTTGATTTAATGTTTATAATGGGTGCAATCAGCCATGAATATTCATGAAGTAATGGGTTAATAATAAGTATGTTATGTCTAGTCATATTCAAATGTAATATCATATGTTATCAGTATAGTTTTTTAATTCCTTAGAGAACATGGGGACTTTGTATGTTAACCCTTTCCTCCATAAATACGCCTTTCTACACCACTGTAAAAGTCACTTTTTGAACCCATTGTGATAAATAGAGCATTTGCTCCACAGGAGCAAAATTAATGCTCTATTTATCACAATGGTTTATAAACTACACAATTTTAAAAAAAATCCTTTTCACTAGTAAATGCTCCTTTTCGGTAGATTCATTCAAAGAGGTTGGGTCTAAAAATGGCGTATGCGGGAATGGGTTAAAGAAAAGTTCCATTAATATTCAATACAACAATATAGGCATGAACACGTTTTTACAAATAGAAAAAGGATTCTATTTAGACACAGATCTCAATAGTTTAAAACCACATTTTCTTCTTGCTATAAGCATTTTGTTTGGTGTGTATTTATTTCCAGGGAGAGGGTGGGGCTTGTACAAATATAGTTATGGCATTTTCAGGAAACAGAACTCAGCTCAACAATGAATTAAAAGTCCTCAAGCCATGTAGAAGACAAGGCAACCCTTTACTCCATAGAGACGCCTTTTTGCATCTGATCAAATAGAGTAGACCAAGATCAGACAACTGCTGTAGGAGCCATTTGATCAGGGTCTGCTGTTTGCTTATGAGATAATGTAGATTTCTTCCTGTGTACCTAGGCCATTATAAAAATTTATGTAATAAATAATTTCTCACATGAATATTCATGGAGTAAAGGGTTAATAATAGTTTTACTAAGACAGTATTATGAGAACAGTATCATGTGTTCTGTGTTCAGTTTTGTTTCTCTCTTCACCTCCTTACCTTGGCTAGTCCTCAACGGTGTATCTACATTGTATCTGTAATATACAAATATCCCCTGTAGTACCCTCTAGGGCCAGTTTAAGACATTATGACTTATTCATATATTTTCTCTATTTGCTGCATCCCAGGAGACGACTATATGCCTCAGTCTCCGCTGTTTGGCAAGCCTCTGTCTGAACAGCACGTTTACTTATCGTATTATGAAGGCGGAAAGAACCGTAAGTGTCGTTGTTGTACAGAGCCTGGAGCACATGCATGGCTCATTGCAGGCATGTGACCACCTGTCACCTGTATTGTGTCAATCAATAGCCTTTTCTCGTGAAATTTTCTTTTGTATCAATTTACTTTTCTTTTTGCATGTTTATTTACCATATTGTATTAAATATACATGTACGGTATATATATCAGTCTTCGAAAAACATTTCTACAAACTGGACCAGCCTCATAAGCTATAAACAATATTTTGCAACAGTAGGCACTATAA
This sequence comes from Azorinus chamasolen, assembly GCA_963576725.1. Taxonomy (NCBI): domain Eukaryota; kingdom Metazoa; phylum Mollusca; class Bivalvia; order Cardiida; family Solecurtidae; genus Azorinus; species Azorinus chamasolen. The sequence goes on along the minus strand of OY755236.1, from coordinate 88,356,937 downwards.
AATATGATTAAACTTTAACACGGACAGCATCCTCGGTATAAAATATTTAGTTTGACTGAAGAAATTGGCGATGTTCATAGAAAGAAAGCCAAAATGAATGTGACCTTGTGCTTGTGGCTTCTGTTATGTCGTCATTGAGGGTCACTCTTTTTCGGAACATTTTCGGAATGAAATGCTATTTATACATTTGAAAGTCAATGACTTTAAGGGAAATAATAGGTGTTGGCACTGTGTTTCAATCTTCAGAGGTTAGAGGTTATAGTAAAATCTATGAATAGTTATATGATATCTGATATTCTTCAATTTCATAAGGCTTACATTTAAATCAGATCAAACCACTTAAAATTCAATGCTTTGCTGCATTTCATTAACCCTTTCCCTGTTCTATGTTTATTCCAAACTTCAATACCTACTGAATATTCATGATCAAAAAAGTTCTAATGAAATATGGAAGGTGGAACATTGTAGCCATTTTAGAAAATAAAGAAGCAGAACTATCAAGTTCCATAAGCAAACAGAGCAGACCCTGATCAGACGGCTCCTATAGGAGCCGTCTAATCTGGGTCTACTCTGTTTGCAAATGCGTGAAAACACGTTTATATGAAGGAAAGGGTTAATAAGCACATTTAAAACTTCCATGGAAGAACTGTGTCCAAGACTTAGAATTAAATGGGGTTTATTCACATCCAAACTAAGATAACATATAGAATTCTTCTTAATAAATGGTGGCCGTCTCAGTCTGCCTGTCCAACATACATTTTCTCTGTTTATTTCATCTTTGGTGTTGTGAATGATTTGTTGATTAAAGTCTTTAGTTCTGTGTTGTGGTCTTGTTTGACATGCATTGGAATATAAACGCTAAACAGCTGTTTATAAAGCAGTGTATAATTGTTAAGAAACATAATAATAGAATGTGGTAAATGAAAGTGAAATATAAGTTAAGTGAAGAAAATGGTTTTACACAGGAAATTATACACCAGATTCCATGATTGGCTGGTAAAGAATTTAACCGTTACAATGCGGGAAATGAGTAGCTAATGTACTTTGCAAACAGTGTAGACCCAGATGAGAGGGCTCCTAGAGGAGCCCTCTCATCAGGGTCTGCACTGTTTGTCATGTTACACATTTCTTTAGAAAAATATCTAAATACATGTACTCGCCATAAGCTTGACCTGTTTGAAGTTTGGAATAGTCTATTTTAAAATTAGCATTGTAAGGGTTAAACAGTTCAGTAATAAGGTAGAAGCAATGGATAAAACTAAAGTGTTTGGTAAATATGCTAACATGCATCCCAGTCTAACACAGCATTATCCTTCTAACATTAATTTTATCCTGTCCATTGAAACATTTTGTAAACAGCTAGGGACCAAGTGACATGCCCAGTAACTGGGCATTTCGTCTGAATCAAAGCTGTTGCACACTCAAACAGTAGTTTTTCATATGCTTGAATCTAATTTGGAATAAGTTAAAAAAAAAAAAGAAAAAAGAAAGGAACAAAAGATCAGGGTGTTAGTAGGCCCTACTCAAGTTAACCCATTCCCTGTTCTATGTGTATTCCAAATTTCAATACCTCTGAATATTCATGGACAGAACAGTTATAATGGAATATGGAAAATTGTAGCCATTTTAGAAATTAATGAAATAAATATTTCAAATTCCATTAGCAAACAGCAGACCTTGATCAGATGGCTCCTATAGGAGCCATCTGATCTGGGTCTACCCTGTTTGCAAATGTGTGAAAAGGCATTTATATGAAGGAAAGTGTTAATCAAAAAACCTGCAAGCTATTCTGATATGAAATCCAATATAATATGTAATATATCTGGCAAGCTTCTAACAACAGTATCTGCTTGGAAATATGAAAGAATAATTACTCAGTCCAGTCTGTATAATATACTTGTATGAATATAAGTTGTGTTTCACCCTGTACTTGTTGAACAGTCATGGAAGACTCCACCCATTATAAACATTCATATAAATTCATTTAAAATAATCTGATCTGGGTCTTCTCTGTTTGCAAAGGCATAGAAAGGTGTATTTATGGAGTAAATGGTAAATGGAGGATAGTGCAGACCGTGATAAAAAGGGCTCTTCTAGGAGAGTTCTCTTATCTGGGTCTACACTATTTGCAAATGTATGTACCTGTGTTTCTTGCAATCAAAATGTTTATAAAACAGCCTGCAATATTCATGACACGTCTTTGATGGTAATGATAACAGGAAATTTATTTTTAGATGTTTGTGTTGAAATCATTATCAATATAATTTAGAACTTTGTGGCTTTCAGCTAGGATTATCCGTTGGGAAATATGGCGCATTAACAAAAACATCCTGGCGAGTGAAACCTGATTAGGGACCCAGTAGACATCCCTGTGAATTGCTTCAGATGATTTCTGCAAAGTACATTGTTCTTTTATTTCGTTTAAAAAATCAATGTCCGAGTGTCAAACCGTTTGTATTCTAATGAGGCATCACTGAAGTTACTTCGCGTCTTGTCTGCATCAAGATATCAATTTTTAAAGGTTATCAAATATTCAGTATAAATGCTTAAACACCTTTCCATGCCTTTGCAAACTGTGTAGACCCAAATTAGATAGCTCCTGTAGGAGCTCCTGGCAGCTTCTGTTCCCTCATAGACTATTTTACTTTATAAGCACACAGAGAATCTGAAGAATTTCCACGCATACTTACAATTCCACCATTTTTTAGTATTTACTCAGTGGGTTAGGCCTTATTTAGCTACATTGTCTAGATATTTCCGAAATGGAACCCTTGACAATTTTGACTGTTATTTTATGAATGATTGATTTTAAAATATGTGCTTTTGACTTTTTAATCATGTTCGTGTATAAAAATCAATATATTGATATATCGCTGATATTTTCCCATTGATATATTGATAAAGAAATTTCCATCAATGACACCTGTAGTATTCCATCACTTTAAGTGATAGTTCTAGTTTTGTAAGCAAACAGAGCAGATTCTGATCAGACGGCTCCTACCCTGAACTGGGTCTACTCTGTTTGCAAAGGTACCAAGGGAAAGGATTAAATCACAAAAAAGGAAATTGAAATACCATTCAGAAGGAACCGTTTAACGTTTGATGAAAATTCGGAGAATTTGCTCCTATTTGTACAATCTATTTGTGGTTGTGGTTGGCCTTGCGCTGTCAAGAAAATCAATAGTAATAGTTTAACAGAAATAGCTTCTATATCTCAAGATAGTACACGGCTCTGATGCCAACCTGTGGCGGAAAGCTCCGTGTTTCTACGATCAATATAAAACAAACCTGTTTATATATCTTACATAATGGTTATCGAATATGGTGGACAGGACGTTGTCCCACAAACAAGCTAGTTAAGTCTAAGTTTATTGGATTAACTTCTGTAACTTTAACATGGAATACAAGGAATATATGATATTCTGTTGAGGTAAGAGGCTAAAGGTGAAGGACATTTGAGTGGGTTCCTGACCCAGAAACTTGGTAAAAATGTTTTCATCCATATGAGATACTGAAATAACCCATTTGACACATATGTAAAAGTCACCTTTTGAAACCATTGTGATAAATGAAGCATTTGCTCCATAGGAGCAAATGCTTTATTTATCACAATGGTTTCAAAATTACACAATTCTATAAAAAAAAAAATCCTTTTCTCTAGTAAATGCTCCTTTTCGGTAGATTTATTCAAAGAGGTTGGATTTAAAAATAGCCTATGATGGAATGGGATAACTAGGTATCTCTTCTGGATCAAATCTCACATATAACAATACAATCTAATCCATATAATGTGTAGGTACCAACTACTTGATAAGGAAAAGGTTAAAGATTTGTGACATTTGTTGAAATGTTACCATTGTTTCCCTAAGATTGTCTAACTTCGTTAGCGGCATGATGCCGCGGCCAATTTATGATAACTTTGTAGACAGTTTGAATATAGATGAGACTTCGCAGGTCATCACGATGAAAGCTGTTTACTCTCTGATTGTACTTTAAGAATTGTTGCAGACAAAGATATTGCAGACATAAATCAAGGGCTCAAAGATCTGTTATTGGTCACTTACATTGCCGAGCTGCATTGTTTGATCAGCCATATAACATGGTTTAGTGTTACTGTCTTATCCATAAAAGCACGACTGTATTATCCATAAAATCGCGACTAGACTCATGTTTGTAGACATCTTTGAGTCAGAAGAGACGTAGAATAACGCGTCTCATCAAGGATCAGTAGTTTCTCCAAAGGTTGAACGAATTAGCAGTAAGTAGAAATTTGAAGCAGATGAGAATTTGATCAGACATGCTTTTTTTCAGCAGGATAAGTCAATTAATATTATTAATATTCATAATAGCTTTACATGTATCTATTACATGAATATTCAAGAAGTAAATGGTTCAAGTATAAATCCATCAATATGCATGTATCCTAATTATCCTAAATATTCACACATGAATATTCATTGAGTAAAATAATAATATAGGCATATGGTTTGTACCAGAGCATAGTATAACTAATGGGCCAATGTGTGTCTGCATGGTATTACAGTAAAACCCCTCTAAAGCGGACATTAAATTTAGTATAAATATTGGTTTTTGAGACAGGTGGCAGCTTAACTCATTCCCGCATATTGACGCCCTTTGACGCTTCTGTAAAAGTCACTTTGTGAAACCATTGTGATAAATAGAGTATTTGCTCCACAGGAGCAAATGCTTTATTTATCACAATGGTTTCAAAACTACACAATTCTGAAAATTTCCTTTTCTCTAGTAAATGCTCCTTTTCGGTAGAATTAATCAAGCAGGTTGGATCTAAAAATTGCCTATGCGGAAATGGGTTAATGCAGGGTGAAAATCATGCAGAAAGCTCTTAGAGGAGCTTTCTGTGTGACTTTCACCCTGCATTAAGCAGTCACTTGCCTAAAAGTATCTTAATTCTTCTCTAGAAGAATTACGGTTTAGTGGGGTATGACTATTCCCAGGATAGTCTAGGTTTTTCCCTTAGCTCCTTGTGTACCTATCAAGGCAATATGACCCTTTTGTGGTGTTGTGCCATTAATCAAACACAAACAAACAAATCCTTGTGTATCTATTTGACTAGAAATCACAAATCTCCCTCTTCATTTGTTTTTATGCCCCGTTGACGATAGTCAGGGGGCATTATGTTTTGCACTTTTCTGTCCATCCGTCTGTCTGTCTGTCTGTGTGTCACGCTTTTAGGAGCAGTTGGTTGTCACAGTTTTTTCAAGTGTTATATGTCAATAATTTCTACACTTATACACATGAAACTTCACATACACATCAATTACCATCTGTACTATCATTTGACACCCCGCTCATGCTGCCCGCAAGCCCAAGGTCAAGGTCAAATGACTTGGGAATTACTTGGAAATTTTATGTGCAGTTGTCACATTTACGTGCAGTTGGTTGTCACAGTTTTTTCATTGTCTTATATCTCCCTAACCACTAGCTATTCACATGAAAATGCATATACATATTAAATACCATCTATACTTTCATTGCAAACGGAACCCATGCTGCCCGAAAGCCCAATGTCAAGGTCAAATGTCTTTTATGTGCAGTTGGCTGTCACAGTTTTTTCATCATCTTATATCTCACTAACCACTATAGCTATTGGCATGAAATTGCATATACACATTCAACACCATCCATACTTTCATTACGCACCAGGCCCATGTTGCCCGCATGCCCAGGTCAAGGTCAAATGACTTAGGAATTTTACGTGCAGCTAGGCAAGCACCTACACGGGGGCATCGCAGTGTCTTACAGACACAATTTTCTAGTTTATTATTGAAAGGGCCATATTTTTACTTTTTGCATGGACAACTTTCAGTATAATTTGGCTAATGTTTTCATGTCATGAGTAGACAGTGTGTCACATATAAGATTCATAATTCTAGTGCGACCCATTTTTTAATTATTTCCCTTTCCCCGTATATGTCTTATTTCGAAATATGAATAAACACTAATTCTGTGATGTCACATTCTATTTGAAATAGCATTTGCAAACAGTACAGACCCAGATCAGAGAGGTCTGCACTGTTTGCCTTTCAAAATCCTCGATCCATTTCTAGTGTTTTGTACTGAATGGACTTGACCATGAAACCAATCTATTGTGAAAAAAATACTGCATTCAAATCATTTCCTTAATGGTCGTAAATTTAGACAAATAGTGCAGACTTAGATCAAACTTCTCGCCTTCACAGTGTCTTCAACATTTGTTAGAATATGTTCTAAAAGTACTTAACCCTTTCCTCCATGAATATTCATGTAAACAATAATGACGTCATGAATATAAGTAGATTAATTTCCTAAAATAGTACATTGACACAGGAATTTTTGGCCATGGCAGAAACTGTATAACCATATCTATATTGTATTGTAAGCAAACAGAGCAGACCCTGATCAGATGGCTCCTATAGGAGCCATCTGATCTGGGTCTACTTTCTTTGCAAAGGTGTAGAAAGGCATATATATGGAGTAAAGTACTTAAATCTAGTTTGGGTAGCTCACTGTTAGAAACTTTAATTAACCCTTCGCTTGCTGAATTTTAAAATACATTTCTCCTTCTTTGCCCATGCCCTGTTGTATATCTTATATAACATATATCTTCACTGTGTACACGTATTTCGCTGTGTAATCACTGCTGTGAAGTGCACTGGTTGCACAATCAACTTGTAAATAGTGCAGACCCTGATGAGACAGCTCCTGCAGGAGCTGTGTCATCTGGGTCTTCACTATTTACAGGTAGGTATATTGATGTGAACAGCAAGCGAAGGGTTAATGTCTACACTAAGCCTTACTTTATGCATGAAATTCTTTCTTAGAGTTACTAGCCTTTAGCAGTTAATGGCATTAAGTCCCCAAAAGTGTAGATTATAGCATTTGCTGTGGGCCCTTAGTTGATGATCATGTAAGAAAAAAGTTGGATAAGTTAAGAGAAACTGAATGCATATCGTTTACTGATAAAGTGAGGTTGAACTGTTGATTTAGTTGAAGTTAACTGTTATCCTAAGGAACATTGATACATGAATTGATCACTTCATGAATATTCATATTTATAAGGTAAAAAATTAAGGAAAGGGAATTGTTAGAGTAGAAAAATTCTGCAGGGTCAGATCAATATAATTTAACAAGCAAACAGAGGAGACCCTGTTCAGAGGACTCCTACAGGAGCCATTTGATCTTACATAACAAACCCTGATCAGACAGCTCCTACAGGAGCTGTCTGAACTGGGTCTTCTCTGTTTGCAACGACGTTAGAATGCCTTTCTATGGAGTAAAGGTTTTAAAAACTAGACAGAATAATTATGTGCTATGTTTATACACCAGATCGTGTCATGTTTGTTCTCATTTAGAATCTCATTGCAGATGAGTACCAACAAGATAGGGTTTGGCTGAGAAGTGAAAGAAAATCAGAGATCAGAATGTTTATTATTTGCAGCTGTGAGCTGGTTTATGAACTGGTTATAATTCCAACAATCAAGATGTTTTTCATATTTCTATGACAATTCCTGTTTGTAGGTTTTGAAGCATTGTCTTGACAATGATTTCACATTCTGTTTTATTTAATTTTGACCTTGTGTTTTGTAGGGGAGGACAGTCTGTCGGACAGAGGGGGAAGTGCTTCCCCGTTGGACACGTCATACGATAGGGTAAGTTGGTGAGAGACTGCATTTAGACGTCATTGACGCACCTACCTCTCGTCATTGTTTATATCTTCACACTTAACTGATGTATATGGTTTAGTCAGTCATGTGTTGTCTTTCTTTAAAAGCATATCAACAAGATACTCGCTGTTGAAAGTATTGAAATGAGAGAACAAGTTAATGACTAATAGTGTGAAGACATTTAGACTGTTGGAGATTGTTCTGTTTCAAAAAAGGTTTCAACATTTCAAAGTGATGAAGCACTAATACCATATTGTTTCCAGGGGTGTTACATTATTTAAAAGGAGTTTCATGCAATTTGTACAAAGGTTATTGTTTAAAGCAGAATGAAAGCAATTCAGAAAATTTCTGAAGGAGCTAATTTCTGCATTGCTTTCAGTCTACCACCTATTTTGACAACACCTATATTTGATAGTCCCCTACTGGCAAAGTCGAAGGGGACTAGGTTTGTACTCCATCTGTCCCTCTGTCCATTCGTCAGACATTCAGTCAGTCACACTCTGGGACCCATTCTGTTTTACATTCATATTTATTCATTGAAAAGAAATACAAGATAAATGGGATGATATAAGATATATGTCTTGACTTGATGGAGCATTTTGCCCCTATTACCCGAAGTATTCAGACACTTAATCCCATCTCTCCACCAGTTTATAAAACTGAATAAATCAATTTGGCACCATTTTGATAACTTTAAATCTTTATTCCATAAACATACCTTTCTAGGCCTTTGCAAACAGAGTAGACCCAGATCCTGCAAGAGTCGTCTTATAAAGGGCTCTTCTGTTTGCTGATGATATAATTCTACAGTCTCTGTCTTGATAAATCATTCTTTTATTCTTAGTGCCATTATAAAACTTCAGTTAATTAATAGTCATGGTATCATTTAATTCTTTCTTGCATGATTATTCATGGAGTAAAGAGTTAAGCCAGACTAATGTAGTTGCAAATAATGAAGGTCCTCATCAAACTGATACTTCAGCAGCTGTTTGATCTGGGTCTGCACTGGTTGCCTGTGTGTTGGCTCTATGAATACTTATGGATACAAAAATGTTCCTTTGAAGAAAATTAAGATATAACTTGTATGTATTGAATGGTACTCAGCATTGTCTGGAGATATGCTTTTAAATGGTGATATTTAGTGATGGTGATTACAAGTTTTGGTTATAGTAATTTTTACATCTAGAGTATATGTTGTACTTTATAAATATTAGAATTATTTTTATGGCTACAAGCTTAAAAGCATCAATGTCTTTACTTTATATTTCAACAGTATTTTTTTTTTCTTTTACTATAGAATGTAATAAGTTTCATAGCGTAATTACCCTAAATCTTCTGACAGACTTGACAAATAGTGTAGACCCAGATGAAACTGTTCCATGGTCTACACGTCTATTTGCTACTTCATTGTTTGCTAATTTATTTGCATTTAACCTTTACTCCATAGATACGCCTTTCTACACCTTTGCAAACAGAGTAGACCCAACTCAGACAGCTCCTGTAGGACCCTGTAGAAGCTGTCTGATCTGGGTCTTCTCTGTTTGCCTATGCTATAATAAAGATATGATTCTACGGTTTCTGCCAAAGCCAAATATTCCGGTGTCTATGTGCTATTATAACAATTAATCTAATTAATATTCATGATGTCATTATTTCTTACGTAAATATTCATGGACTAAGAGTTAACTTTTGCAAAATGGTGTTGTACAGTAAAATCCCTCTAACCCAGAATTCTAGTAGAGAAGAATTAAGATACTTTTAGGCAGGTGGCTGCTTAACCCATTCCCACTTAGGCTATTTTTAGACCTAACCTCTGATTAAATCTACCAAAAAGGAGCATTAACTGGAGAAAAGGAAATTTTCAGAATTGTGTAGTGTTGAAACCATTGTGATAAATAGAGCATTTGCTCCAGTGGAGCAAATGCTCTATTTATCACAATGGTTTCATTAAATGACTTTTACAGAGGCGTCAATATGCGGGAATGGGTTAATGCAAGGTGAAAGTCATGCAAAAAGCACCGTGCATTAGGCTGCAACCTGTCTCCAAGACCGATAATTATATCAAATTTAACATCCGCTTTAGAGAGGGGTTTTACTGTAATTCAGCTTTACAAACCAGGTTAGAGAGAGATTGAGTGTCCTGATGTTTAGGGTAAATACGATCAGTTTTACTGTTATTCTAGGCTTTACTTGCTTTTTCAGGGTTATTACCCGTGTGTTATGTTTACTCAGTTTTGAATAATAATATAATTCCTTCAACCTCGTTATATTATCCTTATTTCATGTCTTTTGCCATCACATTTTGAAATGTATTACATAAGTTCAGTTTGGTGGTTGTGTAGGGCATTGAAAGTACAAAGTTTTCCCCTCAGTTTTTGCTCCAACACTTTTTCCTTTACAAAATACTGTAAGTGAGTTTTAAAGTACATTTTCTTGATATGTTTCTGATACATCAGAAATAAAGAAGTCATAATATCTATTCCATGCATCATAATGGCTTCCTTTTACAATTTATCTGATATGAAATTTTAATAGCCATGTCAAAGATGAGATACAATGCACAGAACGCATATTTCAATCCACGCAGTGCAGACAGGCTCGCTCAAATCTTAGATTCAACATGATCAATAAAGGAATCAATCCTTATTTTAAAGTTGCTGTCAGTGATTCTGCAGCTTGTTTGTCAATGCTAATTTCGAGCAGAAAGTTTTGCTCTTTTATTTAAGGGTGACATGTACATGAGATACAAATTCTTTACTAAATCTTTCAGAATGTCCCTTGTTCATTGTTAATCCATGTATTTATAGGCTATTTTTGATATCCTTCCTCTTTGAATAATTCTACTGAAAAGGAGCATTTACTAGAGAAAAGGAAAATTTTAGGATTGTGTAGTTTTGAAACCATTATGATAAAAAGAGCATTTGCTCCAATGGAGCAAATGGTCTATTTATCTGACTGGTTTCATAAAGTGACATTTACAGAGGTGTCAAAAGGCATCCGTATGAGGGAATGGGTTTATTTGTCCATTGTCCTACACGGTCATTATGGTTCTTGTGTTCGGTAGTTGCATGGCTGTTGTATTACTGTGCACCTCTTCCCTCAGGAGGTTGTCATGCGCCACGGAGACGCGGAGACACGTAGACGCACTATGCGAAGTGAATTCAGCACTGCCCTCCACTACCCCTCGTATCTGGAGCATGCTCCAAATTATGAGGAGGAAATGAGATATTTCAGTGGGGACACTTTGTCCCCAAGAGATAAGGTAACATCTTCAAGTATAATTTGTACAATGAACTCTGTATTGTCTAATACGGCTGTAGGGTTGAGGGTCAGGGATGCTATAACATGTGTGAACTTCTACCAACAGTTGGTATTAACACAAACTGGTCCCTCCACTGCAGGTTTTGTGTTCAAAGTTTGGTATCATTGGACTCTGTTACATCAAAATGTAAAATTAGCAACAGATTCTAAAATTATAAACGCTTTTGCAGTACTGGCAGTGGCCGTGTCACAGTCAATAATGAAAAGCAATTGGATATTTACAGGTATCTGCCTTAAACTACTTCCTTCTTATAAAAGTCTTTTCTTGCTTTTGCAAACAGATAAGACCATATGATCAGGTGACTCCAATAGGAACTGTCTGATCAGGGTCTGCTCTGTTTACTTACAAAACTACATATGCCATTATAAAAATTGAGCTAAAATATATTGATGTCATTGTTTCTTACATGAATATTAAACAAGAAAAGGGATAACTTTATCTCATGTATATTCATGTAAGAAATGATGAATGTTTATTGGCTTTATTTTTATGATATAAATACAGGAAATTTAGGTTATAGCGGACAATGTTGAGTCAGATACATATTATTCCATAAGTAAACAGAATAGACCCTGATCAGACAGCTCCTACATGTGCCATCTGATCTGGATCTACTCTGCAAAGGTGTGAAATCAAGTAAAGGGTTAAAGTGTTTACACACATGTTGCTCTTTATAAGTGCAGGGGTCAGTTCTGTTTCATGCAGTTTTATTTACAGACATAACTGCATTGGAGTTATCTAAGTTGGCAGCGATAGATCACAGGAGTTAGCTCCCCTCTCTTAGACTGTACTGCATATAAAACTTGTTCAGAATGTTAAGCATGATTCACACTCACACTTGTATTCAAATATAGACAAAAAGCTAACATTATTATACAAATTAACTGTTCAAATCCTAATTTCCCTTTAGTATACATATTATTGATAAATCCAAAAATTTATGTAATATACACACAATTATTTACTACTCATAATTTAGCATTTGATTTGCACTGTGTTGTTGAGGACCTAGGAGGACACATTAAGTCTTGTGCACTTCATACAGTCTGCTTGGTGCGTTTGTTTGAAGCAAGATAATCTTTGATTTGTAGAAAATCAGTCTTGTGTGTATAAAAATGTATTTTGTTATAATGTGTGTGTGTTTTAATTTTGTACACCAGTAATTCTTGTAACTTTTGTAGTAATGTTTTGTTTTGTTTCGTTTCATGATGATTCATTGATCTTTAACATGCATTTATCATCCATACACATTTATATCAAAAAGTATAAAAAATAAAACAATTCTTTGGCAACCCTTTCCTTCATATAATTGCCTTTACATCCCTTTGCAAACAGAGTAGACCAAGATTAGACAGCTCCTATAGATCTGATTAGTTTCTTCTTCAGCCAAATTGTCTTGTGTTCATAATATTATGCCATCATAAAAATTAATCTAATAAATATTCATGACATCCTGAACATCAGATAACATTATACATGAACATTTAGCACGGAAAGGGTTAACCCTTTACTCCATAAATACGCCTTTCTATGCCTTTGCAAACAGAGTAGACCCAGTTCAGACAGCTCCAATAGGAGACGTCAGATAAGATCAGGGTCTGCTCGGTTTTCTTATGATGTGATATAGATATAATTTTACAGTTTCTGCTATGGCCAAAATTTCCTTCGTTGTTACAACAAATTAATCTAATCAATATTCATGACGTCATTGTTTTTTACATTAATATTCATGGAGGAAAGCTGTATGAACTGACAGAAGTTGTTCACAATACATAACAATAGTTTGTACTTGATTCAAATGCAGATGAAAGTTCAATGAAATAGCATGTTTGTTGCTTGATGTTTTTTTGTGTTTTGTTTGTACAAGTGTGTATGTGTGTAGGTTTTGGTGTGTGTTTCACACGCTAATGAGTGTTGTATTGCACTGTTAGGATAAGAAAGTGTTCTCTGGGGACTTTTCTACTCTGGGATCCAACTACTCGACTCTGGACTCAGAGAACGGCCGAAAGCAGCTTAGGTCTGTAGACGCCAGCATGAACTCTCTTGACGCTGACGACTATGTAACTGATGAGTCCATGAAAAAGGTAACAGTTACCAGCCCCGCCCCATCCTGCATTCAAGGTGGTTTACAAGGTTTTGCATTTTGTCTGTATCCTTAACCTTTTCCCTGACATGTTTTCATGCCTTTGCAAACAGAGTAGACCCAGATCAGATGGCTCTTGTAGGAGCCATCCGATCAGGGTCTGCTCTGTTTGCTTATTGAATAATATAGATCTGATTCTACAGTTTGTACTATGGCCGAAATTCAAATGTTGAAATGCCATTATAAATGTTCATCTGATTAATATTCATGATGCCATTATATCTTGCATGAATATTTCTGAGGTAAAAGGTTAAGCTAGCTGGTTACCAGTAACATGAAATGTTTAACACTTTTGTCCACATCATGACCAGATATGGAGTCACTCTGTGGCTGATCTAACCAACAAATACAAGTCATTTATTTTACACATTCCTTCACAGGTTATTTTTAGATCCAACCTCTTCGAATAAATCTTCCAAAAAGGAGCATTTACTAGAGAAAATGAAAATCTTAGAATTGTGTACTTATGAAACCATTGTGATAAATAGAGCATTAATTTTTTTTTTGCTTTTATAGAGCAAAATTTATGCTCTATTTTTCACAGGTTTCAAAACAGTGACTTTTACAGAGGCATCAAAAGGAGTTAGTATGAGGGAATGTGTTAAAGGAAACAAAAAACAGCTTTTGCAGCGAAAATGTTTGAAGTGTTAGTTGGTACACCAGTCGCTATCTGAAGGATATTTTATCTTAGTTGATATGGTGACGGAATCACTGTTTCCTGTTCATCTAACATACAAGCAATAACACCAGTTATTAGCTCATTGCACACAAGCAGCAAATTTGTGATAACATTTGCAAACAGCGTTGATCCAGATGAGATGATGATTAACTCTGCATCTCTTCAGGATCTTGACTCTTTGATATAATTGACTCTTGATGAATAATTAAAGAAAAATGAAGAAAGAAGTAATTTTGGAAATAATAGCGAACAGCAGTTGTTTCAGCCGACCAGTACTATTGTGCAAAGAGTTAATCACTGATCGGACCCAGTAATGAACATATCCACTGACATTATCCAGACAAGGGTAGAGGATGTGATCAATATTAATCTGGTATTATATAAGCGCATGCGTTGTTTGTTTTTTTATTTGAATGAGGTAGGGATAATGCTTAATGTCAATATAGCAACTAGCCACCTCTCAGAGCTGTAGATATAGGTGCGTATTCAAATAATAAAATCACCATTTCTCCAACAAGCTGTATGTTGTGAGGATGTGAACATTCTTAAAAATCATCCCAAAGAGATCGTTCTAAAGAAAAGTCACAACATAGGGGTTGATGGAGAAATAAAGTTATATAAAGTTTTACGCATCATATCTGAACCTCTGACCTAGATTATGAGGTGCCATTGTAATTAAATAAAAGGAAAATCTTATCTTTAACATGGCATGTTATATAACCTAGCTGAAAGCGTAACTTTGCATGGTGTATTGATGCTCTATATAATATTTGAAAAAAAAAAGCTAAAAGCTAACGATTTCTTTGCTCACTGTAAATTATTTATGCTTAATTGGATATATTTTCAGTTTTTCTAAGATCCCTATGAATAATGAATCGGTGTAGTGTTTTTATTCCCAGGTTACATTTATGATTTGATTAAATTTTTCATAAAATCTAATTACAATGTAGATTTGATTAGTATTGTGACACCTGAGGGAATTTAACTTCTACTGCTTATTGAGAATTTGCAATCAGTTATGCAGTGTCATTAGGATCCAATCTGTTTAACCCTTTCCTCCATAGGCTATTTTTAGATCCAACCACTTTGAATAAATCAACCGAAAAGGAGCACCAACTAGAGAAAAGGAAAATGTTAGAATTTTGTAGTTTGAAACCATTGTGATAAATAGAGCATTTGCTCCTATAGGAGCAAATGCTCTATTTATCACAATGGTTTCATAAAGTGACTTTTACAGAGGCGTAGAAAGGCATATCTATGGAGGAAAGGGTTAACCCATTTTGACACTTAAAAAGACTTTTGCATACATAAGTCGGAGATTTTGTGATTACCTATGCAAATAGTTTAGACCCACATGAGATGGCAAGTTGTCTCATTGGGATCCAAATCAGTATGCCTCTGCTTGTATTATTTTGAAGAGAAATAAACAACTGAGATTTGTAGCAAACAAACAATTTCAGATGACAATCACAAAAGTTAGTCCTGTACTCCATAGAGATGCCTTTTCACATCTTTGCAAATAGAGTAGACCCAGATCAGATGGCTCCTGTAGGAGCCATCTGATCAGGGTCTACTGTGTTTGCTTATGAATTAATATAGATCAGATTCTTCAGTTTCTGCCATGGTAAATATTTTCAGTGTTAATATGCCATTTTAAGAATTCATTCAATAAATATTCATGATCTCATTATTTCTTACATAAACATTCTTGGAGTAAAGGGTTAAACACTGTACTGACAGACTTATTGCAAATTTTGTCGTTTATTGACAGCTGGATGAGGTTGGACAAACACCAGGGTCTCAGGTGCATTCAAATTTCACACGACACATGTTGCAAACTCACTTGTATTTGATTGATATGATAATCTTATATCTAGAAAAAATGTATTTTCTTTTCTTAAAATGAGCTAGGTTATGAGATGAGGTACCTCAGCGACTTTTCTTTCATTATTAATGGAAAACAATTAACCGTTTTCTAATCAGGGTCTGCACTGTTTGTCATTCAGATTCCTCTAGCAAATTTAACCCTTTCCCTGTTCAATATTCATGTAAGAAATAATGACACCATGAATACTTGTTAGCTGAATTTCTACAGTAAAACCTCTCTATAACGACCACTAAATTGTGTTAATTAGTAGTTATTTAGGGTAGGTGAATGCTTAAAGCAAGGTGAAAGTAAAACAAAACGCTCCTATAGGAGCATTCTGTTTTACTTTCACCTTGCTTTAAGCAGCCACCTGCCTTTAACACAAATTATTTGATGTAATTTAGTGGCCATTATAGAGAGGTTTTACTGTAATTCCATAAGCCAACAACTTTGACTTGGGCAGAAACTGTAGAATCAGATGTACTTTCCTTGTACATAATGCCATTATACATTTCTTTGTATACAATTCCATTATAAAACTTCAGCTAACTAATGTGGATCCAATCATTATTTCTTACATGAATATTCATGAGCTAAAGGATTAACCCATTCCCTCATATTGACACCTCTGCAAAAATCACCTGTTGAAACCATTCTGATAAATAGAGCATTTGCTCCTATAGGAGCAAATGCTCTATTTATCACAATGGTTTCTATACTACACAATTATAACATTTTCCTTTTCTCTAGTAAAAAATTCTTTTCGATAGATTCATTCAAAGAGGTTGGATCTAAAAATAGCCTATGAGGTAATGGGTCAAAAACACCGATATCAGAATACATTTTTAGGACTCCGTGCCAGGTCTGAATGTACACCATTTGGTACAAAAAGTTGCTGGTTGTTACCTTTTCCCATTCTGTGCCGTACACACGATTATATTCAACATGTATTTTTTTTTAGGAATAAACGCAGAATGTCTCATACGGAAATGCATTTATTTTGCAGCAGCACTGTTGCTTTAACTTGTTGTCATGCTGTTATAAATTGGAATTGCTGCTGCTCGTTTATTTCTGACTTATCACAATTTTTATGTTGTTGAAATTTAACCAGTTTGCAACAGTTTGTTTTCTCTGCTTGCTCTGCATGCTTTTTATATTGTCTATTCAGAACTCATACCTATTTGGGGAAGATTTCTATACACGAAAATCTGTGCGCATGCAACAAGAGGCTGCTCAATCTTATCGTGAAAAGATGGACTCGAGAATAGGTATACCGTCAAAGTCTAAGGCATACTCCACGGAGCTCATAGATGGCTTTGACCTTAGCGATAAGTTTGAATACCTTCCGGATGATTCAGTCGACAGAGCTAATCAGGTATTACCCGCCTTGAGGAAGTAAAATATTTACCGCTGTTAAAAACTGCAATTAAGCTTTTAGTTAAGTTTCTTTTCTTACAGTAAACAAATACATCAGTGATACTTCATACAAACATCAATATGTCCATTCAAACTTTTCATGGAAAGACATGCCCAAATAAGTGATATGATTTATTCAAAAGAAATGCTGTTCAAGCCTAAAAGTTAGATGGGGAGGGGAAAAAGGGCAAAGCGTTCAAAAGTTGCCTTTGAATCCATTATGATTTTAATCAAATATGTCGATAGATGGAGAATTGTGGTGAAGCGAAGTCATCACTCTCGCAAATGGACAATCAATATAGACAAACAGAGGCCCTGGCGGCTATATGTGGTCTGCGTGCATTACCTCACACTATGTTCAACTCACTGTCATGTGCATGCCAGATTTTTCCTGTATCTGGGTACTGTAAAACTCCTCTATAGTGGTCACTACTGGAATAAATTTAAACGTTGGTGGTTGCTTAATGCAGAATAAAAATGATGCAGAAAGCTGCAGGTGCTTTGTGCATAACTTTCATCCTGCATGAAGGTACTGTTTGCCTTAACGCTTTCCCCGTTCTATCGTTATTTGAAATTTCAATATCTACTGAATATTCATGGACAAAACAGTTATAATGAAATATGGAAGGTGGGGCATAATGTAGCCATTTTAGAAAGGAAAGAAACATCTATCAAATTCTATTGGCAAATAGGAGCTGCCAAATATGGGTCTACTCTGTTTGCAAATGCATGAAAACGCATTTGTTTGAAGGAAAGGGTTATGACTCAGAATTAGACTTATTTGAGTGATTGTTATAGAGAGGTTTTACTGTACATCATGTTGCAAGCATGCAACCATCACTGCACTTAGGCACTGATATGACATGCCTTCGTTTTGGGAATTACTTGCATGTAACTTGCATCTAACCTGTTAATGATAAAATTGTCAAATTGCATTTTGAGGGAAGTATGTGCACTTTGCTTGTATTGATTTTGCTCAAAGAACTTGTACTATGACAACGGGGTTACTTGATTCCGAAGATCTGTTATGTACAAAGAATGTAATAACATACAGGTATAAAGATTATAGCCCTTATTCCCCTGAGTATCATATTCACCATAATAATAATAAATTATATATTAAATCCCACTGTAATAAACACTCCCTTACTTCTTTTGGGGTGAAAAAAAGAGGGGGGGGTGGATAAACAATAAAAATGAATGAAGATACATAGGTTTTTCAATATACAGGTGGTTGCTTAATGCAGACTAAACGCAATACAGAAAACTCCCCTAGGAGCTTTCTGCATTGCGTTCATTCTGCATTAAGCAACCACCTGTGTACAAAATGCAAGAAGCTCTTTTATAAGATATTTCGAATGGGAGTGTTTATTAGAGATAATAATGGTATTTGGACATACAAAAAATGCATACCCAGATCAAACGGCTTTTGTAAGAGCCGTTAGATCAGGGTCTTCACTATATGCTATTTCATCAGTCTTATTTAACCATTTACTCCATTAATACGCCTTTGCAAACAGAGTAAATCCAGACCAGGTGTATGCTAGAGGAGCCATCTGTTCAGGGTCTGCTCTATTTGCTTTTGATATAATATAGATAATAAGATATGATTCTACAGTTTTTGCCAGGACAAAAATTCTTGTATTTATGTGCTATTGTAGCATTAATATTCATTAGGTCATTATTTCTTGCATGAATATTCATAGAGTAAAGGGTTAAAGTTGCAAGACCTATTCAGCTCTACAAACTGGTAGAGACTTGGTGTCCCGATATGTAGGATGTTTAGTTTGTTTATGGTATGAAGTATTTGTCTACTCGGATATTTACTTCAGCTAAACAGAGATAATGGCACAAATACATTTCCAGCTGTATAACATGTACATGTATATTGTAACTACTACTGCCTACCATTAGAAATGAAAATTTTCAGAAATTAATGTAATATTAGTCCTGACTTGCTGTGTGCCTGTTTTTAGTGCATCTGAGCACAAAGTGATGGTGCTATGTCCATCGTCCATCGTCAACAAATTCATCTAAAACATCTGGACCACTTGTGACCGAAGTTCACAGAAAATGGTCATTGTGAGGTCTTTTTGTTTTGGTTTTAAATTTTGTTCAAAGAACTTATTTATCTTTTTGTTTTGAACTGATGGGCCAATTTCAATGAAATATGGCTGAAATTATCCCTAGGTGACCCCTTTCCAAAATTGTTTGAATCATTTTGATTTGTTAAAAAACATGGTCACCACGATCTGGGCAATGTTGCCTTGTATGATTCCTAGGAGCTTTCTGCATGACTTTCAGTCGGCATTAAGCTAAATTCTTCTCTACTGCAATTCTTGTTTAGAGGGGTTTTAATGTACATGGCCATAAGGGATAATTTGCAGAGAGTAATCAAATAATCGTAATTCCTGAGAAATAGTAAGCTTATTGCTGTATTTTAAACAATTGGAGCAATATTCTTATATTCACAACAGGGAATATAGCCTGTTCTCTTAGGTGAGCAATACAAGGCCATCCTGCCCCTCTTGGTGAGCAATACAAGGCCATCCTGCCCCTCTTGGTGAGCAATACAAGGCCATCCTGCCCCTCTTGGTGAGCAATACAAGGCCATCCTGCCCCTCTTGGTGAGCAATACAAGGCCATCCTGCCCCTCTTGGTGAGCAATACAAGGCCATCCTGCCCCTCTTGGTGAGCAATACAAGGCCATCATACCCCTCTTGGTGAGCAATACAAGGCCATCCTGCCCCTCTTGGTGAGCAATACAAGGCCATCCTGCCCCTCTTGGTGAGCAATACAAGGCCATCCTGCCCCTCTTGGTGAGCAATACAAGGCCATCCTGCCCCTCTTGGTGAGCAATACAAGGCCATCCTGCCCCTCTTGGTGAGCAATACAAGGCCATCCTGCCCCTCTTGGTGAGCAATACAAGGCCATCATACCCCTCTTGGTGAGCAATACAAGGCCATCCTGCCCCTCTTGGTGAGCAATATAAGGCCATCATGCCCCTCTTGGTGAGCAATACAAGGCCATCCTGCCCCTCTTGGTGAGCAATACAAGGCCACCATGCCCCTCTTGGTGAGCAATACAAGGCCATCCTGCCTCTCTTGTTACATTTACCTAGCTGAATAAATGACATGTATGTATTAATCTTTTCCTTGTTCCTGTATTCATGTAAGAAATAATGACAACATGAATATTTATTAGCTCAATCTTTTCAAAGGATTTTTTTGCTTTGACAAAAACTGTACAATCAGATGTATATCATATCAAAAGTAAACATAGCAGATCACGATCAGATGGCTTCAACAGGAGCCATCTGATCTGGGTCTACTATGTTTGCAAAGGCATCAATAGGCATTTCTATGAGGGAAAGGGATGATAAGGTTTCCTTCACTTACGCATTTCAGACGTACTTATTTTGTGCTATTTTCGGATCCTCTAAATTAGAATTTTGATTTCTTGTGCTTAATCAGTTCAGGTTGTGAAATCTGACATTTTGTAAATTTGAAAATGAAAATTTCTTCTGAAAATTGTGTTTGTTGAAGATTAGCATTTCTTCTGAGAGCTAGAAACTATCACTATTACTATAATGCAACAATTTCCTTCTATCAGATCATATTAACCCTTCAATGCTTAATATTGAAAGTGGAATAACCTATCAGTCTTTAACTATAGGGACCATTCATTATGGAAGGCTTAATTTTGCTACAGGAATTTGGTAAAAAAAGTATCCGAGTTTCAACTGTTTGCAAATGCCAGTAAACTCATTTCGCAGATTCAAAATGTTAATGGTAAATATTTTGATCCAATCAAGACCAAGTACCTTCCTTCTTCCCTCGTCTCAATTTATTTTATATGATACATTGAAGAAGTATGGAGCTGCTAACAAATGGCCTGCCAAAAGGAGATACAGTAAAAATTGTATGAAGCAGTCACACACTTCTAAAGGGAATACTTGTCTTTGACAAAAACTGTATGATCAGATCTATATAATTCCATAAGCAAACAGAGCAGGCCCTGGTCATACTACTCCTACAGGAGCGGTCTGATCAGGGTCTGCTCTGTTTGCAAAGGCATTTATACGAAGGAAAGGGTTTAAACATAGGGTTTTGACAACTTTACAGAGTAGACAGAGATCAGACAAGTAAAGGATTAAAAAGGAGGTGCTTGACTTTCAGAATATATTAACCGTTTCCTTCTTATAAATGCATTTTCACACATTTGCAAACAAAGCAGACCCAGATCAGACGGCTCTTATAGGAGCCATCTGTATAAGGTCTGCTCTGTTTGCTTATGATATAATATAGGTACGAGTCTTCAGTTTCTGCCATGGCCAAACATTCCTGTGTCCATGTACTATTATAACAAGTAATCTAGTTAATATTCATGATGTCATTATATCTTACATGAATATTCATGTGGAATAAAGGGTTAAGGCAGGTTTTACTGTACATATATAATATATATGATATCGAATATACAATGAAGTGCCCTTATTAAACAATATCAGCATTGTTTGTGTTTAACTTCTGTCAGGATTACATGGAGGCCCAGATGGCTGGCAGTTACGAGGCCGCCATCGTGCCACAAGCAGCCGACAACCGTTACATGGCTGCCCCTCAAAAGGCCGAAGGTGCCCGATTCAGCTCCTACAGTGGGTCATCTTTCAACACCCATTTCGACCCTGACAATGTGGCCATTGACAAGTCTCCAGTCTATTCTGGGTAAGTTGCCCAATATAACTCTTTGAATGCTGAATTTTCAAAGCGGAATGACAGTAGGATCCATTTAATTTGAAAGGTAAAATGCTGCTTAAATGATATTGATCGGCAAGCAATGCACACTTTGATCAAAAGCCTCCAACAGGATTCTGCTGATCTGGTCTACAATGTTTGCAGATGCCAGTAAAGTTGCATAATGAATGATTTTCACCGTGCACTAAGCTGCAACTGCCTAAAAAGATGTAAATTGTACTTTACTAAGCTTCCAGTTAAGAGAGGTCTTACTGTGCTTTCTTTAGAAATTTATGTTTTATAGATATAATATATGATTACTATTAATAGCTAAATCTGATATTGAAATTTGCACATTACATCATTTGAATTCCTGAATTACACTAAGAATTAGGACAGAATTTTTTTTTAATTTGGACAGACAAATTTAGGCCAATAATGAGGACCCAGATCCGACTGCTCCTGGAGGGGCAGTTTCATCAGGGTCTACACTGTTTGCTACCATAACAGCATAATTTAAAGTTATCAAAATGGAACCAAATTAATTTATTTGGCTTTACAAACCAGTGGCGAGGGGAGTTTGGGTGTCCGGGTACCAAGTGTAATTAGGGTAGTGTATTTTGTATACATGTATTGGTGATACAGTTTAAAATTCGATACTTCGAAATTTTAGTAATGAAGAATTGATGCCTATTGAGACAGGTGGCTGCTTAATTTAATGTAGGGTGAAAGTCATGCAGAAAGTTCCTAGAGGCACTTTCTGCATGACTTTCACCCTGCATTAAGCTGACACCTGTCTTAAAGATCAATAGTGATACTTGTCTTAGTGTTCGAACTATCGGGGTTTTACTGTAGTATAATACAGGGTGACGCAATAAAAATTAAAACGTTGTTTCAAAATACCTTATTGCTATTAACAGCAAACTGAAGTGGAAGAGGTAATTTTCTTGCCATGTCTTGACTTTTATAATAATCTTTTGTTGTCTTGCACGAGACATAATTATCCTTTGTTGTCTTGCACGAGACATTCTGTCTGGAATGACCATTGATACTGCAGTAGTATTTGGTATGCATGTAATCATAATGAGCCAGCTTTTCTTGTGTGATTTTGTGTTTTGAGTTTGGATAATAAACAAATCGCCCCTTTGTAATTGCACTGATTTTGACTTATACATATAAATATTGAACTTTTTTCGGATGGTGGACTAAAATTTTGAGTACATTTTATAGACTACTGAATTGAGAAATACAGAGCAATATATAAAATTGCGTAAATCATCATTTTTTCCTCCAAAATCTTTGTTATGACCACTCTTTTTAGATTTGTCTCAAAGAGATGATTCTAAAGAGTGGTCACAACACAGGGTTGGGTGGAGAAAAACAGGAAATATTGTTGAAAATATTTTAGTTTCCACGTCTTATCTAGGTCTTTGAAGTAGGTTACACTTTCATTGCTTACTGATTATGTCCAACATCTACCAGTCAATCTTACAATGATAAAGTTTATTCCTATTTTTAACCCATTACCTCATAGGCTATTTTTAGATCCAACTTTTATGAATAAACCTACCGAAAAAGAGCATTAAACTAGGGAAAAGGAAAATTTAAGAATTTTGTAGTATGAAACCATTGTGATAAATAGAGCATTTGCTCCTATAGGAGCAAATGCTCTATTTATCGCAATGGTTTCACAAAGTGACTTTTGCAGAGGCGTCAATATGAGGGAATGGGTTAACCCTTTCCCTGATGAATATTCATAAAATATTTTTATTATGAGTATTTATCAGCTGATTTTTATAATGGCATATGAAGTTCAGAACTCAGGAATTTTTGCTGTGGCAGAATCAAAAGTGTTCAAAAATGTATCGATAAAGTGAAGGGTTAAAAGCATAAGATAATCTTTATGATTAAAAAAGTCAAAATCAGTGTTTGGTCAAATTTATTCGCATACTCGGATACTAAAATCATCATTTTTCCACCAAACCCTATGTTGTGACAAAAGAGTGGTCATTACATAGGCTTTAGTGGAGAAATAAAGTAGTTAGTCTTGAAACTGTTTTAATTTACATATCTTATCTGGACCTGGAAAGAACTATTAAACATAAATGTGTCTGTATTAACATTTTACCTCCCGTTCATCTCTTTCATCATCATAATCATTAGCTCATTGAAATCAGATCTCTTCCTGTGAAAGCATTTAACCCTTAAATCTATGAATATTCATGTCAGAAATAATTGATAGTTTTAGTTGATTGACTGTAAAATTGGTTCTTGCTGTGGTTAACCCTATCAACCCTTAAAGTTTTGTTTGTCTGCAAAGCTTCTTGTCTGTTTTGATTCTAAAAGGTACAATTCTGCTTTGATTTTTCTTCCATTAATTTGAAAATCTTTAACCCTTTCCTCCATAAATACGCCTTTCTGCACCTCTGTAATAACCACTTCTTGAAACCATTGTGATAAATAGAGCATTTGTTCCTATAGGAGCAAATGCTCTATTTATCACAATGGTTTCAAACTACAAAATTCTAAAAAAAAATCCTTTTCTCTAGTAAATGCTTCTTTTGGGTAAATTCTTTCAAAGAGGTTGGGTCTGAAAATAGCCTATGGACGAAAACTTTTAATATCTGAGTGTCAAATAGTTTGTGTCTTGATGCGACTCTGAATCCTGTCTGGATACAAACTGTTTACAAACGTTAACTGGTCCATGATGTTGAAATAGTTTACCATTTACTCCATAAATACATTTTTCTACTCCTTTGCAAACAAAGAAGACCCAGATCAGACGGCTCCTATAGGAGCCCTCTGATCAGGGTCTGCTCTGTTTGCCTATGATATAATATAGATATGATTATATTGTTTCTACCATGGCCAAAATGCCTATGTCCATGAATTATTATAACAGCTAATCTAATTAATATTCATGATGTCACTATTTCTTGCATGAATATTCATGGAGTAATGGGTTACAATAATTATCGCAGAACTCGCATTAATTTTGTCAACTAGAAGAATGCCATGTAATCATGCTCTTAAGATTAAAAAAACAACAAACATATGTATTCATAAACAGAGCTATATTAACATAAATTCATAAAGTATGTTTATTTTATGTCTTCAAAAGCATGTCCCTTCCATTTCTAAAGTTTGAAAAGATATAATGTGTTGTGATGTGGATGTACAAGAACTGCATGTAGTTATGATATTATTTTTTATGGTTATCTCCCTTGATTTCATTACATCCTCATTATCTCCCCTTTTGTATTAGCCCAGAGCGCAGGTGAGGTATATTTTCTGCTAGTATCTGTGCTGTTCTCACCACGTTATTTGTATTCCTGTCTGGAATGTTTTGCTCGTGTCTTCTCCTATTTGTCTTTTCTGTTAGTTTGTTTATATAATCAGCATATACCAACTATTTAAAACAGAAAGCAAGTGTATAAATATTATTTTTCATTTAGCGTACTGATAAAACAATTGTCCAAAGATGATGCTGTTGACATCAGATCTAAACTTAGGATTTTTTTTCCATGTCTTTCCAAAAGCACAATTAGAATGCCAAACATTTCAGATGCTAATGAGATGTTGAGTATGGGGCATCCTGTCTGTATCTCAACCATTTTGTAACGCCTTCAACGCCTTTGCAAACACAGTAGACCCAGATCAGATGGCTCATGTAAAAACATTCTAATCAAGGTCTGCTCTGTTTGCTTATGGCATCATATAGATCTGATTTTACAGTTTTTGTTAAAATTTTATTAGCAATATGCCAAAGTAAACCATGGTCTCTGTTTTAAATGCACTGAAAGTGAAAACTATTAGGAAAGCTAGTTAGTATTCTAGTTTATACCCTTTTTACTCTAAATATTCAGACACTTAATCTCCGTTCTCAGTTTGTAATTTCAGTACCATTTTGATAACTTCAAATTGACTTGACGTAGTAGAAAATATAGGTGTACCGGATCAAATTTCTCCTTCTAGAGCAGTTTAATCTGGATCTGCACTATTTGCCTAAGTTTGTCTGAATTTTTAGGGAAATTAGGATAGTGTGTGTTGATTTCAATACAAAATACAGTTCTGTGGGATCTCTCTCACCTGTTCATATGTTGCATGTAAGTGTTGGTGTCTTGTTCCCACCTACGGTTTTCAGATTGGTGTCCATAAATGTCTTTGAGGTGTTTTATGCACTGTACTTAATTATGTGAATGACTTGAGGTAAAACAAGTGCAAAATTATTGCTCATTCAATCTTCAAATAATGGTTGCGTCACCTGCTTTAGCAGGGTGACACTTGGGTATCACTTCCCAGTCATCTGTCTGCAAGTCTGTCTGTTACACTCGTTGCTTTTCTTACAATTATTCCGCTGACAGGTGACACATGTACCTTGAACCCATTCCTCTGTATATACGTCTTTCTACGCCTCTGTAAAAGTCACTTTATGAAACCATTCTGATAAATAGAGAATTTGCTGTATAGGAGCAAAATTAATGCTCTATTTATCACAATGGTTTCAAACTACGAAATTCTAAAATTTTCCTTTTCTCTAGTTAATGCTCCTTTTCGATGGATTTATTCAAAGAGGTTAGGTCTAAAAATAGCCTATTGGGGGTGGGGTGGGGGGGGGAGTTAAACACTCTCTTGTTTGTCTCTACAGTTTGTTTTATATTTGATCAGGCTGTACACTATTTGCTACCACATCATTCCGATTTAACCCTTTACTCCATAAAAACGCCTGTCTGCGGCTTTGCAAACACAGTACACCGAGGCCAGATCAGACGGCTTCTGCAGGTCTGCTCTGAATGCTTATGCAATTCTTGGCCAAAGTTTCCTGTGCTTACACGCCATTATGAAAATTGATCTAATTAATATTCATGATCTCATTATTTCATACATGAATAAAGTAATCAAACTTGTGCCAAATTAACTTATTCAGCTTAAACCTTTACTCCTTAAATTTGCCATTGCAAACAGAGATATGCCTGTGCAAACAGAGTTGACCAATATCAGATGGTGCCTGTAGAAGATCTGTTCATGGTTTGCTCTGTTTGAAAAGAAATAATAAAAATCTGATTCTACAGTTTTTTGCCAAAATGTGTTTGATATTCATGTCATTATATCTTACATGACTATTCGTGGAGTAAACTAGTGGAAATTGGATGTCAGAGCACTTAATCCTATACTGCATGAATATTCATGTTAGAAATAATGACATCATGACTATTAATTAGATTAATTGTTATAAAAGCACATGGACTCAGGAACTTTTCGTCATGGCAGACACTGTAGAATCATATCTATATTATATCATAAGCAAACAGAGCAGGACCTGAATAGGAGCCATTTGATCTGAGTCTACTCTGTTTGCAAAATCATAGAAATGTGTATTTACGGAGTTACGGTAGTTAGTTAGGGATGTAGACTGT
This sequence comes from Azorinus chamasolen, assembly GCA_963576725.1. Lineage (NCBI taxonomy): Eukaryota > Metazoa > Mollusca > Bivalvia > Cardiida > Solecurtidae > Azorinus > Azorinus chamasolen. The sequence goes on along the minus strand of OY755236.1, from coordinate 88,329,675 downwards.
AACAATGTCTTATGTTGATGAGTTATTATATTGCTCTACTCTGCTTTGTACTTGATTGATTAATAATTGTATTGGAACTTTTTATGAATTGTAAAGAGTTTTTAAATTACATGTACATTTTTTATGAGAGAATTGTTTGTAAATAAGCATCTAGGGGAGACAAGCTAAGAAAGGTAAGTCAGTCCAGTACATGTTTAATTTCTTTTGGAGTTACCTTTCTTTACATTGCACACATAATCAATGAATCTGTGTTACTGCCTGAGTCTTCTGATCAGGATTTGCACTGTTGGTTCTTAATAGGTACATTTGTACTTAGGAAAGTGAACTTAGAAAATGAAGCTGAAATGTATTGATCAGGATTACAAACTGGTTAACCTTTTACCTGTTCCCTCATAGGCTATTTTTAGACTCAACCTCTTTGAATAAATCTACTGAAAAGGAGCATTTACTAGAAAAAATGAAAATTGTAGAATTGTTTAGTTTTGAAACCATTGTGATAAAAAGAACATTTGCTCCTATGGAGCAAATGCTCTATTTATCACAATAGTTTCAAAGAGGCACCAAATGGCATCAATATGAGGGAATAGGTTAACCTCACAGATTGATTTTAAAAGACTTTGCAAACAGAATAGACTTAGATCAGATTCTGACTAGGGTCTGCTCTGTTCGGTTATGGAATAATAAAGATCCGGTTCTACAGTTTCTGCCATGGCCAAATCTTCCTATGTTTATATTCAGCTAATTAACCCTTTCCCTAATGAACATTTATACATCAATTGTGTTCACTTTATGAATATTCATTAACTTAATTTGTATAGGTAAAAATTTAAAAGGCAACTGTTGGCTTAGACAAAAACTGTAGGTTCAGATCTATCTAATTTTGTAAGCAAACAGTGCAGACCCTGATCATATGGCTCCTTTTGAATCATCTGATATGAGTGTACTCTGATTGCAAATGCTTGAAAAGGTGTTTAAATGAAGGAAAGGGTTAACATTGATGATGTGATTATTTCTACATGACTATTGATGAGGTACAGTGTTAACCCTTCGCTTGCTGAATTTTAAAATACATCCCTCCTTCTTTACCCATGCCCTGTTGTATAATTACATATATCTTCACTGTGCACAAGTATTTCGCTGTGCAATCACTGCTGTGGAGTGCACTGGTTGCACAATCAACCTGTAAATAGTGCAGACCCTGATGAGACAGCTCCTTCAGGAGCTGTCTCATCTGGGTCTTCACTATTTACAGGTACATATATTGATGTGAAGAGCAAGCGAAGGGTTAACTTACTGTTTAGTCATTCTTATTGAAGAAATTCTTTATTCTTTTGATCCTTGCAACAGTAAATCTGCACATGTTGCTCATTCAGTGTACATTTGTAATGAATTTGAAATGACAGACAAGGAAGACCCTTATCTTATGATTATTTGATTTGGCATTGTATGTTTACAGGTGTCAGTTGGTTTGGTGCCAAATCCATGTAGAGAGGGTTAGCACCCTGAATGCAGGTCATGTTTGCACTGTCATATGCAAACAGTGTAGACCAAGATCAGAGGGCTCCTAGAGAAACCCTCTGATCTGGGTCTTCAGTGTTTGTCATTCAGAATCCTCTAGCAAGTTTAATCCTTTGAAACTAAGTGGACTTTATAGTTAAACACTGATGGGCTATTCCACTCTGAAAATTCATCATTGAAAGGGTTAACCTACCTGTAGATATTACATATATCTGGTACATGACTGCCTTGGAGCATAATGTCTGTACATGTATAATGTTGCTGCTGATAATTAATTTCACAAGGACTAGACTGATTTGTTAACCTTAGCTCTTACAATAAAACCTCTCTACAATGGCAATTCAGATGACTAGGTCTCTAATCCTTCACTCCATAATGCACCTCTTAATGCCTTTGCAAACAGAGTAGATGCATATCAGATGGCTCCCGTACAAGCCCTCTGATCATGTGCCACTATAAGTCATATTCTAATCAATATTCATGATGCAATTATTTCTTACATGAATATTCAGGGAGTAAAGGGTTATTACAGATAGTAGCTTAACCAATTACCTTTTTTTGCAAATAGATTAGACCTAAATCAGATGGCTCCTTCAGGAGTCTTTACTTGCTTATCGAATAATTAACCAGATTTTTCGAGAAAATCTCGGCTTATAGTTTGGCGAAAACTAGGTGGTTGGGCGTCTGGTTTAGGCGTGCCGTCGTTGACAAAACTTTAACATTGCTAACAACATCTGAATTACTTAAGCTAGACAAGTCATATTTGGTATGCAGATAGCTTGGTGAAGGCCTTTCACTTGATACAAGGATACATGAAATCAGGTCAAGGTCACTATTTCCAAAACTTTATCGTTTTTAAGAAACTTTAACATTGCTATAACTTCTGAACTGCAAATGCTAGGCAATGCATCTTTGGTATACAGATGGCTTTGGTAAAGGCCTTTCAGTTGATATAAAGATATTTGAAATTAGCTCAAGGTCACTCTTTTGACAAGTTGGTCATCATTGAAAAGCTTCAACATTTTGTCTTAACTTCTAAACCACATATGCTAGAAAATTCATATATGGTATAGAGATAGCTTTGGTGAAGGCCTTTCAGTTGATACAAGGTTACATGAAATTGGATCAAGGTCAAGGTCATTAGTAAACTTGGCTGTTTTTAACAAACTTTAACATTTTGCTATAACTTGTGATCCACATACACTAAGCAATTCACCTTAGGTATTCAGGTAGCTTTGGTAAGGACTTTACAGATGACATAAAAATACCTGAAATCAGGTCAAGGTCAATGTCACTATTTTGAAAACCTGGCTGTCATTAAAATTTTGTTATAACTTCTGAACTACATATGCTAGACAATTTATATTTGGTATGCAGATAGCTTTGGTGAAGGTATTTCAGTAAATACAAGGATACATGAAATCGGGCCAAGGTCAACACAAAAAAATCCGGCTTTAATGCGGTTTCCACATTTTTTGCTTATACCAGATCTAGATCTGATTCTACAGTTTCTGTCATGGCCAAATATTCTTGTGTTCATATGCCACCATGCAAGTTTAATTTAATTTATAGTCACAATATTATTATTTGTTACATGAGTATTCATCAGGTAATTGGTTAACCCTTCGCTTGCTATTCACGTCAATATACATACATGTAAATAGTGTAGACCCAGATGAGACAGCTCCTGCAGGGTCAGCTCCTCATCAGGGTCTGCACTATTTACAAATTGATTGTGCAACCAGTGCTCTCCACAGCAGTGATTGCACAGCGAAATACGTGTACACAGTGAAGATATATGTCATTATACAACAATGGCTAATACTTGGCATGGCTAAAGAAGGAGAAATGTATTTTAAAATTCAGCAAGAGAAGGGTTAATGCTGAATGAGAGTTTTGTAGAAAACTCCCTATAACTCTTTCCCTGTTTTAGGTTTATTCCAAATTTCAATACATACTGAATATTAATGGAGAAAATAGTCATAATGTAATATGACAGGGGGAATATTGTAGCCATTAAATGATTTTAGAAGGTAAAGAAATAGAACTATCAAATTCCATTAACAAACAGAGCAGACCCTGATCATATGGCTTCTATAGAGGCCATAATATAGAGAGGTTTTACTTTACTGCTAAGCTTGAGAGTTGGTACGGAGTGGTTTTTGCTGGTCTTGCAGAAAGAAGCCCTTGCACAGATGTTCTCTTCTCAGCTTATGAGGACTTTACTTGCCATTAGTCTATTTAATATGATAGTATCGTACTGGGAGATAAACATTTTGACTGAAAACTTCAGCATCGGACCTTTCAGATCTTTGTCGTCACCGTTAACAGTAGTTTTGAGTAGTGGCAATATGCATGTTCAGAGGAAAGGCATTTAACCCTTAATGCTAAATGGTCCATCATTGTTTAACGATAGAATCAGTATGAAAATAGATAATTTGCTAGAGGATTTTGAATGACAAAAGTGCAGACATTGATCAGAATGCTCCTCTAGGAGACCTTTGATCTGGTTCTTCACTTTTTGCCAATACAAGTATACTTGTTTTTTTGCATTCAAAGGGTCAAAATGTTGGCAAGATGTTCTGTATATTAACTATTAGATGAGAATGATACTTGGAGAATTGGCAGTATATCAAGAACTTGGTTCCACTCCAGGTGTGGCTGTTCTGTCTTTGATTGTTGGCCAGCTTGATTCAGCATTTGTTGCTGGCTAAGGGCTTCAATAGTTTCATTTCTCTTATCTGGATGTTGACAGGTCCAGTGGTGTTGCTGCCCTTGTGTGGGGATGAGTATCTCTACATATCTACCCATTATGGTCCATTAACTTAAGGACAATTGGTTGCCATCTCAGGTATCGCCCCAGATTCAGTGTAGATGACAAGTCAGATCTATTCCGTCACCTTGAAAATGGACCTTATCCCTTTACTTCATAAATATGCCTTTTAACACTTTAGAGTAGAATCAGACTTTTACAGAAGCGTCAAAATGTGTCAATATGCATTTGCAAACAGCTTCAATCCAGAAACTCAGCATCTCATCAGGATCCAGGCGTAAAAAAAAAATGCAACAGATCAGAATTGTGGCAGACATCCTTTTTATGCTCCCGTGTGACAATAGTAAGGGGGCATTAGCCGCCTTATGTTTTGCATCTGTCCATCCGTCCGTCTGTCTGTCTTGTCCATGCATCACGCTTTGCTATAAAGTGATATATGTCAGTAATTTCTACACTTATACACATGAAACCTCACATACACATTAATCACCATCTGTGCTGTCATTTGGCACCCCACCCATGCTGCCTGCAAGGTCAAGGTCAAATGACTTGGAAATTTTATGTGCAGTTGGTTGTCACATTTACATGCAGTTGGTTGTCGCAGTTTTTTCATTGTCTTATAATCTCACTAACCGCTATAGCTATTGACATGGAATTGCATATTCACTTTAAACACCATCCATACTTTCATTACGCACCCAGCCCATGCTGCCCACAAGCCCAAGGTCAAGGTCAAATAACTTAGAGAGGGGGGGGGGGGGGGTGTCTTACAGACAAAATTTTCTCTTACTGCATAATACAGGTTAATCCCTTGGAGTTTTAGAGTGATTCATACTCAACAGGTCCATTGAGTGAGATGCATAGAAACTAGGACATGTTTTGTTTTATCTCCCTACCTGAGTACTTGTACTGAACTAGTTTCAGCACCCTTTTACAGTGAATGAACTGACTTTCTTAATATTTATAGAAGGTTCCACTGTGAAATGTCAGGTTTAAAAGTCATGAATTGCCGTTTCATTGGCATGGTTTTTTACAACATTGCAAGTCCAATTAATTCGCTGAGGGCACCTGCATGCCAGTGATAAGATAAACAACTTGAGCATGTTTGAGACTTGTATGCATTTTTCTTGGTTCAAAGCTCCATAGTTTATTTAATGTGCTACCTTTCCCCAGAGTTTATTGCACATGTTAGAAACTCTTTATTTCCCTGTGTTTTGAGGATGACTTTGTCTCTTTTTGGAAAAAAACATGTCCATTGCCCAACCCACAAAAAACTCTTTAACCCTTTTCCTTATAGAGAATTAGAGACAACTTTTGGCAACTTTGCAAACAGAGTAGACCCAGATCAGATGGTGAAAAAAATGTGGACAATTTCTTTCTGTGTTTATTCTGCCCTTATGAAAGTTCATGTAATTAATATCATTAGCTAATTGTTATCTAAATATTCATGGAGTAAATTAGTTGGCCCCTTTCACTGTTCTAGGTTAATATTCCAAATTCAATGTCTACTGAATACTCATGGACAAAATATAAATTATAATGAAATATTGAAGGTGAAACATCGTAGCCATTTTAGAAAGTAGACACAGATCATTCAAATTCCATTAGCAAACAGTGCAGACCCAGATCAGACGGCTCCTATTGGAGCTGTCTGATCTGGGTCTTCTCTGTTTGCAAATTGTTGCAATTTGTTTATATGAGAGGGGGAAAAACACTTGTTTTATAATCCTGATTCAACATGCAACTGGTCAGGTTTCATGCATGTGCCATGATATGCAAATGTTTTGAGAATACTATCGAGCTTTTCCACTTATTTCCCTGCTGACATGGGGGTAGACAGAATTGGATGACTATCGATTAGCTGTTCACCAGTCAAAATATGATTAACTGGAGAGAAATCGGCTGATCGTGTGGACTTTCTCTGCTCTGACATCACAGTGATAAATCATTTTCTCACTGTCTGCTACAAGAATACTGTATACTGTACTGTTATGAAATTGTAAACTTGTCCAAAGGACTTGTACCTAATTGAGTAGATAGCACAAAACAAAAGGTGGAATGAGCTTGACTTTGTTAACCCTTTACTTCATGAATATTCATGTAAAAATAATGACGTAATGAATATTACTTCGATTAATTGTTATAATTACACATGGACAGGAGATGTTTTGGTATTGGTAGAAACTGTGGCATCATATCTAATTACAGTAAAACCCCGCTAATGCGACCACCAAAAAGAGGTATAATTCTGGGTGCTAGATGCAGGTGGTAGCTTAATGCAGGAAAAAAGTAATTCAGAAAGCTCCTCTTGGAGCTTTCTGTATTACTTTTGTCCTGCATTAAGCAACCACCTGCTTATGAAGACACCCATGTTTATTCATTAAGTGGTCACATTAGAGGGGTTCTACTGTATATCATAAGACTTAAGCAAACAAAGCAGACCCAGATCAGACAGCTCCTATATGAGCCATTTGATTTGGGTCTACTCTGTTTGCAAATGCGTAAAAAAGGCATTTATATGAAGGAAAGGGTTAACAGAACAAAACTTTGGAAATGCTCTTGCCAGTAGCCTGTGTTTGGAAGCCAAATCTTGTTTAGCTGTGATTCAAATTTTGTCTCTTTTCCTGGTTTCAAGTTTTTTTTTACAGTACATGAATGCACAGCTCTTGGATCAATGTTGTCTTCTGTACATCCAAACTATCTTCTCTTTTCTACCAAAAAACATCTGCAAATGCAATTTTTAATACAAATCATAAGGAATGACAGCTTGTCAGCTCAGGCTTATCAGATTTATCATTGTTTACAAACATTTTCAGAATTGATTTACTGATATAAGGGACTTAATTTCAATACAGCAAATCCATTCATTATTACAGCCGCTGTGAAACATTTCAGACCCTGTACATGGCTGTCTACTGGGAGTGATCGTATTTCCCAGTTCTGTCATTTCTGGTCACATCTGCACTGCTGTCACACTGATGGTACTGATCAAGGCTTTAATTACTTTTATTGGACATTCAGGAGGGACGTTGAACAAATTAATGGCAATAGTGATAGTCGAAGTACATGTAATAACATGGTGGCGTTACAGTCAACATGTCGGAACATTGATTATTTTATTTAACCCTTTTTTACTCTATGAATATTTATGTAAGAAATAATGTCATGATGAAAATCAGAATATTTTCTATAATGGTACATGAATGCAGTAATTGTTGGCCATGGCAGAAACTGTAGAATCATATCTATATTATATCATAAGCAAACAGAGCAGACTCTGATCAGACGGCTCCTACAGGTGCCATAGGAGCCATCTGATCTCGGTTTACTCTGTTTGCAAAGATATAGAAAGGCGTATTTATGGAGTGACGGGTTAGGGTATATACATAGGTATTTAAATGCACCACATAGTTACATCAAAATTGTTTTCATGAGATACAAAATAAGTTTGGTGACCATGTTACATTTTTGCATTTTACGCAGATTTGTCTAGTAATCAATCCATTATCAGTTTGTAATGTCCAGTGGTCTTCCCTGCAGTGTCAAAGCCAGTCAGCAATGTCCAGCTGTTGATCTAATCATTGACAAGCAGCCTCTCCGGTTATGTTATCTGTACTGGTCAGCTTCTATAGGAGTCCAGCAAACATCCATTAGAGAGTCAGCATCCTGTAGTCAAGTGTCCTTGTGAAGCAGTCGGCCAGCTGCTTTGTGCCCAGTTCTAATCAGCTTTAACCCTTTACTCCATAAATACGCCTTTCTATGCATTTGCAAACAGTGTAGACCCTGATCAGGGGGCTCCTGTTGGAGCCTTCTGATCAAGGTCTGCTCTGTTACAACTTTAATTTTGATGGATCTAATTCTACATAAATATTCATGCTGTCAATATTTATTTCATGAATATTCAACAGGGAAAGGTTTAAAATGAGTTACACATGTAACGTAATACAATGTAAAAAGAAGAAAAGTGCAATCTTTTCCGCACTTACTTCCTGAGATATTCTGGTTTTGTACATCGTCTTCAGGTGTTGACGAAGCATATCTTGATAATCTGATTTCTGTTATTATAATGGTAATACAGTTTGCTTCAGGGAAATTCATATCTACCTTGTAATTCCACCCAAACATCTGAGATGAAATTTTCTTTGGCAATGATAACTTTCAAGCCAATTGACTTGTGATGGATAACTTTCATGCCCATTGACTGCCATTGGATAGAATACCAGTACCCATACCGGATACTTTACAGAGGAACTATGGCTGCTGTCCATTCTGATCTGCAGTATCCCTTTCCTTCATATAAATGCATTTTCACTCATTTGCAAATAGAGTAGACCCAGATCAGATGGCTCCTATATCAGGGCCTGCTCTGTTTGCTAATGGAAATTGATCTGTTTCTTTAGTTTCTAAAATGACTACAATGTTCCACCTTCTACATGTCATTACAACTGTTTTGTCCATGAATGAAATGTGCCCTAAATATAGAACAGAGAGGGATAAAGCAGTGCCAAATGAGTCATCACGGTAACATTTACCCTCTGTTGACTGGTGACATTTATATCTCGCATACATACCATACTATAAATCTTCTTGTGGACCAAAATAGAGCAAGAGCCAGGGATTTACCCTGTACTCCATGAATTGTAATAATGGCATATGAATACAAGAAATGTTAGCCAAGGCAAAACCTGTACAATCAAATCTATATAATTCCATAAGCAATCAGAGCAGACCCTGATCAGATGGCTCCTATGGGAGCTGTCTGATCTGTGTCTACTCTGTTTTAGCAAAGGTGTTGAATGGCATGTATATAGAGTAAACCACTTCCCTGTTGAATATTCATGTAAGAATGATTACATCATAAATATTTATTAGCTGAATATCTGTAATGGCATAATCATGTACACATGATGTTTTGGTATCAGATCTATTATAATTTCAAAAGGAAACAGAGCAGACCCTGATCAGACAGCTCCTACATGACCTGTCTGAACTGGATCTACTCTGTTTGCAAACATGTTAAAAGGCATATGCATGGAGAAGAGAGTTAAACAATACCTTAAACATAATGTATACTTCATATTGGCTAAAGGACTACGAGCCCTTGGGATAAATTTGCCAACAATGAATAGTTTATGAAAAAACATCAGATGCATTTAACCTGCATTTGTACTTTAACCCTTTCCCTGTTCTACACGCGTTAGCCCGCGTGTATCTATTACCTGTTCAAGCCGCCTTATCCCGCGTGTATCAATTCCCCGATATACCCGCCTTATCCCGTGGTTATCCATTACCCGTTTTACCCGCATTTTCACGCGTCTCGATTTTAAATGCATATTAAATACATTTTCATTTGAAAAAACACATCAAAGTTTATGCAAACATAAACAACAACCACTTTACCGAAAGTTGACAAGAAAAAACCATTATGTTGCTATATAAATTATCGGTGTTTTTGGTGATCAAATACAATGAGGGTTCTAAGTTTTACTACTGTGCATTTCATATGGACTTACTGAGTTGCCAGGAGTATGTTTCCATTTCCATACAGCCTATTTAAATGTCTTTCGCAATTATTTGATGCGTATAAATGCCTCATTATTTAATTCGGCAGCCATTTGCAAAAAATTGCAAATATTGAGCAGGAAGTACGTCATAAAACATCATTAGGAAACCCCAGACTCAGAGCTGGGGTCGGAGGTTATATGCTAATATAGAAAAGGGTGTGTACTCTTTGACCAATCAAATAAAATTTAAAGCCCCAATAAATCACGCGACATCACATGTGACCTTTCATTCTCAGAAGACACTGACCCTTTCATTTTCTGAAAACAGTGGCAGCCATATTTATTGTTTTACACAGCAGGTTTTAATCCGATTAGGGGTTTTAAATTACTGGCCCAGAGGGCAGAGGCAATTAACATTTCTCCCTTACGCAAGTCACATCCTGTCAACAAGCTTGTAAATCTATGAAAAATATTTGTTTGAATTTTGCCGAGTTTTATTCGACACAATTTCCACAATTAATTGATCTGGAGGTGATACACATTTGTTTGTAAATTGAATACAAAATTACTCATTTAAAACCGAAAAGTATTTAACATGATTTAGATCTAAGCAATTATTTAAAAACTAGCTATTATTTAGAGCAGTTTATAATGAACCTGATCGAAGTTCTTTTGAGTTTTGAGATCGAGTAGCACACTAAATGTGTGTGATCAGCAACAACCAACAATGATGCAACTGATGATTTATTGTTGAATAAGTTAGTAAATGGAAACAGACCCATGCATAATGATGGCATTTTGGTGAGTTGGATGATTTGACTATACAGATACTTTTTCTTTACTGCAGGCCCAGATCAAAGTCTGGCAGTGTAGACCACACAAACAGTGCCTAACCAAACTTGATCAACAATGTATATTCATTATTCAGATAAAAACAACACGTACGTGTAGACCCTCTAACAAATAAGATAAACAATGTAGACCCTGAAACAAAACCTGACCGTGTACCCTGATTGTATATATATAACCTGTCTGATCAAGGTTTGGCATTACAGTGTAGATCCTGATAACCAATGTAGACCTTAACAAATTAAATTTACAATGCACAACCTGATAAAACCATGATAGTATAGACCTTGATCAGAAGTCAGACAGTGTAGACCCTGATCAGTACTGTCAGATAGTTTAGACCCTGATCAGTTCTGTCAGATGGTGTAGACCCTGATCAGTACTATCAGATAGTGTAGACCCTGATTACTTCTGTAAGATAACTGTAGACCCTGATCACTACTATCAGATAGTGTAGACCCTAAATCAGTACGGTCAGATAGTGTAGACCCTGATCAGTACTGTCAGATAGTGTAGACCCTGATCAGTACTGTCAGATAGTGTAGACCCTGATCAGTACAGATTGTGTAGACCCTAATCAAAACCTGATATTCTGTTTGTTTTATATCCCCACAATATATAAGTTATTTGTACAGTGGTTTGGATTTAATTTCTAATTTATTTCTTTACACCTCCTGTATTTTTACTCTTATTTACCTTACCTATGTGAAAATTACATCATCGGAAAGAAAATTTAATTTCTTACAAACTTTATTCTGAAACCTAAAAGCTTAAGTTGAGTTGAAATGCTATTAGAGTGTCTTATAAAAGACAGGTGTCAGATCAGCACTAAACCTCCAGTTACCTGTATGAAGATAGTGTAGCCACTGTGACCTATACAGTATTGATTATTGGTTATCAGATGTACTAACCATGTATGTATATGGATGGGGTAAATGTACATATCTGAAACAGGGAAAGGGTTAACACTTTGTATGTAGGAAACAAGACTTAGTGTGCTAGCATTTTCAAAAAGGTGTAGATCCAGCTCAGATGAGCCCTCAGATCAGGGTCTGCACTGTTTGTCATTCAAAATCCTGTTGCAGATGCCCATTTATATTGAATGGCCTCTAATTCGTTAAACAATGATGGAATATTCCACGTTGAAAATTAAGCATTCAAAGGGTTAGTACAAAACATGTCTGCTCTGACTAGGTTGATGGACAAGTTGAGTGCATGCAAATGTGACAGTACAATAGAACTTGTCTGTAGTGGCCATTCATTTATTGAGTATAGTAGTATTAAAAAAGCAGGTGGTTTCTTTAACCCATTACCTCATAGGCTATTTTTAGATCCAACCACTTCGAATAAATCTACCGAAAAGGAGCATTAACTAGAGAAAAGGAAAATTTCAGAATTTTGTAGTTTGAAACCATTGTGATAAATAGAGCATTTGCTCCTATAGGAGCAAATGCTCTATTTATCACAATGGTTTCAACAGGTAACTTTTGCAGAGGTGTCAATATGAGGGAATGAGTTAATACAGGACAAAAGTAACGCAGAAAGCTCCTTTAAGAGCTTTCTGCATTAATCTTGGCCTGCATTACGCTACCACCTGCCTTAAACAGACCTTAGACCTCTTTTCGAAGGCCGCTTATGCCAGGTTCTATTGTATTACTGTGAGTGACTATCGTCTGCAACAGTTTTCAAAAATTCTTCCTCGAATAACTAGTCTGAGTGTCAAAAGTTTGGATCTTGTTGAGACGTAAAGTTACTCAATTCCTCGTCTGAATTCTTTGTTTACAAAGTTAGTATGAATTTGCTGTTGATGGATAAAACTAAAAAGCCCGTGCCTTGAGTTGCTACATGTTACGTATTTCTGTAGCTATAGTGATGTTATGTATTTTCCAGAGAGTGCGGATGTTTGTTTTCCAAGCAAGCCACATGATTGCTGATGTTTGCCAAGAAAATTGAAATTAACCCTTTGAAAGTGGGAAACGAGTTCTTTTTTGCAAACAGTGTAGACCCAGATCAGAGGGCACCTAGAGGTTCCTCCGATCAGGGTTTTGTTTTTCAAACTCTTCTAACAATTTTAGCCTTTCCTATTGAATAGACTCTGAAGTTAAACACTGATAGGTTTTTCCACTATGAACACTCAGCATTCAAAGGATTAAGCCAGGTTTGCAATTTTGTAGCAAGATTGTTAGCAGCTTGCGGGAATTCCCGTGACTGGTATATGTTGGCAAACTCATCTTTGGAGCCCAATCTTTGCACCTTCATTTTTGAGATTACAGTACTGGAATCGGCATTATCTGGAAGGGGTCTCCTTCCTGTGAAGTTTTCGTGTGATTTGTGCTTTCGGGAATTTGGACAAGGTTGATTTGGAATGCCTTGGACTTCTCTGCCTTTCTCAATGATTTTTTTTTTCGAGTGGATAAATTATTATGATGTTATTGCGAGAGTATGCTCACTTTATGATGCTATTACACAAGTGGATTTAGTTTTATGATTGATTTTATGTGATGTGTAGGGGTAACGGGTGATCCTAGGCTTAGTTCTTTGCTAGAGAAGTAATTGGTGTTTGGAAAAGTTATTATCTGCTGCAATTCTCAACATTAGGTTTTTCTAAATTCCTCTTCAAATATGCATTGAGATTGTTAAATAGTTTGGACTACATCATCTTCAAAATGTTTTCTGCTTCTTTAAAATAGGAATTCTCTGATCAGGGTCCACTGTGTTTGCAAAGGGCATATTAATTGAGTAAAGGGTTAAATAGCATTTCCTGCATTAACATTTACTGGAGATATTGGAGTGGGGGGGGGGTCGTGATCAGAAAGCTGCTACAGTCTGATCTAGGTCTACTCTGTATGCAAAAGTCTTAAGTTTTGATTATATTTGAAGTAAATGCATGGAATATCAGCATGGTTAACCCTTTCCTTCATATAAACAACTTTTCATGCCTTTGCAATTAGAGTAGACCCAGATCAGATGGCTCCTGTAGGAGTCTGACTAGAGTCTGCTCTGTTTAATTCCGAAATTATTATATATACATGTACCTGACTCTACAGTGTTTCTATCAATACCAAAACAGCAGAATTTTTTTTAAAGCTTGAACAAATCGACAAGAATAAGCAAAATGTGTCAATACATGTAGGTCAGTCTAACCCTTTCCTTCACATAATTGCCTTTTCAACCATTTGCAAACAGAGAAGACCCAGATAAGATGGCTCCTATACATAGGAGTCGTCTTATCAGGATGTGCTCTGTTTGCTAAAGGAATTTGGTAGATCTGTTTCTTTAGTTTCTAAAATGGCTACAATGTTCCACTTTCCACATTCCGTTATAACTATTATGTCCATGAATATTCAGTAAGTACTGAATTTTTTAATAAACATAGAACAAGGAAAGGGTGAAGCAAACATCTTTTTTTACAGCGTAGGAAGGATTAATTATGCTAGACCTTCTGATATATAATGAGGGTCAATTAGGTGGTATGGAATAGGAGTATTTCAAGGACTTACACCAGTATAGCTTTCACTGAGACTGTAATTAATTAATAAACAATTACAGGATCAGACAGGGTTGAAACAAGTTGACATGGCAGCTTGGTATTCATATACATGGCTGATAAGTATCAAGGCTATCCTTTTCATATAGGAAGGCACGGTAATTACTCCAAATATTTGGCCAGAAAAAAACAAAAACGGAACCGTTTCCCTATATTTGTGTAAGAAATGATAACATTATGAATATTCATTAGCTGATTTTTCATAATGCTTCATGAACACAGGAGGTTTTTGCTGTGCAATCAGATCTGTGTAATTCTATAAGGAAGCAGAACAGACCCTGATCGAGCCATCTGATCTGGGTCTACTCAGGTAAAGGGGTTAGCAGATAGTGCAGATCAGTTTAAAGGGCTCTTTCAGGGGACATTTGATCAGGGTCTACGCTATAAGCTGATCCATGACTGTTTCATTATTACAAAAACAGTGCCAAATACAGGGGAGACTGGGTGATGTAAAATTTAGAATAAACACGATTAACCCATTCCCTCATATTGATGCCTTTTGACGTCCCTGTAAAAGTAACTTTTTGAAACCATTGTGATAAATAGAGCATTCGCTCCTGTGGAGCAAATGCTCTATTTATCACAATCAGGTTTCCCAACTGCACAATTCTAAAAAACTTTTTTTCTCTAGTAAATGCTCCTTATTGGTAGGTTTATTCAAAGAGGTAGGATCTAAAAATAGCCTATGAGGGAATGGGTTAACAGCTTGTCATAAACAAACACTATGGATTCACATTAGCCGCCATACAGTGGATACAGTGGATGTTTTTGTCTGTATAAATGTTCCTACAGGTGATAACAACTGTCAAATGTATTTTTTTGAAGCAGGAAGAATTTTCCAGTAATTCAAGGAGATTTAACTCTTTGCTTGCTAACAGCAAATTCATGATAACCTTGGCAGACTGTTTGAATCCAGATGAGACGGTGGGGGGAGATAATTCGGTGTCTAATCAGGATGCAAATTATTTGACACTTTGGTTATGCAGTAGAACCTGTCATAAGCGGCCATTCATTTCATTTATTGAATATAGGAGTCTTAAAAAGCTGGTGGTTGCTTAATGCAGGACAACAGTAATGCAGAAAGCTCCTATAGGACCTTTCTGAATTACTGTTGACCTGCATTAAGCTATTACTTGTCTCACAGACCCATAGTTAGACCTGTTTTTAATGGCCACTTAAGACAGGTTCTACTGTAGTTTTGAAGAGGTTATAGCAGAAAGCATTAATTGAATTGTAGCAGACAACTAATTTAGCAGACAACAGTTACTGTGAGTGCATTGAGTAAAGTACCACAGGGAATAGAGCTAGGCGGCTAGGCATACTATTACCCTAGGCATATAGTTACTACTCCTATGCAATGGTATTTTGACAGTCTGGATGTAAACAGTGGGGGAAGTAACACGTGGAGTTTTATCAGGGAATACAGCATCGGGGAGTAGCTATCAGTCTGGTCGTTAACATATGTTCATGTTGAGAGGTCTGATACAGTTTGTACCTACTAATGTCTACCTAGGGGTGCTCAAAAATAAACTAGTCAGGATTACGGTGTGAATTAATGTGGAAGTGCAAAGCAGAGTAGTGTTGGTATATTTGTATTCATTGATTTGGAATTTAAAACTAACACAATGACTATTGTTGAACGCAGCTTCCTTGTGAGTTTCATGGTGGATGCCAGGGGTGGGGCTATGCGTGGCACGAGACACTCGGGCATTAGGATTGTGATCCCGCCAGGCAGGGCGGCTATGCCGACCAGGATCCTGTGCCGACTGATCAAGAAAGAGAAGCTGCTCCACCTGCCGACCATGAATGAAGGAGAAGCTCTTGCTAACAGAATCATCGAGATGGGCCCACAGAACACAAAATTCCTTGGGTAAGTGACAAAATCCTAGCTATATTTTGTTATTTTAAACCCGAATATTTATTTGCAAATGAATATTTAAATGGATTAGTCCATCACTGGTTAACCCTTTAGTCCACGAATACGCCTTTCTACGCCTTTGCAAACAGAACCCAGATCAAACGGCTCCTATAGGAGTCATCTGATCAGGGTCTGCTCTGTTTGCTTATGAAGTAATATAGATATAATTATACACTCTCTGTCATGGCCAAACCAAATCCTGTGTTCATGTGCTATTATAGAAAGTAATCTTAATTTATAATCATGATGTCATTATATCTTACTTAACCCTTTCCCTCATATAAATGTGTTTTCACGCATTTGCAAACAGCTGAGTAGACCCAGATCAGACGGCTCCTATAGGAGCCGTCTGATCAGGGTCTGCTCTGTTTGCTAATGGGATTAGATAGATCTGTCTCTAAATTCTATACTTCGTATAATGGCTACAATGTATATTCATCATGTATTGAAATTTGTAATAAACATAGAACAGGGAAAGGGTTAATGCAGGACAAGTTATTCAAAAAGCTCATTAGAGCTTTCTATATTGCTTTTGCCCAGCATTAATCCTTTCCCTGTTCTAAGTTTAGTACAATTTTCAATACCTACTGAATATTCATGGACACAATAGTTATAAAGAAACATGGAAGGTGGAACAGTGTAGGCATTTCAGAAAGCAAAGACACATATCTATCAACTTCTATTAGCAAACAGAGTAGACCCTGATCAGATGGCTCCTCTAGGAGCCGTCTGATCTGGGTCTACTCTGTTTGCAAATGCGTGAAAACACGTTTGTATGAGGGAAAGGATTAAGCAACCATCAGCTTTTATTGACCGATATGTTAATAAATTATGTGGTCACATCATTGAGACCTGACTGTTTTTTGCTATTGGCTTAAATTCTGAAAGTAGGAGACTCTAAGTTGGTATATCAATTATAGACTATCAATGTTACTGGATATACTATCAATAGGGACAGTGTAAATGAATAGCAAATTTGAAAATGTCACTTGTCAATGAAATTTGCAGCTCCCAACATTAAGTTTAAATTGAGGTAATTTGTAGAAATGTGCTATGAGAGTGTGGGATCTCTGAATTGTTGGTGTTGATAAATAGCCAGTGTTGACAAATCCCCAGACCATTGCCGATTTACCTGATCTGTTTACTTAAACCAGATAAAGCCAGATAGAATGGATAAATAATACAGAGGTTTAATGGGAAATCATGTTTCAAGTTGACCATATTCACTAACTGTATATGTATACAATTAAAAATGTATCAGTCATTCTACTGCTCCAATCTTAGACTCTTTTAACTCTACATGGCAAAGTATGATTGCCTCTAAATACAGTTATAGATCCAGAACAAATTGCTGAGTAATTGATTTCCAACCTGGTTGTGTTTTTTTGAAAGAAATGGAGTCAAAATGTGTTCTGTGAATTGAAGCAGATTACTGTTTTAAAGTCAATAGTTTCTTAATGTTAAAGAGTTATCATCGCAATGCCCCAGGCAGAGCATTACAATAAAATAGCTATGTTGAGTTTTAACTGTTATCACTAAACCCTTTAACCCTTTCCTTCATATAAATGCCTTTTCACACATATGCAAACAGAGTAGGCCCAGATCAGACGACTCCTGTAGGAGCCGCCTGATCAGGGTCTACTCTGCAAATTGAATTTGATAGTTCTGTTTCTTTAGTTTCTAAAATGGCTTCAATGTTCCACCTGCTATATTTCATTATAACTATTTTGTCCATGAATATTCAGTAGGTATTGAAAATTGGAATAAATATAGAGCTGACTCTACAAGTTCTACCAATCCTAAAAGTGGTGTACGGTGGTCTAGTGGTAACGCGCTTGACTACCAATCCGGAGGTCCGGAGTTCAAATCCAGGTCCCTCTCGGAAATTTCAGAGACGCTTTTCAGTGTCTCCCACCCACACCTCCTCTCCACCCAGGGGTTAAAATGGGTACCCATGAGGGTCACTAGCCGGTACTGCGGCTGCATGATTGCGCCATATGTTAGCAGTGCTAATATTGTAGGCGAATGACTCAATGACCAGGGGGAGTAAATATTCAGTCGGCTGAGCGGTCATTCGGACTGAAAGTAGACTATTACTAGGTACTTTAAAAGTCCTGTCTATAATAATGTGATTATCAAACTTCAGCTAATAAATTATCATGATGTTATAATTTCTTACATGAATATTCAGCAGAGAAAGGGTTAACCTACTGTATTATGAAAACTTTCTGAATATTAACCCTTTCCCTCATATAAATGTGTTTTCATGCATTTGCAAACAGAGTAGACCCAGATCAGACGGCTCCTAGAGGAGCCGTCTGATCAGGGTCTGCTCTGTTTGCTATTGGAATTCGATAGATCTGTTTCTTTGCTTTCTAAAATGTCTACAATGTTCCAACTTCCATATTTCATTATACCTTTTTTGCTAATGAATATTCAGTAGGTATTGAAATTTGGTTTAACTACAGAACAGGGAAAGGGTTAATTAAACCAAACACATAAAAACTTACTGAAGAAAATGATTTTTTTGACGAACAGTGCAGGCCTTAGCCCATTCATGTAAAACATGAATATTTATTGGCTGAACTTTTAAATTGTAAACTTTTCAAAGAAATGTTTTGCTTCGTCAAAAGCAAATAGAGCAGACCCGAATCAGACAGCTCCTATAGGAGCCGTCTGATCTGGGTCTTCTCTGTTTGCAAATACATGAAAAGGTGTTTATATGAGGGAACGGGTTAACCCTATACTCCATGAACATTTATGTAAGAAATAATGATATCATGAATATTAATTAGATATGGCATATTATCGAATATGACCTTAGAAAAATAACCAGTGAAGCAAACAGTGCATACTCTAATCAGAGAGCTGGATCTACACTGTTTGCATTTTTTCTGACATGATTCAAAACATGTTAATGTTTTTGAAAATGTGTTACACCAATATACACTATGGTATGACAGAGTACTATAATACTAGAGGAGTTATCTAGGTAACAGATACTACTTACCAAGGTCAGAGTCATTTCAAAAGCCGGCCACACCTCTGTGAAAAAGGCAAGATGAGATAACAGGGCTTTGTCAGTGGGCTACCAACCTGGGCTAGTTGTACTCAAACATTTGATTATTTCCCTAACCAGACAGGTGTACAGTGTTTAACCCTTTCCCTCATATAAATGCCTTTTCACACATTTGCAAACGGGGTAGACCCCGATCAGATGGCTCCTACAGGAGCCGTATGATCAGAGTCTGCTCTGTTTGCATAATCAGATCTATAAATTTTCATAAGCAAACAGCAATCTGATTATGCAGTCTCATCACTGGTGAAAAAGTTTCCTTTTCCATGTCCCATTTTATTATTTTCATGAATATTCATGAGGTGAAGAAATCTTAAATAAATACTAAACGAGGAAAGGGTTAAAAGCCCATGTTTGATTTCAGGCTACAGGTACCTCATTCTATTATGCCCCTAAGATCTGGATCTGGATCTGGAGGCATATGTTTTGGTTTGTCTGTTTCTTTGTTTCTTTGTCTTTCTGAAGCTATAATCATGACCCTTACTTTTGAAGTTTTAAAGTTAGTGACTATATATTTGGGACTTATTGTGTTTTGTTAAAATCCTCTATCACGTTTTACTGTTGTACAGTTTAGCCTGCCTATAGCAAGCACATAATGAATAATCTTTAGGGTCTATAAAAGCAGATGGTTGCTTAATGCAGGTCAAATAATGCCATAAGCTCTATTAGGAGCTTTCTGCACATCTTTCATTCTGCATTAAGCTACCATGTATAATAAAATACCCAGAATTGGACTCAATGTGGTGGTGATTGTAAAGAAGCTTTACTGTATTTGATAAGCTCTTAGATGTGTTCTCAATATAAATCAATGGAAAGAACCAGATACACAAGGTCACTGTCATTACTGGTATAGTATTGATGATCATTATTGTATACAGTAAAACCCCGCTAATGCGACCACTTATATATATAAACAGCCACTGGTGTCGTTTAAAGCAGGTGGTTGCTTAATGCAGGACGAAAGTTATGCAGAAAGCTCCTATAGGAGCTTTCTGCAAAACTTTCGTCCTGCATTAAGCTACCCCCTGCCTCTGCCACCCAGAATTATGCCCATTTTTGGTGGTCGCATTAGAGGGATTTTACTGTACCTTTAGCCCTATCAATGCTGAACATAAATACAGTAAAACCTAATAGAGGCATAAGTGTGGGTCTAAAAATCAGGTGGTAGCTTAATGCAGAACAAAAGTTATAGTGTCCGTATGTTTTTTTTATGCATTTGCAAACAGGTAGACCCACATCCTGTAGGAGCTGTCTGATCAGGATCCACTCTGTTTGCTTATGGAATATAGATCCGATTCTTCAGCCATGTTTATCCCTCATCATCATGTCATTCATCGGCGCTATATGACCTATTCAGTGTCGCAGTGCCGTAAAACCCAACTCACTCGCTCACTCACTCAGTCAGCCATGTTATTAAATTGCTGTGTTGGATATCCATGACGTCATTATTTCTTACATGAGTATTTCATCGGTTAATTGGTTAAAATTACTTCAGGATTGACAGGACAACCTGCAGATCCAGATCAGTGAGCCTCTGATCAGGATCTACACTATTTGCAAATGCCCTATACTCATTCCCACGTTCGAAGGTTTAACATCTGGTTGGTTTGATATTTCAAGGTACATGTATACCTTGTATTCCCTTACAAGTCTGAACTTTTGGGAAGGATACTTTGTCTTTTTCTGTTGTAATTGGTATGATTGTAATTAGTATGTAGTTGGTATCTCCAGCTATGACATATTTGAAAATAACATGGGGTCAATAACTGTACCTGAACCTGCTTTACAAAGTCCTCATTTCTTGCAAGAAATACATGTACCCTTTTCTCAACAGATAAATAGCTTTTAATGCCTTTGCAAACAGAGTAGACCCAGATCAGACAGCTCCGGCCTGAGTCTGCTCTTTTTGCTTATGCAACAATATAGACCAGAATCTATAGGTTCTGCCTGTTCGTTAAAATGTCTGTGTTCATAAAATTATGCTATTAAACAAATTAACATAATAAATTCTCTTTTTGTTGCTAAAACGTGACATGTTGTGATGACAGGTTCATGGTGTCAGTATTTCTTACAAAACTCTTTGCATATAAGAAACTTACAAATTTCATTGCCATTGGCATATAAAGTCAAAGACTGGTTTTCAGTATTGGACAGGTCTGTACTAACTAATGAAGTTTGGGTTCAGGGACGATCATGGTATATAAATATTACAGCTAGCTGTATGATGGAATAGCCTGTCAGACCTGGGTCATAATTGATTTGTTGTCTGGAAATCTACCCAGGCTTGTCCAGTTCATTGTTCAGAAGTATTAATTTTTCCAATGCTGATCAGACATACAATCAGATCTGTATTATTTCATGAACAAACAGAGTTGATCCTGATCAGACAACTCCAAGATCCTTCTCTACTCTGTCTTCTAAGAGATCTACCCTGTTTGCTATTGCATCAAATTTCATATTTTTGAGGTAAAGGGTTACATTGATTAATCATATTCTGCTTTAGGAAGTTAATGCACAAAGGGATAAGAGTGGGAAATGTAAAGCAATGTGGTGAACTTAGTCATGGCATGCTAGTCGCTTGCTAGTATCCACACCCCTAGTTATCATAATTAAGCTGTGAGTCTGTGCAAGCTGCTTGCTAGTATTTCCACCCTCAATCATCACAACTAAGCTGTGAGTCTGTGCTAGCTGATTGCTAGTATCCTGACCCTCAATCATCACAACTAAGCTGTG
The DNA here is from genome assembly GCA_963576725.1 of Azorinus chamasolen. Taxonomy (NCBI): domain Eukaryota; kingdom Metazoa; phylum Mollusca; class Bivalvia; order Cardiida; family Solecurtidae; genus Azorinus; species Azorinus chamasolen. The sequence continues at coordinate 88,307,757 of OY755236.1, read as the reverse complement.
AGTCTTCGCTAGCTTATTGCTAGTATCCCCACCCTCAATCATCACAACCAAGCTGTGAGTCTGTGCTAGCTGATTGCTAGTATCCCTACCCTCAATCATCACAACTAAGCTGTGAGTCTGTGCTAGCTGCTTGCTAGTATCCCACCCTCAATCATAGCTTATTGCTAGTATCCCCACCCTCAATCATCACAACTAAGCTGTGAGTCTACTAGCTGATAATAGATTGCTAGTATCCCCACCCCAGTCATCACAACTAAGCTGTGAGTCTTTGTGACCCCATAGGTACAGAAAGCATCTGAACACATTGTTTTTGTGTGAGTTATTTAACCTTATGATATCCTTCATATCAGCACATTTTCACACCTTTGCAAACAGTAGACCCAGATCAGATGGCTCCTATAGGAGCCATCTGATCAGGGTCTGCTCAGTTTGCTTATGGTATACTATAGTTCTGTTTCTGCAGTATCTGCCTGAGCCAAAGTATCCTGTGTACATATGCCATTATAAAATACTTAGCTGATAGATATTCATGATGTCATTATTATATGCATAAATTTTGAACAGGGAATTAGAGGGTTGAATGATGACAGCGATGACCTGAACTCACAGTCTGACTGTTGATGCCCATTGTCTGCCATGGGTTGGACAAAAGCTGTCTCTTTGGAGACTCTGCTGATGTTTACCCTGTACTCCAAAAAACTACTCATAGAGATGCCTTGCGGCACCTTTGCAAACAGTAGACTCAGATCAGATGGCTCCTGTAGAAGTTCCTGTAGGAGCCATCTGATCAGGGTCTGCTCTGTTAGTTCATGACATAGATATGGTCCTACAGTTTCTGCCATGGTAAAACATTCCTGTGTCTATGATTGTGCTATTATAAAACTTGATTTAATAAATATTCATGATGTCATTATTTCCTACATGAATATTCATGGAGTAAAGGGTTAAGACACTTGAAGATTCACTAGATTAACTCTTTACCTGTTCAATATTCATGTAATAATAATCACATCATGGATATGTATTAGCCCTTTCCCTCATATAAACATGTTTTCATATTTCTATTTGCAAATAGAGTAGACCCAGATCAGACGGCTCCCAGAGTCTGATCAGGGTCTGCTCTGTTTGCTAGTGGAATTTGAAAGATCTATTTCTTTAGTTTCTAAAACGGCTACAAAATTCCATCTTCCATATTTCATTATAACTATTTTGTCCATAAATATTAAAAGGTATTGAAATTTGGAACAAACATAGAACAGGGAAAGGGTTAGCTGAACTTTTCTTATGTCTGATCTGGGTCTACTCTGTTTCCTAAAGCATGGTAAAGTGTTTATAATGAGGAAGAGGGTTAAACAGTCAATTGGATGTCAATAGCAACAGACCGTTAATACAATATAACTCTTAGATATGATTGAAACCATCCTAGTCATAATGATCTTTTTGCCAGGTGAAATACTTGTTTCCTCCGGAACAAAAATGATTTGCCTCCTAAAACAATAGAAACCCATTAGAACAATAACAAGCCATTAGAACAGTAGAAAGCCATTACTACTATCAGATATACATGACCACATGATCTGGTAAACATGTTTAACCCTTTCCGCCATAGGCTATTTTTAGACACGACCTCTTTGAATGAATCTACCCAAAAGGAGCATTTACTAGATGCATTTACTAGAGAAAAGTAAAAGTTTAGAATTTCGTAGTTTGAAAACCATTGTGATAAATAGAGCATTTGCTCCTATAGGAGCAAATGCTCTATTTATCACAATGATTTCAAGAAATTGTTATTACAGAGGCGTAGAAAGGCGTATACTCTATAGAGGAATGGGTTAACCCTTTCCCTGTTCTATAATTATTACAAATTTCAATACGTACTGAATATTCATGGAAAAAATGAAATATATGGAAGATGGAACATTGTAGCCATTTTAGAATCTAAAGAAACCGATCTATCAAATTCCATCAGCAAACAGAGCAGACCCTGATCAGAAAAGCCATCTGATCTGGGTCTACTCTATTAGCTGAGTTTGTATGCACGTTGTTTTTTTCGTATAAGCAGAGAGTTAAAAACTGTAGAATCAGATGTATTATAATTTGGTAAGCAGACAGAGCTGACCCTGATCAGACAGTTCCTAAATGAGCCATCGGAAGTTTATGTTTATGATTTGATAATTCTTCGGAAACTATATATTTTGTTGTTAGGTATGTATATTGATCCACTGGTAAATGTTGAGAGTATTTGTTGATTTAATCATATTTCTTGTAATAAAATTGCTTTATTTAACCCTTTGAGGGGAGAGCATGCATATACTGCAAACAGTGTCTACCCAGATCAGAGAGCCGCCTTATCAGTGTCTGCATTGTTTGTCATTCAAATAATCTTGAAGAGTTAAGCCTTTCATAGTGAATGGACTTTACAGTTTATTAAACCATGATGGGCCATTACACTTTGAAAATTCAACATTCGAAGGGATAAGTTTCAACAGATCAGAATTATTGGGATGATATTGTATCACAGTTTTATCAGATTGTCTGTTTTTTGCTGACCTATGTGGTTTTCTTGTCAAGGAATGTGATATTTCTTCGTAGGAGGTACAGAATTCTCTGTTAACCTGCTACCTGTTCAATATTCATGCAAGAAAGAAAAGCATCATGAATATAAATTATACCAGCTGAATTTATTTATCAGAGTACATGAACACAAGACTGTGGCACCTTGGCACAAACTCTGGAATCACATTTGTATAATTACATAAGCAAAGAGAGTTGACCCTAATCAGACAGCTCCTACAAGAGTCATATGATATGAGTCTACTCTGTTTGCAAAGGCACGGAACGGTGATTTATTGCAGGTAAAGGGTTAAGTGCTGACAGAATGAGGCCATTGTTACGTTACTAGGAGAGGTAGTACTTGCTGCTCCAGGAAAGAATTGTTACCCTTAGCTGTACTAACAGACACAGTGATTGATCTCTCCATGGTCTGCTAAGTTTATAAAACATTCATAATAGTTAGTACATGTAATGGTTAACTTTCAGTACATCATGTAGAACTGTTTGTAATGTCTCTAGTCTCTCCAGGTTGGTAAATTCCTTTGAATTATGTGCCACAGAGAAAAGTTTGCCTCCAAGGTGTGTTGAGTTGCAAGGCTTCCAAGACTGACAAGAATGTAGATGTTTTATACTGTACCGGTGTTTAACACGGTCTTGTACATCATTCATAACCCTTCTGATCCTGAATATTCCAAGTGGATTGGCCCATCAGTGTTTAAAGGTAGTATCCATTCAGTATGAAAGGATTAAATTTACTAGAGAAATTTCAAATTACAAACAGAGCAGAATCTGATTAAAGGGCTCCTCTAGGAGCTCTCTGATACAGGCAGAAATAGTTTGTAAGTGTCCTGCATTCAAATGTCAGCTTGTTACAAGGCTCTGTGCTTTACAACATGAAGTTCTTTGTAGAATTCATATAATAATGAGCTTTATGAGTTGATGACTGTTTTATATTGTAGGAAAGTTGATTTCCTGTCTCAGGTTTTGGGATTCCTATACAATGAATATACCATATTTACTGTACATATTTTACCACCCAGTGTCCCCTTTCCACTGGGTTATAAAGCTGAATAAGTCTATTCAGAACCTTGTTAACCCTTTACTCCATAAATACACCTTTGCAAACAGAGTAGATCCAGATCAGATGGCTCCAATAGGAGCCATCTGATCAGGGTCTTCTCTGTTTGCTTATGATATGAGATACATGTAGAAATGATTCTGGAGTTTCTGCAGTGGTCAAAATTTCCTGTGTTATAACAATTAGTCTAATTAATATTCATGATGTCATTATTTATTTCATGAATATTCCTGAACTAAAGGGGTAATAACCTTGAATGAAACTTAAAAAGGGGAAGTAGAAAACCTGATCAAACTTTGATCTGGATCTACACTATTTGTCTTAGTTTGTCAAATATGTGGGGTAATTATGGTAACTGTCATTGTTTTGTGAAATTCATGAATCTAACATCGATATTTATGAGTCTCAGGTGGATACTTCTCACATGTTCATGTCCATTAGAATTCAAAACAAGCATTCAGACCACAGAAATGTTGGCTTGTATGAATATTGTTGCTTATAGAAATCTCATGCCCCAGTTTCTGTAGGACAAAACTATGCAGAAGGCTCCCATGAGAGCTTTGTGCATTAATTTCTGTCTTCATTAAGCAGCTACAGTAAAACCTCTTTATAACGACCACTAAATTACATCAAGTATTTTGTATTAAAGGCAGGTGGCTGCTTAAAACAATCCTATTGGAGCGTTATTTTACTTTCACATTGCTTTAAACAGCCACCTGCCATAAATACCAATGTAGTGGTCGTTATAGAGAGGTTTTACTGCACCTGCTTTTAACTTAGAAGCCTTTAACCCTTTCTCTTATGTATGCGCATTTTGACACATTTGCAAACAGAGTAGACCCAGATCAGACGGCTCCTACAGTCTACTCTGTTTGCTTATGGTGTAATATAGATCCGATTCTACAGATTCTGCCTGAGCCAAAATGTCCTGTGTTCATTTGCCACTATAAAAAATAATCTTATTACTATTCATGAAGTCATTATTTCCTATTCATCAGGGAAAGGGTTAATGATGGAAACAAGTGTACTGGCATGTACAGTTCAGATCCAGATTAGTGGGCTTCTTCAATTATACCCGTTCATACTGAATAATCTGAAACAAGGATGAAACCATGGTGAAAGAAGCCCATGTTTACTCTTGAAATTGGTTGTTTTAGAGAGGTAGAGAGAAGTGTATGTCCACTGGTATGGTCCATGGTGTTAGCCTGCATTTGATTCATGTTTGTTGAAGAAATGATGTCAGGATAGTAGTGACTGTAAAAAGTAGGATTAGTAATAACTGTTGGCAGACTAAACATCAATAGAGACTGGCAGATGGTTTTGTAGGGATGAGAGTGAAATCCATAGATCCAGACGTAACAGAAGATAGCAGAATGTGTTTTATCTCTTGGAATCTGGAGGGTACAAGGCCTCAGAGATTTGTATCACAATAAATGTATTCCACACACGGCTGTGTAAGTGGCAGATAAAAAAGCAACAGTGCCATCCTGGTGTGTTAGAAGCTTGGGTCTGTTTGATTCATCTACCTGGAAATTGGAACATCAGAGAACATGATGTTTGCTCAGTTGTGCAATAATACTATTCTTTCAATATCAGGGTGGGTTGGGGGTGTTACTGACAATCACTTAGCCCCTTACAGAAGGATGGGTTCGAATCCCGGTCTGGACATTTTGATTTTTCATGTGAGGAAGTCTTCCAGCTGACTTGCAGTTGTTCGGTGGTTCTTCCCAGATATTCTTTTGTGCACAGAACAATGAAAGTTCTTCCCCCACCTGTAATTAGCTTGATGTTGCTATATAATTGAAATTCTGTTGAAATGACGTAAAACCCAATACAAACAAACAAACAATACAAAACACAGGATCTTCATCTTCAAGAACACAACAAAAGGATGACAATTCTAAATCATTATTGTTTATCCCAATCTGTCTCAAGCTATTTTTAGATCCAACCACTTTGAATAAATCTACCGAAAAGGAGCAATTTAACTAGAGAAAAGGATTTTTTTTAGAGTTTTGTAGTTTGGAACCATTGTGATAAATAGAGCATTTGCTCCTATAGGAGCAAATGCTCTATTTATCACATTGGTTTCAATAGGTGATTTTTACAGAGGCGTAGAATGGCGTATTTATGGAGGAAAGAGTTAAGCCTTCACCTAATGGATACTCTTGTAAGAAATAATGACAAAATGGTAAATATTAATATAATTTAATATAATTTTATTTAATTTTATATTTTAATTATTATATATTTTAATATAAACTCAATTTTATAATGGCATTATGTCAACACAAAATATTTGATTATGGCAGAAACTGTAAAATGGATCAGCATTGTTTCATGTACAAACAGAACAGACCATGATCAGATGACCCATGTGGGTCTACAGTGTTTGCAAATGTGTTAACTTAACCCATTCCCTCATAGGCTATTTTTAGATCCAACCTCTTTGAATAAATCTACCCAAAAGGAGCATTAACTAGAGAAAAGGGAAATTTTAGAATTTTGTAGTTCTGAAACCATTGTGATAAATAGAGCATTTGCTCCTTAGGAGCAAATGCTCTATTTATCACAATGGTTTCAAAAAGTGACTTTTACAAAGGCGTATTTATGTAGGAAAGGGTTAAAAGGCATAAAAGGTAAATACTTGTTCCAGGTTCGATAAAGTCGGAATATTTAGGATTGTACCATTTGTGGATTAGAATTATGTCTCATGGCATTGCAAGGTCTCAAGGCAGGCATAATTCATGGCAACATGAAGTAGTAATTAAAATCTCTTACGCCAGATAATTGCCTGCGAAAGTCATTATGGGCCTGTAATATTTACATAATGGATAGTCCAGATGTTTTATATTTACATAATAAATTGGCTTGATTACACAGCTTCTCAATGCATAAACCGTGCTTGTACTGTGTGCAGTGCATGGTTGCATTGATGCCAAGCATCTCTACCTATTTGAGCAATGGCAGCTGAAGAAGGAGCAGACTGCCGTAGTGAAAGTGATCAACACTCTTTTTAACATAATTAACAAGCACTCTGTCTGGCTCTGTTAACCCTTTCTCACATAGTTATAAACACTTTTTTACGCCTTTGCAAACACTTTTTTACGCCTTTGCAAACTGAGCAGATCTTAGTTTACTCTGTTTGCAGAGTAAAGGATTAAAGTGCCATTACTCCAACTACCCTAGGGATTTGGACACCCAAACTCCCCTCCCTGATGGTTTTGTAAAGCTGAATGATTCTATTTTAATGATAATTAGATTGAAATAAAAGCAGATAGTGTAGACTGTTAAAATGACTCTTTCTGGGTTTGCACTATGTGTCAAAGTGTGTCTAACCAAATGCACGTACTTAGGGTAATTTGGGTGTAAAGAACATGATTGCATGATATTGTTGTGTCTTGTCAACATCACAACAAATGTAACGTGTAACGTCTGTTTTATGACAAAAGATGATAAGTCTGAACATAAAATGAAACGGAAACTTGGATTTCATTTAACATCCAACATCATGGCACACAGATCAATACCATGATAACAGAGTCCTGTAGTTTTCTTGTTTAATATGTTCTTTATCAGAGCTCTTGATAAGAGGCATATAAATGCTTCGCTTGATGAATATTCAAGAAATAATGGCATCATGAATATAAATTATCTGATTTTATGATAGCAAACGAACACAGCAATTCTACAGTTTTTGCCATGGTCAAAATTCCTGTTTATATGCCATTATAAGCATAAAGAGCAGACCTGATCTGACAGCTCTTACAGGCTCTGCTCAGTTTTCAAAGTCATGAAAAAACATTTATATGAAGGAAAAGGTCTGCCAATGACATTGGATATACTTTTAACAGAGTATTGTAGTCAGAGGCCAGCCTTCAGTACTAGAAATGTCATTTTTAGGCCAATTTGAGTCTGAATATTGCAACAGACCCACCACTGTTACACTCATTGTACATTCTATTGTATCCAGTAAGCAAGACTTAGTGTTCCATACATTAACAAAAAATAAATAAAAAAAATATCATTAACCTTTAGAATGCTGAAGATTCTAAGTGGAATGGTCCATAAAAGAGTCCATTCAGTTTGAATGATGAAATTTCCTAGAGGATTTTGAAACAAAACCTGCAAGGAGCTCTTTGATCTGGTCCATTGTTTGCAAAATGTTGTTTAACCCATTACCTCATAGGCTATTTTTAGATACAACCACTTTGAATAAATCTACCGAAAAGGAGCATTAACTAGAGAAGAGGAACATTTTAGAATTTTGTATTTTGAAACCATTGTGATAAACAGAGCATTTGCTCCTATAGGAGCACATGCTCTATTTATCACAATGGTTTTACAAAGTCGTCAATATGAGGGAATGGGTTAACCCAGTTCTGTGTTTATTCAAAATTTCAGTACCTCCTGAATATTCATGGGCATAATTGATATAATTAAATATGGAAGATGGTACACTGTAGCCATTTTAGAAAGCAAGGAAACAAATAAATCAATTCCATTAGCAAACAGAACAGACCCTGATCAGATGGTTCCTATAGGAGCCATCTGATCTAGGTCTACTCTGTTTGCTAATGTGTAAAAATGTGTTTATATGAGGGAAAGGAATAACACAATTTCTACATGTAAAAGGTTAACAGGACTTACCACTGCATGTAATTTGTTGGTAGAATGTAAGACAGGGGGATCAGAACGTGCTGTGAATAATTCATTAAACCTGACATGACCCGAGTAGAACTGATATGCAGATGGTCAAGTAGGTACATTTATGTACCCCATCCTAATGGAAAGGGCTTTCTTAGAAAGTGTATCTTTGTAACAAGTTTCCTGTGTATCCCTTTACTCCATTAACCCATTCCCGCATAGGCTATTTTTTAGACCCAACCTCTTTGATAAAATCTATCAAAAAGGAGCATTAACTAGAGAAAAGGAAATTTTCAGCATTGTGTAGTTTTGAAACCATTGTGATAAATAGAGCATTTGCTCCTGAGGAGCAAATGCTCTATTTATCACAATGGTTTCACAAAGTGACTTATACAGAAGCGTCAAAAGGTGTCAATATGCGGGAATGGGTTATTACACCTTTCTATGCCTCTGCAAACAGAATAAACCAAGATCTTACGGCTCCTACAGTTTTCAAATGTGCAAAGAGTCGTCTTTACGAGGGAAAGGGTTAAGCAGTGGATAGGAAAGTGTCAGAATATTTAAACTAGATACAGCATTGATTATATGCTAATTAAACATTATCATAAAACACTTAACAGTTCAATGCAGTGTCTGTCCTGGTAATGATTAACACATGTTCTCTTATTTGTTTACTAATTAACCCTTACAACGCTGAATTTTCAAATGGACAATTCCATAATTCAAATAGGTCAAGCTTATGGTGAATATTTAGGGATATTTCTAAAAAAAGGTAACATGACAAACAGTGCAGACCCTGATGAGAGGGCTCCTCTAGGACCCCTCTCATCTGGGTAATAATACACTGTTAGTAAAGGACATTACTCTGACTCATGTCCCACACTATAAGAGTTAATATACATCTGCTATAAATTTCTGACAATGTTTTCCATAAGAACATGATGAGAGTGTCAAAATATTCCAATCCCAATGAGGTGCAGAAATCCACTTGGTATCTCATCTGGATCCACAGGTTTCTGGCCTTATTCACTTGGTATCTCATCTGGATCCACATTTTTCTGGCCTTATTCACTTGGTGTCTCATCTGGATCCACAGGTTTCTGGCCTTATTTACTTGGTGTCTCATCTGGATCCACAGGTTACTGGCCATAATTTTTGTGTCACCTGCCGAGAGGCAGTATGTCACTTAGGGATCACTTTTCCATTGTCTGTCTGTCAGTCCATCTGTCTGTCTGTCCGTCTGTCCATCTGTCAGTCACACTTTCTTTTTTTGGTTGTCATGTCTAAACTAATCATTATAGAGCTTTCAAATTTCACATGTGTCTTCCTCTCATTGAGGACAATTGATGTAACTAAGGTCAATCACTCTGCATACAAAACTTTTTGAGTTATTCCCCTTTGTTCTGATTTCACTTCAGCATATTAACAGTTTTTGTGTCGGCTGCGAGCAGGTGACACATGTGTTCCTCCGAACTCTCTTGTTTACCACTATAGAAACTAGAATAAGATCTATTATTTCACAAGAAAATTGAGCAGACCTTGTTGCAGACAGTTCCTAGAACTGGGTCTACTCTGTTTTCAAATTCACCTGTATCATATAAAGAGGTAAATGCCCTAAATTTGTTATAACAGCTATTTGAACACATTTGAGCAAGTTTGCTGTATGTATAAAATGTCTAACATCAAGTCTAGAGCACTTACATTAATTGGCAAGTAATTGGGTTCGTTAGTAGAGTAAATTGGAAGGCAATGAATGATAGCCAGCAAGTGGCATGTGCCAGTCCTTAATCATGACAAAGAATCCTGCTTGTATGAGGTATATTACCTGACATTGCATGTATAGTATTAACCTAAACTGGAAGCTCAAAAATAATATCTATGCCTGTCTTTAACCCTTTTCTTCATATAAATGCCTTTTCACACTTTTGCATACAGAGTAGACCCCAATCAGATGGTTCCTGTAAGCGCTGTCAGATGAGGATCTACACTATTTGTTTTGATATTGTATGCAGATGATTCTACAGTTTCTGTCATATTGCAAAAAAATTCCATTTCCATGTGCAACTGCTATAATAGCAATGAATGTAATTAATATTCACGATGTCATTATTTGTTACGTGAATATTCATGGGGTAAAGCATTAAGGTACTTTTTCATAGTTTTTCAGCTTTATTTTGAAGGTCATGTTTTGGAATCCTCCCATGGAAAATTTGAGCTCCAGGCATCATTACATCAAGATAAAATATATTGCCATGGCAACCAACCTGTTGTTTCAGAAACTTATCATAGGCAAAACATAAATTTCACAGATTATTGAACATTTTACCGATATTCTGAGTGCAATTTCTTTGTTTCAATAGTCTAAACTGTGTTAAATTCTATGTGTTTTGAAGAATGCCATGATTGTACATTGGGGAATTATATAAGTGCCCTCACAAATTCTTAGAGCACAACCTCTTTTTGCCCTCAAGTGTTTTCAAGAGAGCAACACGTTTTGAATTTCTAACCAGGTTTTCACCTAGTTGAAATCTGGTTATAATGTCCCTGTGGGTGTAGTCAAATTCAGTGTTAACCCTTTCCTTGTTGGATATTCATGGAAAAAATAATGACATCATGAATATTTATATATTTAAAGGCACATGTACACATTGGTACACATTGGCACACATTGGTAGAAACCACTGATGGAAATGGTTAACCCATTCCCTCATAGGCTATTTTTAGATCTAACCTCTTTGAACAAATCTACCCAAAAGGAGTATTTACTTGAGAAAAGGAAAATTTTAGAATTGAGTAGTTTTGTAACCATTGTGATAAATAGAGCATTTGCTCCATAGGAGCAAATGCTCTATTTATCACAATGGTTTCGAAAAGTCGCTTTAACAAGGGCATAGAAAGGCGTATTAATGGAGGAAATGGTTAATCAAACAGTGATGTATAAAAGCTTGCTAGAGAAAAACCTAGGGATTGCTTCTGGGGCTTCTTGGCCGAAAGGTCAAGGCCACTGGTACTAAATTTAGAAAATTGTTTAGGAATTGCATATTTTGACCAAAATTGTGTACAGAAAGAATGCATTGAGTTCAAGTTTGTGATTGCATCTGGTGGCCCCCACAGGAGCTTTCTACCTTACTGACCTTCTGTATTAACTCTTACAACCCTGAATTTTCAAATGGACTGTTCCAAAATTCAAACAGGTTCAGCTTATGGTGAATATTTAGGATTTTTTATAAAGAAAAATGTAACATGACAAACAGTACAGACCCTGATGAGAGGGCTCCTCTAGGAGCCCTATCATCTGGGTCTACACTGTTTGCAAAGGACATTAGTGACTCATGTCCCAAACTGTAAGGGTTAAGTAAAAATAAACCCACATGCTCTTAAAGAGTCTATTTTCACTCATTAACCCTTTCCCTGATGAATGTATGTGTGAGAAATGATGATTGTTACATAATCAATAGTAATTTGCTGACGTGTTCTATAATAGCATTATGAACAAAGGAATGTTTAATCATGGCTGAAACTGTAGAATTATATCTATATTTTTTATTAGCAAACAGAGCAGACTCTGATTAGACAGTTGATCTGGGTCTGCTTTGTTTGTACATGCGTATAAAGGCCTCTCTGTCATATAATGGGTTGACCCTTTCCTTCATACCAATGCATTTTCATGCCATTGCAAATAGAGCAGATTCAGATAAGGCAGCTCCTATTGGAGCTGTCTGATCAGGGTCTGCTCTGTTTGTTTATGAATCTATAATAGATATGACTACAATTTCTATCAATACCAAAAGATCATGTGTACATATTCAGTTCATGAATATTCAATAGGGAAAAGGTTAATCCATTCCCTCCATTGGCTTTCTTTAGACCCAACCACTTTGAATAAATCTACCGAAAAGGAGCATTTACTAGGGGAAAAAAAATCAGAATTATGTAGTATTGAAACCATAGCGAGAAATAGAGTATTTTGGTTTCAAAAAGTTGCTTTTCCAGAGGGGTCAAAAGGCGTCAAAAATTAAGCTTTAGAGAGATTCAATTGTAAGCTTTTAGGACAGACATGAATCCTGTTTACACAGATCTTCTGTAGCAACTGAAAATACTGATTGTAGGATGACTAGAGATGAGATATGGCATGCTTGTTGATATCACACAAATGTCAATGTTGCCAGATGGCATTTAGAGCTGATGACTGAAGTGGCTGGCAACCATGGTCAGAGTACCATTTATGGGCATTATCAATGTCAGCACCAGCAATGGAGATATATCAGTTACTGTGAAACATTGTCATTCATTTTAATAAACAAGCTCTGAGCATATCAGAGTTAATGGGACAGACCATTCTATGAGATTTAACTCTTTACTCCATATAGACGTTTTGATGCCTTTGGAAACAGAATAGACCAAGATCAGATGTCTCCTGTAGGAACTACCTATTCAGTGCCTGAATAGTTTGCCTAAGGAATGATATAGATCAGATTCTACAGTTTCTGTCACAATAAAAATTCCCTGTTCACCATTTTGCAGAGCTACAGATAACGATGCGTACCCACATACTAAAATCGTCATTTCTCCACCAAACCCTATACTGTGACCACTCTTTAGAATCGTCTCAAAGAGACGATTCTAAAGAGTTGTCACAGTATAGGGTTTGGTGGAGAAATAACAGAGTTACTCTTGAATATGTTTAACTTTACGCATCTTATCTGGACCTCTGATTTTGTACCAATTTAAAAATTCAGATAATCTCCAGAAGTCATTAATTCTTACTAGAATACAAACTGTAGGAATAGATCTTTATAAAAAATATTATTTCATGAGAGAGCAACAGGCCCTGATCAGATGGCTCCTACAGGATATGTCTGACCTGGATCTACTCTTGTTTGCATGGTGTCAACTCTTGTCTTTCTCAGGCAAATGGTTAACTCTTTGAATGCTAAGAATAAATTGTTGTCTGCTTCAATTCTCAGAGTTAAATTATCTTCCATTTCTTCACAGATAGAGTGTCAAGGTGTCAGATAGTTTGAATTCTGATACAAAACCAATTTGATTGGCATCTCATCTGGATCCAGGCTGCATATAGCATGTTGTGACTTCACCACCAGTTGCATAAAAACTATATTTAGAACTTTAATTTATTAGTGCAGTAAAACCCCTCCAAACCAGAATTATAGTAGAGAAGAATTTAGATACTTTTAGACAGGTGGCTGCTTATTGCAGGGTGAAAGTCATACAGAAAGCTCCTACAGGAGCTTTCTGCAGTACTCACACCCTGCATTAAGATGCCATCTGTCTTTAAGACTGATCTGAATTTAACATCTGGTTTAGAGGATTTTTATTGTATTGATAAGAGACCTTGACCTGTGCATTATTTGACAATGTTTTATTAGTTTAACATTGAACAGATTTGCAAGTGTTCGCCATAACAGAAATTGCAGAATCAGATTTATGTAATGCTATTAACAAACAGTGAAGATCGTGATCAGAAGACACCTACCGGGGCCATCTGATCTGGGTCTACCCAGTTTACAAAGGCATTGACAAAAGGAAGGGATCCTTGTTGTCATTTAGATCCAGACTGTTTGCATAGGTTATCACACATTCCCCCTAAGCAGGCTAAATGTTGAGATAAATAAAACACAAGTCGTAACATAGTTATCCTTGAGTACTGCTCGCTATCTGAGCACTCTTATATTTATTTGATTTTAGTCCTTTGAACAGCTAAGTTTCAAACTGGATGGTCAATCATTGCTTTAATCACTAAATCTATTCAGTAAGAAACAATAACATTGGTCAGATGGTCTTGAATAGTAAACAGAGCAGACCCATATCAGACTAGGATTCCTCAAAGATCCCTCTGATCTAGGTTTGCACTGTTTGCAAATGTCAAATAGATTGTTTTCCAAGGGGTTGTAGGGCTTGATTTCTAGTATGCATCAAGGACCATGTGTCTTGTATCTTGTAATGTTAAACCCTTTCCTCCATAGGCTATTTTTAGATACAACCTCTTTGAATGAATCTACCCAAAAGGAGCATTTATTAGACAAAAGTAAAATTTTAGAATTTTGTAGTTTGAAACCATTGTGATAAATAGGAAATGCTCTATTTATCACAATGGTTTCAATAGGTGATTTTTACAGAGGCGTAGAAAGGCGTATTTATGGAGGAAATGTTTAAGCAAATGTTTTGCCATATTTCACAATTTGGCAGATAAATGTTTTGCCATATTTCACATATTTGGCAGAAGATCAAGAACAAAGAGCAGTTGATTGTTTATCAATAGTTGCATGTAAACCAAGTATGCAGAACAATATGATGGGAAAGTTATTGGCTTAGTTAACCCTTTACTCCAAAAATGCACCTTTGCAAACAGAGTAGGACTCATAGGAGCCATTTGGTTAGAGTTTGCTGTGTTTACCTATGTTATAATATTGATACAGTTGCTACTATGGCAGCAATTTTCTTGTACCAAGTGCTATTATGACAATCTAAATATCATTTATGATGTTTTTATATCATGGATTAACCCTTTCCTTCATATAAACGCATTTGCACACAGAAGACCCAGATCAGACGGCTCCTAGAGGAGCCGTCTGATCAGGGTCTGCTCTGTTTGCTAAAGGATTTTGAAAGATATGCTTCTTTACTTTCCAAAATGGCTACAAAATTCCACCTTCCATATTTCGTTATAATTATTTTTCCATGAATATTCAGTAGGTATTGAAATTTGGAAATAATATAGAACAGGGAAAGGATTGAAGGGGTAACAGTTAAAAATCAAATGCAGGTTGACTCACAATCAGATTACTCCATGAATACACCTTTGCAAACAATAGATCAAGATCAGATGGCTCCTATCGGAGCCATCTGATCAGGGTCTGCTCTGTTTGCTTATGTTACAATATAGATAGGATTCTAGTTTCTGCCACGGCCAAATTGTCCTGTGTTCATATACTATTATAACAATCAATTAATTATAATAAATTATTATATTATATTAATTAATTAATATTCATGATGTCATTATTTCTTGCATGAATATTCATGTAGTAAAGGGTTAAAATAGGTCACCTGACCCAAAAACACAACCAAACAATATTGGTTAATAAATGAGAAAAAATGTATTTACCGTTAACTTTTGAACTATAAAGTGACAGTAGACTTTCATTTTTCTATCATTCTAGGCCTGTTCTCATCGAAGTGCCCCACTATGCCTCACTGCGAGAGAAGGAACGTGAGATTGTTATCATGCGCAGCGACAATGGAGAGAACTGGTATGAACACCCAATGCAGGCCACCGAGGATGCCGTCGCCGCTGCCATGGCTGGGACTTTCGAGGGTGGGAAACCTATAAGTAGCATGCTGAGTGAGCTTCCTTGTTTTGTTTGGTTTGAGTTAACAGTCTACACCACCCACTCATGTCTATATACCCACTGTTACCTAGCATCAAGTCCCCCCTTTCGCTTGTTTGGTATTAAGGTTTTAAACCCTATACTTCGTACAAGTGCTTTTTAACCCATTCCCTCATAAGCTATTTTTAGACCCAACCACTTTAAATATAAATCTCCCGAAAAGGAACATTTACTAGAAAAAGGGGAAATTTTAGAATGGTGTAGTTTCGAAACCAATGTGATGAATAGAGCATTTGCTCTTATGGAGCAAATGCTCTATTTATCACAATGGTTTCAAAAAGTGATAATTTTTTAAAGAGGCATCAAAAGGCGTCAGTATGAGGGAATGGGGTAAACACATTTGCACACAGAGTAGACCCAAATCAGATGACTCCTGTTGGAGTTGTCTGATAAGAGACTGCTCTGTTTGCCTATGAACTTTTATAGATCTGGTTCTACAGTTTCTAACAGTACCAAAATATCCTGCATTAATATGCCGTTATAAAAATTTTGCTAATGAATATTCATGTGATTATTTCTTACCTTCAGGTAGATTTTATTTAATACAAAAGGTGTAAACAATGCAGACATAGACTTGATTGCTCTTCGAAAAGAACAATGTTAATTGGGTCTGCACAGCTTTGACAAGTTAGCTGTATGGCCAATAGGCATGGGTGGGTAGGCAGGTTCTTACCAATCAGTGGCAAGTAAAAATAGCAGAGGTCCAGATAAGATGTGTAAATTAAAACATTTTCAAGAATAACTCCTTTATTTCTCCATCAAACCATATGTTGTGACCATTCTTTAAAATCGTTTTGAAGTGATGATTCTAAAGAGTGGTCACAACATAAGGTTTGGTGGGGAAATGATGATTTTAATATATGAGTACGCACGATTATCTGTTGCTCTGAGAAATAGTATTAACAGGTTCCTGCATCCCGAACACTTGTCTCCTTTTTAGTTAAAACTATCACTTAATTCTGAATTCATTATTAGTGCAAGACTTGAGTTCTTATACTTACAAACTGTGAAATCAAGGCTGTTCAGGGACTTCGGACATTGAAAGTGGTAAATAGATTAGACTGTTGGTTGTACCAGCATTTCTGCAATAGAGTAGATTGCATCACTAGGAGAACAATCGTCATATTTCACATTCACTAGTGATGTTAACCCTTTCCCTTGTGTAAAACATTTTTACACCTTTGCAAACTGAGTAGACCAAGATTATATGGCACCTTTAGGAGTCATCACATCAGTGTCTGCTCTGTTTGCTTATGGAATCATACAGATCTGGTTCTGCTATGGCAAAAAAATCCATATAAGTTTGTATACCTTTATAAAAAGCAGCTGATGATTATTCATGGTGTCAGTATTTGCTTCAGCTTAGTGCTTACACAGATATTCATGATGTAATGGGTTAAGAATTTGTTACAGTCAACAGTTGTTGCATAGGACATACTGCTTAGATTGCAATGAGTCCAGCCTTTCCCTCATGTAAACACCTTTATAATCAGTAGACACAGATCAGATGGCTCCTGTAGGAGATGTCTGCACTGTTTGCTTATATAGATTGGATCCTACAGTTTATGTTAAAGCAAGAAAGTCCCTTGAAAAGATGAATATTCATGAAATGGTCAATTCATAGATAAATGTTCATTACGGAAAGGGTTAAGCATGCATTACTAACGGTACTTGTATCATATTTCAATACCTTAGTCTTGAGATGCCTACTTTGGCTCTTATTTTAGTAACCCTTTCAACTCTGAATTATCACAGCACATACTGCATATTTTCATAAACAATCACATGTTTCGAAGACCTGTGTGTCACCTCTTAAAACTGTGTGTTGTCATTTCTTTGTTTTGTCATTAGGTTTGTTTTGTATTCTTCTTACTTTTCATTTCCTTTCCTTGCTGGAAATGTTGACTCTAAATTGTCTACTTTATTTGAATAATTGACAAGAGGATTTGAATGACTAACAGGCCCTGAATAGAGAGCTCCTTTAGAAGCTGTCAGATCTGAGTCTGCACTGTTTGCAAATGCCAGTACACCGATTTCCTGCAGTAAAAGGATTGATGACTAGATAGTTGAACAAGTAGATAACTAGCTCTTTCCCTGTTCTATGTCTATGCCAAATTTCGATACCTACTGAGTATTCATGGTAAAAATTGTTACAACAAAATTTGATTGTAATTATTAACAGGTCTTTCAAATTTCATTAGCAAACACAGCAGACCCTGATCAGACGGCTCCAATTGGAGCAGTCTGATCTGGGGTCTACTCCGTTTGAAAATACGTTTATATGAAGGAAAAGGCTAGATGAATGTGTGATACTAACACAGGAGTCAGTATCTTGCTAGATGTCCTGGTAGTGGTAGAAATTGTAGACTAACCTTTACAGTCTCATCTTGCTCTGTCTTGTTTTCTGTTCTGGTTTGCTTTGTGTGTTAGTAAAGTAGAAAGTTATAGGTGGGATATACGCACTAACTCTTGTTTTTATGAGTTGTTTGATTCATCACCAGGAACTTCATTAAGTTAAAGTGTTTGCAAAGACCAAACGGAGCAGACCGTCACCCAAATCAGACGACTCCTGTAGAAGCCATCTGGTCAGGGTCTGCTCTGTTTGTTTATGGAATGATAGATATCTGATTCTAATATTTGCCTTGGCCAAAAAGGCATTCATACACCACTATAAAAATTCATCTAATAATGTCATTATTTCTTATAAGAATATTCACCAGGTAAAGGGTTATAAGAAGAGTTTGTGAAAATAAAGTTTGTATCAGATACAACAGTGTTCATGTAATCATCGAATAAATTCATTAACCCATTCCTCCATGGGCTGTTTTTAGAACCAACCTCTATGAATAAATCTAATGAAAAGGAGCATTTACTAGAGAAAAGGAAAATTTAGAATTTTGTAGTTTGAAACCATTGTGATAAATAAAGTGACTTTTACAGAGGCTTTGAAAGGCTTATTTATGGAGAAAAGGATTAATATCATATTTTCAAAAGAAGTAAACATTCATAAGTTTTTCCAAGAAATGAACTTATTCTGTTGCTTCAGACCTACATGGATTTTTTACCGTAAGGAAGACTACTTAAAACTAACGTTGAAACAAGTAGTTGAGTTACCTCCCTTTGATTTAAAACTGTGGTTGTTTTGAAGTTATAAAGATTGGTGAAGGGGTTAAATTTGTGTTCTGGTTTGGTTGTTTCTGACAGCATTCTGGTTTTTACTGAATAAAAGTAGATATTATATCTTTTGTGTCCTATTTCAGTCAAGAATGATTTTAAATAAAGAGTTCATTTGCTTAGATATTAAAGAAACTATAATAATTGTACAAGTACATTTTTGTATTTTAAAATCGTGTAGCTTAACTCTTTACCTGATAGAAACACCTTTGCAAACATAGTAGACCCAGATCAGACGGCTCCTATAAGAGCCATCTGATCAGGGTCTCCTCTGTTTGCTTATGAAATAATACAGGCCTGATTCTACAGTTTTCTGCCATGGCTAAAAACATCCCTTGCTCATAATGCTATCATAAAAATATCAGCGATTTACTCTTAATAAGGTCATTATTTCTTACATGAATATTCATTAGATAAAGTATTAATGAAACATCTTAACCCTTTCAGCGCCAAATGTCTAATCGTAGTCTGCAATCCTTGTTTGTTAAATCATTCAGTAAAATAAGGAAATGAGATAAATAAATGCAAATTTTAAAGGAATAAAGCACATATATAGAAATAGAGATTGAGACAAAAAGTGAAGTCCCTGATTGGACGCCGCCTTGAAAAGGCTGCGTCTGATCTGGGACTGCACTATTTGTCGTGGTGCATTTATGCGACTGCGGCAGTGAAAGGGTTAAATGGGAGCTATTAACCCTTTACTCCATAGATACACCATTTCACACCTTTGCAAAATGACTGATTAGTGTCTGTTCTTTTTTGTTATGAAATAATATAGATATGACTTTACAGTTTCATCCATGGTCACATCTGCAGTTGTTCATTTCTCATTGCAAAAAATCTGATTGATACATGATTTCATAATTATTTACATGAATATTCATGAGATAAAGGAGTAACCCTTTATTCCATAAATACGCCTTTCTACACCTTTGCAAACAGAGTAGACCCAGATCATGGAGTAAAAGGTTGAGTACAGTGTAAGAATAAGTTGAGACGTCACTCCTGACATTCTAGTAAAGTTTGATATGGATTAGAACTAATTCTGTTTTATGCTTACTATAGAATTTGAAGGAGAAGACGATCTTGCAGCCAAGAGAATCACACGTATCCTGACTACTGACCTTCCCCAATACTTTGCCATTATCAGCCGTGTACGCATCGAGAACCAGCTGATTGGTGATGAAGGTGGAGTGATCAGCTCCAAGGTGGTGCCCCAGGTTCAAGCTGTGTTCCCACAGGGTGCACTGCAGAAGAAGATCAAGGTTGGACTCCAGGTAAGGCAGATAAACTCTATATTGTTTGGTGGTGAATATCAAATTGTGCACAAGTATTATTAACTGGTTTTAAACTGTCAAAATTGTAGAATATGGCATGTCTGAAATCATATGTGACATTCCCTCACAGGATTTTTAGACTCAAAAAGACCAAAAAGAAGCATTTACTAGAGAAATGAATTTTTTTTAGAATTGTTTAGTTTTGAAACCATTGTGATAAATACTGCAAATGCTGTTGTAAGCATGAATGACTTTTACAGAAGCGTCAAAAGGTGTCGGTATGAAAGAATGGGTTGAACATGTAAGGTTGTAAAACATATCTAATTTTTGTTGCTAGCATAAATGATTAATCATTTAACAAAAAGTTTTTCTAAAACCTGTGTTTCAGGCCCAGCCAATTGCTCCAGACACCATCAGCAAGCTGTTTGGAAACCGTGTTGCCTGCAGTCCCATTGTCACCATAGAGCCAAGACGTCGCAAATTCCACAAGCCCATAACACTGACCATACCTGTGCCCAAAGCTGCTCAGAAGGGCATGATCAACCAGTACCCGAATGAGAACCCCTCACTTCGGCTGCTGTGTAGCATCATTGGTGAGTACGGCTTTTCTGGATTTGCAGTGTATTGTGTAGCTATAACACACTCAATGTAACATTGTATGAAACAATGAGTAACCGGTTGACTCTTTGAATGCTGAATCAGAAGTCCAGATAAGATGCATAAATTAAAACATTTTCCAGAATAATTCCTTTATCCTTCCACCAAACCCTATGTTGTGACCACTCTTTAGAATCATCTTGATCAGACGATTCTAAAGAGTGGTAACAACATAGGGTTTGGTGGAGAAATGAAGATTTTAGTATATCTGAGTACGCACATTTATCTGTTGCTCTGCTGAATATTTGAAATGGTGTGGTCCAGCAGTATTTATCTATAGAGTTCATTCAGTATGACAGAGCAATATACTCAAATACTAAAATTGTTATTTCTCCATCAAACCCTATGTTCTGACCAGTCTTAAAAATCATCTCTTCTAAAGAGTGATCTGAACATAGGGTTTGAATGGGAAAATAAAGAAGTTGATCTTGAAAACATTTTAATCTACACATTTTATATAGGTCTCTGTTATGAGTTGTAGAGAAACAGTGCAAACTTGATTAGAGGGCTCCTCTAGAAGTCCTTGGATTTGGGTCTACAGTATTAGCAAATGCCAGTAGGCTCATTTCCTGCATTCATGGGTTAACTATCATGTACTCACTATGCAGACCTATGTCAGAGGTTTTCTGGCTAGATCTTAATCAGGATGTGCACAGTTCGCTTTTCAGAATTTTCTGCCAAATTTGATCTTTAGAACACTACCGTTCAACAATAATGGACCAGTCCGCTTAGAAATATTCAGCATTTAGACAGTTAACCTTGGTGTTTCTGGCTTACTTTCTACACTGTAGTAGTCCACTTCAATTAGAAAAACATTTACATTGTAGAATACTTACACTATTAATGGCGTAATTTCAAATTGGATGGTTGCTTCACAAGCAACATTCTTTTTGTAAGATTGTGTACCTTTCTTTTGAACAGATTATGGTAAATAGAAAATGATTAATCATGTCTTCTGTAGATATTGGTTAAGTGACTGTTAGCCCTTTCCTCCATGAATATTAGTGTAAGAAATTCTGACATCATGAGTCTCAATTAGATTAATTTTTATAACGGCATTTGAACATGAGAAGATTTAGTCATGGCAGAATCTGTACAATCATGGTCCATACTTATAAAGCTTTAAGTTGAGTCTGAGTTTCGTTCTCAAGCTTTTGATTGGTCAGATTTGAGTTCTCAAGCTTTTGATTGGTCAGATTTGAGCCAGAGGCTCAAATCTGACCAATCAAAAACTTGAGAACGTACTCAGACTCAACTAAAAGTTTTATAAGCATGGACCCTGATCTATTAGTTCATAAGCCAACAAAGCAGACCTTTATCAGATGACTCCTACAAGGGCCATCTGATCTGGGTCTACTCTGTTTGCAAAGGTGTAGAAAGGTGTATTTATGGAGTAAAGGACTGGATAATGAATAGAAGCCGTATAAAGCAAAATTATGCTCTACTTTGTTCAATCCTTAACAGGATAAACTCTGTCCATAATGATTACAGTAAAACCTCTCTAAACCGGAATTCTAGTAGAAAAGAATTTAGATACTTTTAGGCAGGTGGCTGCTTAATGCAGGGTGAAAGTTATGCAGAGAGCTCCTCTAGGAGCTTTCTGCATGATTTTCACCTTGCATTAAGCTGCCACCTGTATCCAAGACCTATATTTATACTAAATTTAACATCCATTTTAGAGAGGTGTTACTTTACTAATTTAATTCATTTTTCTATAAAACAAGAAAGTTATTGTTGTGGTAAACTCTAGATATCTGTAATATGTTTATAAGCAAATAGAACAGATCCTGATCAGACAGGTGCTACTGGAGCTGTCTGATCTGGGTCTACTCTGCAAGGCGTTAAAAGGCGAGATTGTCAGGTCATGTACTTCAATTGTGTATTACATGTTTGTATCACATCTCTTATTGCACGCTGAACAGGCAATAGCACTATGTCACGAGGTAAAACAACTGTTGTATGTGGAATTATTGTGGTGTGAATGTAGTTTATGTAAAGACTATTATGGCACTGATTTAATTTGTGCTAGGGTTTAGTAGTACTTATATTCAGAAATGATATTCCGAATCAGTAGAGCTTTAGTTTTGATCTTAGTTGTTAGAAAATTACTAGTAATCACATGAAAGAATATTTTCAGTTTTTAGCACTTTCTTGAAATATAAACAGGTAGAATATTGTATTAAGTATTAAAATTTTATATGACATTTATTTTTATCAAGATAAAAGAATTCAATTTCAAATTTTTCTTCCATACCAAATGATGAGAATAGTAGAGTAATTACCATTGTTAAACATTTTATTCTCATATAAGTCTGAGAACAAACAAATCTTATCATGTCTATCTTTATACAGTAAAACCTCTTCTAAACTGGACATTCAATTTAGTATCAATATTGTCCTTGTAAACAGGTGGCAGCTTAATACAGAATGATTAATTTCACCCTGCATTAAGCAGCCACCTGCCTAAAAGTATCTAAATTCTTCTCTACTAGAGAGACTTCCAGTTTAGAGAGGTTTTACTGTACTAAATAGAGGAATTGAAAGTCTTACTTAACTAAGCACAGCATTGGCATTTACCAACTGTTTGAAACCAAAAATATGCCAAATACTTCAGTGTATCATGAAAATTCCAGCTACTAGCCATTATGTTGATTATTTTATTAGAAGAAAAAAAAGATAACTGAATAAAAATGAATATCTTTAGCTGATTTTTTAAATAGCAAATGAACACAATAATTTTGGCCTGAACAGAACTGTAGATTCTAATCTATATTATTCCATAAGCAAACAAAACAGACCCTGATCAGACATCTACTATTGGATGTGTCTAATCTGAGTCTACACCATTTGCTAAGGCATTAGAAGGCGTGTAGTAAAGGGTTGAAATGTAGCAGCTAGGAAATGGCATTGACATCAACATTTTAGAAGAACAAGGGTTAATAATTGTCTTATACTGTAGAACCTGTCCTAAGCATCCATCCATTTATTGAACATAGGAGTCTTTAAAACAGGTGGTTGCTTAATGCAGAGCCAAAGTAATGCAGAAAGCTCCTGTAGGAGCTTTCTGCATTACTTTTGATCTGCAGTAAGCTACCACCTGACTTACAGAACCATTTTTAGACCTCGTTTTAATGGTCACTAAAGACAGGTTCTACTGTAAATATATTTAATACTTGTATAGTATTGAGGGTATGTGATAATATTGTGTTCACTGACAGCTGGAGCCAATTCAGTGTGGGAGGACATCACAGACAGCAAGTCACTGCAGTTCACCAATGACTGTGTCTCCTTTACAACCACGGTGTCAGCCAGGTAAGGTTCAAATCTCAGGTTGCAGGAGACATTACCAGCAGATTTAGACTAAACCTAGTACATGTAGTACAATTCCTGTCATTGTATGAATAAAGTTTAGTTGTATTAGAACAAGTAGAATCAGTGTTATAGAGAACAATTCCTGAAAACTGTGTAAGAAAATTAGGTAAAGGGTCTACATTGCCTGACAATGCTGATCACATTTTATTCCGGATTTTTAAAAAAAATCTTGGCTTATAGCTTGGCGAAAAGTGGGCGGGCGGGCGGGCGGCGTGCCGTCGTTAAGAAAACTTTAACATTGCTGATAACTTTTGAATTACTTAAGCTAGACCATTCATATTTGGTATGCAGATAGCTTGGGTGAAGGCCTTTCACTTGATGCAAGGATACATGAAATCAGGTCAAGGTCACTACTTCCAAAAGTTTGCCATTTTTAACCAACTTTAACATTGCTATAACTTCTGAACTACAAATGCTAGGCAATTCATATTTGGTATACAGATAGCTTGGGCAAAGGCCTTTCACTTGATACAAGGATATATGAAATCAGGTCAAGTTCAAGGTCACTATTTCCAAAACTTTGCTGTTGTTAACAAAACTTTAACATTGCTTATAACTTCTGAATTACTTAAGCTAGACCATTTATATTTGGTATGCAGATAGCTTGGGTGAAGGCCTTTCACTTGATATAAGGATAAATGTAATCAGGTCAAGGTCAAGGTCACTATTTCCAAAACTTTGCCATTTTTAACAAAGTTTATTACTGCTATAACTTCTGAACTACAAATGCTAGACCATTCATATTTGGTATACAGATAACTTGGGTGAAGGCCTTTCATTTGATACAAGGCTACATGAAATCAGGTCAAGGTCGCTATTTCCAAAACTTCATATTTAGATTATATATAACTTGGATGAAGGCCTTTCACTTGATAAAGGATACATAAAATCAGGTCAAGGTCAAGGTTACTATTTCCAAAACTTTGCCCTTTTTAACAAACTTTTGCTATAACTTCTGAACTACAAATGCTAGGCAATTCATCTTTGGTATACAAATGGCTTTGGTAAGGTGTTTCAGTTGATATAAAGATATGAAATAAGGTCAAGGTCACTATTTTGACAAGTTGGCCATCATTGAAAAACTTCAATATGTTTTCTTAACTGCTGAACCTCATATGCTAGACAATTCAGATATTGTATGGAGATAGCTTTGGTGAAGGTGTTAAAGTTGATACAAGGATACATGCAATTGGGTCAAGGTCAAGTTCACTATATTGAAAACTTGACTGTTTTTAACAAACTTTAACATTTTGCTATAACTTCTGATCCACGAGTGCTGGACAATTCACCTTTGGTATTCAGATAGCTTTGATAAGGACCTTATGGATGATATAAAGATACCTGAAATCAGGTCAAGGTCACTATTTTGAAACATTAAAATGTTGTTATAACTTCAGAACTACATGGGCTAGACAATTTATATTTGGTATGCAGATAGCTTGGGTGAAGATCAACACAAAAAATCCGGCTTTAATGCGGTTTCCGCTTTTTTTGCTTGTTCAACCTTTTGATGCAGTTGCAAACAGGGTAGACCCAGATCAGATGGCTCCTGCAGGAGCCGTCTGATCAGGATCTGCCCTGTTTGCTTCTCACATAAAGTTTACATAATAAAACTTCAGCTAGTAAATATTCATGATATCATAATTTCCTACATGAATATTGAATAGGGAAAGAGTTAAAAAAGATAAAGGAAAAACCATTTTTCAGAATACAGAATTCTTAACAATAATTACTCAGCATTCAAAGAGTGAAATGATGATAGGTGATGTTGTGTATGTTTTGTTACAGGTTCTGGCTGATTGACTGTCAAGCGACCCAGGAGTCGGCCAGTATGGCCACAGACATCTATCATGAAGCCATCACAGTACCATACATGGCGAGGTTTGTTGTGTTTGCCAAACGTACAGCAGTGGAGGAGGGGCAGCTGAGAATGTTCTGTATGACAGATGACAAAATAGACAAGACCCTGGAGAAACAACAACACTTCACAGAGGTGGCCCGGAGCAGAGATGTGGAGGTGAGGTGTTAGACTTCTGTATAGTGGAGAAGACTGACTAGTCTCTTTGTTTAACCCTTTATTCCATAAATATTCATATAAGAAATAATGACATTACGAATACTAATTAGCTCAATGTTAGAAATGGCATATAAACATAGGAAATGTTGGCCATGGTAGTGACTATAGAATCAGTTCTATATTATTCCATAAGCAACTATTAACCCATTCTCCCATAGGCTATTTTTAGATCCAACCACTTTGAATAAATCTACCGAAAACGAGCATTAACTAGAGAAAAGGAAAAAATAAAAAATTTGTAGTTAGAAACAATTGTGATAAATAGAGCATTTGCTCCTATAGGAGCAAATGCTCTATTTATCACAATGGTTTCACAAAGTGAATTTTACAGATGACTTATGGAGGAAAGGGTTAAGCATACAGAGCAGACTGAACAGATGTCTCTTACAGTATTTGTCTGATCTGGGTCTGCTCTGTTTGCAAAGGCTTTATTTGTGTAGTAAAGGGCTTATAGTAGCAAAAGATAAACCTTTCCCTCATATAAATGATTTTTCACATCTTTGCAAACAGAGTAGACCCAGATCAGACGTCTGAACAGGGTCTGCTCTGTTTGCTTATGAAATTATAATAGATCTGACTAGTTTCTAATCATACGAAAACATCCTGTATGCATATGCCATTACCAATTTTTAGCTGATAATATTCACGGTCTCATTATTTCTTATATGAATATTCAACAGGGAATTATACAATCAATAGTGTATGCTATTTCCTAAGTTTGAAAAAGGGATTTCTGAAAATTACTTACATTAACATAAAGTACTACTTACGGTAGTTAAATTGCCATGGTGCTTCAAAGAAGTTGAAATTTTGTGTATGTACTTAACTGTACAAAGTTTGATTGATACAAAGTTTTATTAGATATTGACTGTTTGATCCAGGTGTTGGATGGAAGGCCACAGTTTATAGAGATGGCTGGCAACCTGATTCCCGTCACAAAATCTGGCGACCAACTCTTCATCGATTTTAAAGCTTTTCGTGAGAATCGCCTGCCCTGCACAGTGCGTATTCGTGACCAAGATCAAGAGTCGGCGGCCAGAGTGGCATTCATGAAGGAGCCTAAGGTGGCTCGGGGCGAGGCCCCACAGATACCAATCTGTAATCTCAACATTACCCTGCCTGGATGGTCAAAGGTATGAAGATCAGTTTAGCAACAGATGTGTGCTCTATTTATTTTCACTCTAGGAGCTTTCTGTACAACTTTCACCCTGCATTAAGCAGCCACCTGCCTAAAAGTATTCTAGAATTCTGGTTTGGAGAGTTTTTTCTGTAATGCAGTAAAACCTCTATAACAGCCACTTAATTACATCAAGTATTTTTTGTTAAAGGCAGGTGGCTGCTTAAAGCAATGTGAAAGTAAAACAGAACGCTCCCATAGGAGCGTTCTGTTTTACTTTCACCTTGCTTTAAGAAGCCACCTGCCCTAAATACCAACTAATTAATACAATTAGTGGCCGTTATAGGGAGGTTTTACTGTAAATACAGTCAGTGGGGTAATATGAAAACAGATGGCTACAGAACAGACACCAAGTCGACTTACATCTCATGAGCAACACACTTTTGATAGTAACTAGGCATCTCATCAGGATCCAAATTATAATGCACAATGATTATGTTTTTAAAAAACGAAAGAAATAATTGAGGAAAAATCCTTCAGTGCTTTCAAAGAAGTTTCCGTAACCATAGCTTACGGTATATGTTTTGTTGTTACAGTCCTCATCCATGGAGCTGGAGGGTGAGGGCTCCCTAGAAGTGACCAAGAGACACTCCCTGCTCAGAGAACACGGAATTGGTTAGTATTATAATACATGTATTTATGAATAAGTTATGATTTTAACTCTGTCTCTTTAAATAAGCCTTTCTATGCCTTTGCAAACAGAGTAGACCCAGATCAGACAGTTCCGGTAGGAGCCGTCTACTATGTTTGCAAAAAGCTTGAAAAATCGTTTATATAAGAAAAAGGGTTAGGCAACCACCTGCTGATGTAGACTGCTGTATTTAATCACTGAATTGTTGCTATGAACAGGATATGCTGTACATTTATTATATTGGGGATATAGAGAACAGTTGCATATGTTAATATGCCCATCATCTTCATTTGAATGTAATATCTGCAATAGGAAACAGACAGAAATGTTTCCTTAATTATACTAAGTATTCAGACAGACAAACTTAGACAAATAGCATAGACCCAGATCAAACTGCTCCTAAAGGAGCCATTTGATCTGGGTCTACACTATTTGCTACTATGTCAGTCTAATTTAAAGTTATCAAAATGGTGCCAAATTGAATAATACAGCTTTACTAATTAATGGAGAGGGGAGTACATAGGGTAATTAGGGTATTTAATGTAAAGGCTATTATGAAATATTTGCAGCATTATTGTTGTAACTGATACACAAAAGTGCTAAGGGAAGTAATTTGATGTTCTTTTACCATTTACCTGTTTAACTAACCCTTTCTTCCATAAATACGCCTTTCTACGACTGTAAAAAGTCATTTTTTTGAAACCATTGTAATAAATATTTATCACAATGGTTTCAAAACTAAAAAATTCTAACATTTTCCTTTTCTCTAGTTATACAGTGAAGCTCACTTATAACGAAATCCTGGGGACCTTAATATTTATTTCGCTATATCCAAACGCCGTTTTCTTTGTGGGAATGATGCAATAGTTTGTCCTCAACAGAAAACGTGACCATCAACAAAGATTGGGAGATATGTACATACAGTGTGGTCAATTACGTTCATTAAGTTGTTTGACGCGCGAGGCGATAATCGCTGAAGGTGTTTGCTTTATAGTTCTTTATCGCGGTAGGTGTGAAAACTTTTCAAACTGCAACATTCAGTTGAGATTGTAATAACCAAACTTTTTTTCATAGAAATTTCGTTCTCGGGACAAGGAAATAACTTTGTCTTAGCCGAATTTTCGTTATAACCGATTTTGTATCAAGCAGGCAGATGTGAATAGAAACAAAGCAGGAAAAGATCGGGGAATTTAATTTCTTTTGTATTATCCGGTCTTTCGTTATATCCGAGTTCGCTATAAGTGAGCTTCACTGTACTCCTTTTCGGTAGATTTATTCAAAATGGTTGGAACTAAAAATAGCCTATGAGGGAATGGGTTAATATATTTATTTGCTGAAATTTTATAATGGCATTTGAACACAGTCGAATTTTGTATTGGTTGAAACTGTACAGTTAGATCTATTATAATTTCATAAGCAAACAGAGCAGACCCTGATCAGGCGGTCCCTACAGGAGCCATCTGATCTTGGTCTGTTCTGCAAAAGCATGCAAAGGGGTTTATATGAAGAAAAGGGGTGTACAATTTATATTTTATGGAGTATCAGTGTTTATGTGAATGTTACAGTTCTTGAAGATTCTATCAGCCGTGCCCAGATAAAGCTGACAGATGTGGCAGACAGGGTGCAGGGAGACTGGGTCATACTAGCACAGCAGCTGGACATCACAGGGGCAGAGATTATGCAGATAAAGTCCGACTACCCGACGGTCAATGACCAGGCTCTGGCTATGCTACAGCTATGGGTGGAGAAAAAGAAGGAAGAAGCCACAGGTAGTGTAGGACTGTGACTCATGCTGGAAATTAGTTCTCATTTGCAAACAGTGTAGACTCAGATCAGACGGCAACTAGAGGAACCCTCTGATCTGTGTCTGCACTATTTGTCATTTGAAATCCTCTTTCAAATTATACCCTTCATACTGAATGGACTTTGATGGACCATTCCACCTTGAATAATCAGCATCCCAAGTGCCAATACTGTAACTTTGGCAAGCTTTAGATGTAATTATAGGAGTTCTAGCAGATAATGAGATTTTTAATTTATATTTCAAATTCGGTATGCCACAGAAGCAGTGTGTAAAGAATTTGCTGTTAATAGGAAAAGGAAATGACCTCATTCTGTTCACTTTTGTTTGATAGAGTACAGTAAAACTTCTCTATAATGGCCACTAAATTACATCAAGTATTTTGTGCTAAAGGCAGGTGGCTGCTTAAAGCAAGGTGAAAGTAAACAGAACGCTCATATAGGAGCGTTCTGTTTTACTTTCACCTTGCTTTAAGCAGCCACCTGTCCTAAATACCAACTAATTAACACAATTTAGTGGCCATTATAGAGAGGTTTTACTGTATGTGCAAAAAAAAGTCTGCTGTATGTGGACTTAAAACTGATTCTGACAGCTACTGCATAAGATACAAATAATGTAGGTTTTATATTGTAACAATACTATATTGGTCAAAATAATGATTGTAAACATTGTTGTTTGATTTAACTGTTTCATTCATATAAGGACCTTATGACACCTTTGCAAACAAAGTAGACCCTGATCAGATGGCTCCTGTAGTGGCCATCTTACGAGGGTCTGCTCCATTTGCTGATGACATCATAATAGATACCAAATATTCATGTATACATATCTCATTATAAATATTAGGTATTGAATATTCATGATGTCATTTTTTCTTTCAACTGGGAAACAGTTTAGACCAAGAACAGACAGCCTCAATAAGAGCTGCTCTGTTCAGGATCTGCACTGTTTTTGTAATTCAAAACCTTGTAGGAAATTTAATTTGTTGGTTATAAATTAACCTTGTCATTAATGGGTGATAGACAATTTCACTTTAAAAACTCAGCATTCAAAGATGTAATGTTTGTGTTATGTGATGCAGGAAATGCCTTGGAGAATGCGCTCAGACAGGTGGGCAGAGAAGATGTAATAAAGAAAGCTATGTATAATGTAGAGGTGGCAGAGGATGAACTAGAGATGGCAGCAGCTAGGGCAGCAATGGACCAGTCAGGTACAGCCTTACACATATGAAAAGCCAATCAAATTGCTCGAAACATTTAAGCCTGTACTCCACTTATATTCCTGTTAATGCCTTTGCAAACACTGTAGACCCAGATAAGATGGCTCCTGCAGGAGCCATCTGATTAGAGTCTGCTTGTTTTCTTATCAACTTCTACATGTCTGATTCTACCATGGCCAAAACTTTCTATGTTGATTTGCCATTATAAACATTCAGCAAATTAGTAGTAATGATGTCATAATTTTGTACATGAATAATTATGGAGTAAGGGATTAAATAGTGAATTATAATAAATCTGGAAGCATAAATATCCTTATAATAAATATGGAAGCATAAATATCCTTATAATAAATCTGGAAGCATAAATATCCTTATAATAAATATGGAAGCATAAATATCCTTATAATAAATCTGGAAGCATAAATATCCTTATAATAAATCTGGAAGCATAAATATCCAAAAGGTGTATCCGAGCATATATTGTGTTTATATACATTGTAATCAGTGTATAACCCTTTCCCTGTTCTATGTTTAATCCAAATTTCAATGCCTACTGAATATTCATTGACAAAATATTTATAAAGAAATATAGAAGGTGGAACATTGTAGACATTTTAGAAAGCAAAGAAACAGATCTATCAACTTCTGTTAGCAAACAGAGCAGACCCAGATCAGACGGCTCCTCTAGGAGCCTCTGATCTGAGTCTACTCTGTTTGCAAATGCGTGAAAACGTTTGTATGAGGGAAAGGGATAAAAGATAATTAAAAAAAAAAAGGATACAATTTTGTAAGAATACAATTTTGTCTAACTGAAAAATGAATGCCGGCAGAGATATTTCAACCATTTGGCATTTTTATGTGACACCATTCTTATACATACGAGAATTTTTCAAAGGGGGAAAAAGTCAAGGTATGGCTTTATGTCTTTGTCATGGGCATTATGTAAAAACGTTGACCTTTGGTCATAGTTTTAACATCAATACAGTTATACAATCTGTTAATTGACCATTACCTTGTCATGCATATTTAAACAGTTATTGCCATCAAACCCTTTTCCACATGTAAATGCTATTTCACGCATTTTAAAACAGAGTAGACCCAGATCAGACGGCTTCTATAGGAGCTGTCAGATCAGGGTCTGCTCTGTGTGCTTATGACATTATATAGATCTCATCCTACTGTTTTTGTCTGAGCCAAAAATTCTCTTGAACATTGTCCCTTTTAAAAATTAATACATACTCATGAACTGATCAATTCATGCATAATTAATGCTCATTAGGAAAAGGGTTAATACACTGATTTTTGTAGACAGGTGAGAGAGTGATTCCGTCGCATGTGGTGAGGTGTTTATACTGAGGTCTGTTATTGACATTATAAGAGAAATGTCTCGACCTGTTCCTTGTGTGTTTGCAGGGTTTGATAATTTCGCAGAAGAAGTAGGACTATCTAGAGATTCTTCACTAAAGAAAGGAATGTCTCTAGATGTGCAATATGATGAACAAGATATGCTTAAGGTAAGGATGGCTGTGTTTAGTGTGCTTGTTTAGCACTTCCTTCTTCACTTACAGCAGTAAACATTTTATGCAGCTTTTATAAATTACTGGTGCTGGGCAATACATTCAAAACCTTCAAATTCTATTTGCTATACTGTTGTAAATTTCTACTGCATTCAATTGTTTGTCTGTTTCTTTAAATTTAAATAGTTGTACAATTATTTCTCTTGAAGATATAATGTTAATACTACATGTTTTCGTCCCTTTATTGTAATTTATTTACTATACATAAGAGCTGTAGATAAGAAACGTAATTAGAAAATCTAATTGAAATATTTACATATTTAGAAAATCTAATATTGAAAGATTTTGATATTTCTCTACCAAACCCTATCTTGCTTTAACTCATTAGAATCTCCTCTTTAACCCTTTACCTCATACGCTATTTTTAGATCCAACCACTTTGAATAAATCTACCGAAAAGGAGCATTAATTAGAGAAAAGGATTTTTTTTAGAATTTTGTAGTCTTGAAACCATTGTGATAAATAGAGCATTTGCTCGTATAGGAGCAAATGCTCTATTTATCACAATGGTTTCATAAAGTGACTTTTACAGAGGCATAGAAAGGCGTATTTATGGAGGAAAGGGTTGAAGCAATTCTAATGAGTTGCAGCAAGATGGGGTTTGGTTGGAGTAATAATATTTGGATAGATCAGTACGCATCTTATCAGCAACCCTGAAACATAAACATCTACGAGTTTGGTCTCCCTGCTCAGCTTGGTATTGCATACTAACCCCGCCCCCTTCATCTTCATCCTAACACTATCCCAGTATACTAGAGAGGCTGAACATGCATGTTCTCTAACCCTATAGATCCATGAAGAGTTGCAGGTGAGAGTTGCTCCCCTTTCATTACCCCAGCATATGCATGTTTATCCTGCCTCGTAGTGAAAACTCTTCATCCTGAACCCTTGATCTGCTGAAATATCTTCTGTACATCTGAATTTCAATTTGTCTGTACAGAGATAGTGCTAACAAGTTAACCCTTTCCCTCATACAAACGTGTTTTCACTCATTTGCAAACAGAGTAGACCCAGATCAGATGGCTCCTAAGGTAGCCATCTGTTCAGGATCTGCTCTGTTTGCTAATAGAATTTGATAGATCTGGTTGTTTAGTTTCAAACATGGCTACAATATCCAACCTTCCTTATTTCATTATAGCTATTTTTCCATGAATATTCAGTAGGTATTGAAATTTGAAACAAACATAGAACTGGGAAAGGGTTAAGTTGCCTTAGCCATTGATTCCAATGTACAGTTAAAAACCTATGTAAGAAGTAATGACATCATGAAATTTTTTAGCCAAATTTTTATAACCGTTAACGGCATATGTACAGAGGATGTTTTGATATTGGGAGAAACTGTAGAGTCGGATCTGTTATAATTTTATAAGCAAACTGAACAGACCCTGATCAGACGGTTCCTGCAGAGGTAGTATGATCTGGGTCTACTCCGTTTGCAAATGATGTGAAAATGTGTCTACGTGAGGGAATGGGTTAAATACCTGTTTGATATCAGTTGTAGATCTTATATAAACTTCAGTTTTACCAAAATGAGATCTATTTTCTTTCCCTAAAGTTGTATTAAGTGTTTAAAAACAATACAATGTCTGAGAAATACTGTTCATGTATTACTAACTTCTCTGCCTGTCATTTCTCTAAACATCCTTGTCTTTTCTTGAAACTGTCTCTCTGTAGAAGTCTGCAGTGTTTTTGCAACTAAATTGTTGTCTGGTAAAGATTATGTTGATAGTTATTTTGACAAATTTGGTTGATTTAGTTGTTTTATCTGCATAGTGGATTGGATGTAATGCATCTGGTGCTAGTTGACTTCAGTTTGTTTTTGGCCCAGTTAGGTGATTTTTACAGAGGCGTAGAAAGGCGTATTTATGGAGGAAAGGTTTAATGATCATGCATAAATCAATTGCTTCATGAATATTCATTAACTTAATTTATACAATGTTATGTGTTCAAGTGACTTTGGCTTAAACAAAAACTGAAGATCCTATCTCTGATTTTATAAGCAAGCAGAGCAGATCCTGATCAGACATCTCCTACAGACAACATCTAATCATTGTCTACTCAGTTTGCAAAGGCGTGAAGTGTTTATATAAAGGGGAAATGTTAAAGAAGTTCCAAATTAGATTCCACCTAAGCAAGCTTGACTTAGAATATGGTTCAAATACATGAACAGTGTATTACCTTAGTTAAACCTTTCCCTCATAAATATGCCTTTTTACACCATAGCAAACAGAGTAGACCCAGATCAGATTGCTCATGTAAGAGCCATCTGATCAGGGTCTGCTCTGTTTGCTCATGATATGATAAACATCTGATTCTACAGTTTCAGCTATTGCTGAAATGTCTTGTGTTCATATGCCATTATAAAAAATAATCTAATGAATATTCATGGGGGAAAGAGTAAATGTAGAGCAAGTCATCTAAAGAACCTCACACATTCAATTAAGAGAAGTTTCCCCATGGTCTTGTGTGTTATATCCTTTTATGGCATGAAGGTATGGTCATTTATGAGTTCATTTTGCATTTCTTTTTAATTTCATTCAGTCCTTGCTCTAGATTGGTAGCTTTGATGCATGGGAGACCAAATTGTATGAAATGCCCGTCATATATAAACAGCTTTGAATCATGTCAACATTATTTTGGTCAGTAGAATGGTGCAGCAAGAAAACATGTCCCTTTGTGTATTTTTTTCTGCCAATTTGAGTGTTTAACCCTTTACTTCATGAATATTGATTTAAGAAATAATGACATCATGAATATTAATTAGCTTAGTCAATAAGAACTATTTTGCCGTCAATAAAAGCTTTAGTAGGAGATGTATTTAATTCCATTTTCAAACAGAGTAGACCATGACCACCAAACAGCTCCTACTGGAGCTGTCTGATTTGGGTCTACTCTGTTTGCAAATGCATTAACCATTCGCTTGCTATTCGCATCAATATACCTACCTGTAAATAGTGAAGACCCAGATGAGACAGCTCCTGCAGGAGCTGTCTCATCAGGGTCTGCACTATTTACAAATTGATTTTGCAACCAGTGCACTCCACAGCAGTGGTTGCACAGCGAAATACTTGTATACAGTGACGATATATGTAATTATACAATAGGACATGGGTAAAGAAGGAGAAATGTATTTTAAAATTCAGCAAGGGAAGAGTTAAAAGGGGTATCTATGGAGTAATGTGAATTAATTTGACACATTGTACAAAGGAATAAAAAGGTGAGATTATGAAGTAAAGGGATAGATATGCTTCTTTACATGCATAATGCTTTTGGTAATTCACTGATGTTCATGTACCCTTTGAATGCAGGAAAATAAGTAAACTGGCACTTTCAAACAGTGCAGACCCAGATTAATTCATTCCCTCATATTGATGCCTTTTGATGCTTTTGTAAAAATCACTTTTTGAAACCATTTTGATAAATAGAGGATTTGCTCCTATGGAGCAAAAGTTCTATTTATCCCAATGATTTCAAAACTACAGTCCCTTTTTTCTAGTAATTGCTCCTTTTCGGTAGATTTATTGTAAGAGGTTGCATCTGAAAATAGCATATCAGGGAGTGGGTTAAAGGGCCTTCTGATCAGGATCTGTAGTGTTTATATCTTCTAACCCCACTAGCAAATCTAATCAATCCTATAATGCTGAAGACTTTTTTTTTAAATCCAGCATTCAAAGGGTTATTTAAATGTTACATACGCTCACTGTGATGAGCATGCTAAACATTGGAAGTGTTTGGCCTGTTGTATGTTATAACTACATGTAGCTGTGCTGCAAGGAAAGGTTCAGTTGGGGTATGCACATATTGTAGAACCAGACCTACTGCTGTGTCTTACATTACACCTAGCATCTGGTGTGGGCCAGTACATTCAGACAAGCTTGAATATCTACAATACTCTAAGTATTCTGACAGACAAATTTAGGAAAATTGTGCAGATCCCAATCAAAGGGCTCCTGAAGGAGCTGTTTAATCAAGGTCTTCACTAGTTGCTACTACAAAAGTCTAATAGTGTTGCAAACATGGTCCCAAACTGACTTATTCAGCTGTATGAACTGGTAGAGAGGGGAGGTTGAGTGTCTGAATACTCAGGGTAAGTAGGGGATGTAATTAGACAAAGTAATGCATATATCTTAACCCTTACAATGCTCAATTTTCAAATGGACTATTCCAAAACTCAAACAGGTCAAGCTTACGGTGAATATTTATGGATTTTTCTAAAGAAAAGTGTAATGTGACAAACAGTGCAGACCCTGATGAGAGGGCTCCTCTAGGAGCCCTCTCATCTGGGTCTTTTTCTGTTTGCAAAGGAAAATGGTGACTCCTTTCCGGCATTGTAAGGGTTACTCCTTTACTCCATAGATACACCTTTTAATGCCTTTGCAAACAGAGTAACCCAAAATCAGATTACTCCTGTAGGAACCATCTGAGCAGAGTCTGTTCTGTTTGTTTAATGAAATTCTCTAGATGTTTTCACAGTTTTATCAGGGCCAAAAAAAAAATCTTGTTCATATGCCATTGTAAATACTTAGCTAATTATTAATAAACATGATTAATCATTTCTTTGATAAATATTTATGGAGTAAAGGGTTAATCAGATGCACAGCTGGTCTGGGTCTACATTGGTCTACATTGCAACTTTGTAGGAACCTTTTTGTGGCCTGGCTGATGTTTAATCCATTCCCTCATATTGACACCTTTAGATACCTCAGTGAAAGTCACTTTTTGAAACCATTGTGATAAATACAGCATTTGCTCTGTAGGAGCAAATGCTCTATTTATCGCAATGGTTTCTAAACTACAAATATCTAAACATTGCCCTTTTTGCTAGTAAATGCTCCTTTTTGGTAGTTTTATTCAAAGAGGTTTGGTCTAAAAATAGCCTATGAGGGAATGGGTTGATGGAATAGAAAATCATTCTCGCTGAAGTATTTTTTCTTTGTATGATGCTTATCATGTCTTTTACATGATGGTTTTTTAATGCTTTTGATTCAGTAACGGTTCTCATAATACTGTGCTTTCTTTATGATGTAGTTGTTTGCTGTTTGTCATTCAAAATACAGAATGGACTCCACCGTTAAGCAATGATGGACCATTCTATTTTGAAAATTTATTATTTAGAGGATTAATAACATTCTTGATCCCAGGTTATGCATTATTTAGGGAGCAACAATATGTTATAAATAGTTACTTGATAAGCTTGAGAGGATGTGCAGTCAACAAGGGTTGCAACTCTAAATTCATTTTTGAGGGATTTATTGCCCCTAGTTAATTTTCAGAAGCAGTTTTATGTCTGGAGAATAATTTCAGAGTATTGTAGGCACAACTGTGAAACTTCAAGGGCTGTAACTCCAAATTCATTTTTGGGGGATTTATTGCCCTTTGTTACTTTTCATAAGCAATTTAAGTGTGGATGAAAGAATTATTGAGCTATTGCTTCTTGTATTGAAGTCAATGGATCTTGTGACAAAGTGTCAGATGGGGGTATTTAGGCCAAATTTCAATACCTACTGAATATTCATTAACAAAATATTGAAGGTGGAACATTGTAGACATTTTAGAAAGTAAAGAAACATATCTATCAAATTATATTAGCAAACAGAGCAGACCCTGGTCAGACGGCTCCTCTAGGAGCCGTCTGATCTGGGTCTACTCTGTTTGCAAATGCGTGAAAACACGTTTATATGAGGGTAAGGGTTAATCACATTTAGTGATAGCTCTAGTTAAAACTATCTGTTCTTGACATCATGTAACAGATGCCCACAGGCTGGTAGGGTGTACTGCATTCTTCATTGTTAACAATTTCAATGTGGAATCCAGTGTACTAACATTTGCAAACAGTGTAGACCCAGGTTTAGAGGACTCCTAGAGGAGGGTCTAGACTGTGACATTTAAAATATAGCAAATGCTATCCTTTCCAACCGAATGGTCATTAGACTCATTACATTGCAACAATGAGACCAGTGCATTTCTTCACCATTGATAGTGTTTGGATTTGTACATGAATACTAGTTTACCTTTTAAACCTTTTCTCCATGAATATTCATTAACAAGTAATTAATATATGAACAATAATGAACTGTATATTTATAATGGCATTATGAACAAAGGAAGTTTTGATTATGGCACAAACTGTAGAATTAGATCTGTATTATATCTTAAGCAAACAGAACAGCCCCTGATCAGACATCTGCTGTAGGAGCTGTCTGATCTGGGTCTTCTCTGTCTGCACAGATGTTAAATGGTGTATCTATGGAGACAGGGTTAATAACTCTGAATAAACATGGGGTTTCTTTTTTGTTTAGGAATCAGAATCTGCCAATGAAGAAGAGATTTCAAGTGAAGGGGAGAGAAAAGAAATACAAATAGCTCCACAAGCCCCTGCAGAAGGTGAGGAAAGATAACTCTGCTGAACATTATTCCAAAATAAAGGGAGATTACTCTGACACCCATTCTTTCAATCCAGTAATGATTTACATGTTTTCAAAAGTTACTATTTTACTCAGAAAATGTTATTTAATATTTGACTGGAAAAATGAAATAGCATTTCAACAATGTGAATTTTCATAACATCAAGTTCAGAAAAACACTTATGTTTCATTGTATGCAAGGATGATATCTTGATTTGAAAACTTTTAGGAAAGAATGGGTGATCTTTTGGCTCCACAAGCAGGTTTTTGTTAGTTTGTAAGTTAATGCTGTCCTTCAACCCTTGATCTGGATCTCACATTGTCATGAAGGCATAATCATCGTCTTCATTTCTACAAAAAATGAAATTTGTTAACAGAGCAACCATTTTGTAGCAACCACCTTATGATTGGATATGGGTATCTGAAAAAAAAAAACATGTGATGGCTTAACCCTCTACTCCATCATACCTATATTAAACCATGGGAAAATGGAACAGACCCTGATCAGATGGCACCTACAGCAGCCATGTGATCTGAGTCATAAAATGCATATAGATGGAACTAAGGGCTAGAATTCTATCATTTGGTTGGTTGTTATAGATAATGAACAAGTTTTTGAGATCTTGGTTCAGTTAGTAAACAGAATGATGAGTTTATGGACAGATTCTGGGGTTGAAGTGATATTGCTTTAGTAAGTAAGCTTTTTTTCTTCATAGAGAGAGGCTGATGATGTTGTGTGTTCTTTTTTCATTCATTCCTCCCATTATTCATGTCATTTCTGTGTTGGATATCTCCTGTGATGTGACTTGTATGTGTGGCTATGAGTGTATACAAGTTGTAGCTGTTAGCTAGATACACATGTGACCCAATGTTTTACTGGTTCTAAGAATTGATATTTTAACTCTTTGCACGCTAAGTACTTTTTCGTCTGCAACAATTGTCGTCTGCTTCAATTCTTTAAATAAACTTTCTCTCATTTCTTTGCAAAAATATGGTCAAGATGACAAACGATTTGGATCCTAATGAGACGCCGCATCATGCGGCGTCTCATCTGGATCCAAACTGTTTGTATAGGTAATTGCAGTTTCGCCGCTAGTGTGCATAGAGTCAAGATTAATTAATTAAATCAACTTGCAACAGATGTGACTTCACACATAAATCAGCATCCAAACACTCATGCATTTAGTAGTTAAATAAGTACGCAACCAGTTTGTAGGCTAGCAGCTAGGCGCATTAGAAATAACACAGTTACATAGAGTTGCTTACTATCTGCCGAACTCCATCTTGTTGGTGTTCATCTGAATAATATCTCTGAGGTGATTCGACTGAGCACCAACAAGATGAAGTTTTGCTGAGAAATAAATTGAGATGGATATGTAATCATCTAATCTACAGCTGGTAGCTTTACTGACAAATTGAATTGCAAACAGTGCAGACAGAAGGCTCCTAGATCTACACTGTTTGCAGGTGTCACTTAACTTGTTTCTTGCATTTAACCCTTTGTGTGCAAGAACTGAGTGTACTGGTATTTGCAAACAGGGGCCCTCTGATCAGTGTCTGCACTGTTTGTTATTCATAATCCTTTGGCAAGTTTTACCCTTCATACTGAATTGACTCTATTATTAAACACTGATGGACAATTCCGTTTTGAAAATTCCACATTAAAAATATTTTTTCAAGCTGTCCAGTACAAAAATTGAGTATTATTATTCTGTAAACAAACAGAGTAGAACCTTTACAGTTTGCTCCTGCAGGAGCTGTCTGATCAGGGTATACTCTGTTTGCAAAGACATTAAAAGGCTTATATATTGAGTATAGAGTCAAGCAATAGCAAAATATCTCAGTTAAGAAGTTTCAAGAGATTTATCTGTCTTTGCGTGAGAGTGTAGTTTGAATGAACTTGTGAGAGCTCTGCAATCATTTCATCACATTTCTGTGATTCAAATCATCTCTCTCCATAAATCATACAAAATCGTTTTTGCATCCATGTTGCCATATAAATTGATGATAGGAATTGACTCCTATACTTCTATTGCAATGTCTCTGACTGAGGAATATATAAAGATGTGTGTTCAAATACTAAAATTGTCATTTCTCCACCAATCCCCATGCTGTGACCACTCTTTAGAATTGTCTCTAACCCTTTCCTCCATGAATATTTATGTAAGAAATAATGATGTCATGAATATTAAGGTGTTTCTAAAGTTAAAATGGCATATTTTTACCAAAGCAGAAACTGTAGTATCATATCTATATTGTTCCATAAGCAAACAGAGCAGACCCTGATGAGACGGCTCCTGTAGGAGTCTTCTGATCAGAGTCTACTCTGTTTGTTAAGGTGTAGAAAGGCGTATTTATGGAGTATAGGACTAAGAGACAATTCTAAAGAGTGGCCAACATGGGGGATTGACAGCGAAATGAATTACGTATAGTATCTATTTCTCTGTCTCTAGCTGAGGAATCATTTGTATCATTTGAGCTTTCAAGTCAGCCTTTGACTTGCCAGTATTCTTTGGAATGACTGAGTCCATTGTACTTGCTGCTTTTAGAGCTCTTAACTGCTGCTGTGCTTTTGGTATTTATGCATAGCAGTTCCATAACTTTCAGTGCATGGTACGAAACAACAAAAGAGATGCCTGCAATGTTCTACAAGCAAGCAATTTCAATATTACGAACATTTTATCCTTTACTCCATAAATACGCCTTTCTGTGCCTTTGCAAATAGAGTAGACCCAGATCAGATGGCTCCTGTAGGAGTTGTCTGATCAGGGTCTGCTCTGTTTGCTCTGGCATAATATAGATATTATTTTACAGTTTCTGCCATGGCCAAACATTCCTGTGTTCATGTGTTGCTATAACAATTAAATGAATAATGAAAAATTAATGAATATTCATAAGCCAACAGAGTAGACTCCAATCTAATGGCTCCGATAGAAGCTGTCTGGCCTGGGTCTAGTCTGTTTGCAAAGGCATGAGAAAATGTGTATATGAGGGAAAGGATGAGGGCTAGGCCAGTGTCATTAGTTTGCTTGCTAGTAGCACACAAAATTTCCTTCTACCCTACATTGGCAAATTGCAATGGTTCTATCCTTTATATATTTATTCCTGCGTATCAGGGGACAACCTTTCAATTTCTGAGGATATTATGGCAGAAGTAGATGAGCGGCGAAAAGTCGCTAAATCAGAGGAGCCCACTGTTATGAGTGATCAAAAGTTGGATGCTTTCTTAAATCTAATCGGCGAATTCGATAGATTAGAGGATGAAAGAGAGAAACGATCCCCACAGAGAGAAGGTATATGAGCATCTAACAATGGCACTCTTGATGTCCATATTTAACCAGGCACGATGGGATTGATGTTTACTAACTCTTGGCATGCTAAATATTGTCTGTACTCTCTTGTGTGGACCTGGTTGTACTTACAATTAAATATCTAGGTATAATGCACATTTAATGTACTAAATCTAACATGATCTAAAACTTATATGACTTGATACATGCAGGAAACTGTCAAGGTCACAATGTCATGTAGAGGTCAAAACCTGAATTTTCTGTTACGTGTACAGTATAACCTTGGTTATCCGACATACCTTCGGACCGCCTGAAACTGTCGGATGCATCGGTGTGTCGGTTGTTCAAAATTGGAAGATAAATATACGACGACGATAAACATTGACTGTTGATATTTATTTACATTCGGCATGAAACCCGTTAGAATCAAATGTTAACATTCTGCACGCTACGTAAATGTCGTAGGAAAAATGAGTGCAGCAATTCTGAAAGTTTATGAAAATAAATGCGCACTGGAACTCTGTTATACCGAGGACCGTTTTACTGAGGTATCCGATATAACGCCGATGGTCTGTGTCGCCGAAATATTTTTTTTTGTAAATACCCTATAATATGATTGAATATCGCAATGAAACATACGCCATATTTCACCCCAAACCCTATATTTAAACCCCATTAGACGGCCAGCAGACAGCCTGGCGGCCCGATTGAAAAGTGTGAAAACCAAATACACACTTTCAGATGACTCAACTGTCAAAATGGAGGCTGCGCATCGTAACTTTCCGACATTACGGAAATCGTCGATCAAAATATCGTGACCGCTTCGGAAACTTCCGTTATGTTGGAAAAGTGCATAGATTGGCCACGTCGGTGTATTTCGTTATGTCGGAAGTGAACGAAAT
The DNA here is from genome assembly GCA_963576725.1 of Azorinus chamasolen. Classification (NCBI taxonomy): domain Eukaryota; kingdom Metazoa; phylum Mollusca; class Bivalvia; order Cardiida; family Solecurtidae; genus Azorinus; species Azorinus chamasolen. Next base: position 88,264,512 of record OY755236.1, on the reverse strand, counting down.
AAACCAAGCGTTGACATTGGCCTAAGGGGAAGATTATAATCGATGGCCTGATAATCCTTTCAACTCTTTTACCTGTTAAATGTGCCAATATGGGGAGTTGAGAAGTTTGTCTGCACGTTACTTTAATTGCATGGCGTCGGGTGTTTATGAAAAACAAACATCATTAGAAATCTAAACCCTGACTCAGAGCGAGGTTGGAGGTTATATGCTAATGCAGAAAAGGGTGTATACTCTTTGACCAATCAAATTAAATTTAAAACCCCAATAAATCACACGCGACATCACATGTGACCTTTCATTTTCTGAAAACGATGACCTTTCATTTTTTGAAAACAGCGACAGCCATATTTATTGTTTTAACACAGCAAATTTTAATCGGATTCTCCCTTACGCAAAATTTGACATCCTATCAACAAGTCAGTTTCACTCGGAGATTTCTATATTTTAGGACGAGGGGGTTTATGTAAGTTTATGTAAGTACCCAGATAAATATCAGTGTGTCTAACAATTTGGATCCAGATGAGGCGCCGAGCAATTCTGCATCTCATTTGTATGCACATTGTTTGCAACAGTTAGATCTGGCTGAACAAGTAAAGTACATTTTATTTCAGATCGAGTTTGCACCTAACGTTATTCAAACAACTATACATGTTTTCTATTACATGGATTAAGTGTGTGATCACAACGATAATAACCAGTAATTATGGATTTAACCTGTACCCAAAATGCTGCGGAAGCGATAATTGCTCAGTTATAGGTGGGCCCAATTCAATACAACCGTCAACGTCGGATACGCAGGTGTGAAAAATGCCGCAATTATCACATTGGGACCTCCAAACAGTGTCGGATAACGGTTACGCGAGTATCCGTAAAACCAAGGTTTTAATTACATAGAACAAAGAAGGAAATGTTCGGGACCAAACATTGCTGTCGGATATATTAGTTTGTCGGATGCAATAGGTTTCGGATAACCAAGGTTATACTGTATATATATTCCTTATTTTTTGGACATATTTTTAAGCAATCACATTAATATTCATTTAAAGCAATTTAAGGTTTGCATGGACTTTTCAAAAATGCAGCCAAGGTCAAGGTCATTTGATAAGTCATAGACCTATACTCTATATGTGAAGGGCACTTTAGTCAGCATTGTAAGGATTAAGTAATAATGGCTGTTGTTGCAACAGGTGCCATTTCATGCGAGTTAAGATGACAATGTATCTGTCAATACATCATAGGTGATTCTGTTCTCATTTGTCTCATATCACAGAAATAGTATAGGTCCATGCTATGTACGGTACTCAATAACAAAGAATTTGTTCTCTTATAGCCCTAGAATTTGCAAGTACACAAGTTAAGTTAGAACAGAAAATGAGTTACAATTAAGAAATGTGCCAGACAATTTCCTGAGATTGCATGCTGTAAGCAAACATTTTTAGCCCCTTCCTTTATACAAACAATTCTTGAAGCTTTTGCAAACACAGCAGACCCAGATCAGATGGCTCCTGTAGGAGCCATCTGATCAGGGTGTGCTCTGTTTACTATGAAATTAAGATAGATCTGATTCTACAGTTTCTACCAATGCCAAAAATCCATGTTCATTATAAAAATTCAGCTATTAAATATTCATGATGTCATTTCCAACATGAATAGTCAACAAGGAAGAGGTTAAATTCACTTACACTCACTGACAAAGTAACCTCACTAATATTCCCATACCCTTTACACCATTGATAATTTGATACACATTTTTACATCAACAAACAGAGTAGACCCATATCAGATCTGTCTGAACACAGTCTGCTCTGTTTTCTTATGAAGTTATATATCTGATTCTGCAATTTCAAAAACAATCAGTTGATTAATTTTCATACAGCCATCATGGATATTGTAGAATCATGTCTATTTTATTTGAGAAGCAAACTACAGCAGACCCTGATCAAATGGCTCCTACAATGCCATCTGATCTGAGCCTACTCCATTTCCAAAGGTGTTAAAAGGTGTATTTATGGTGTAAAAAGGGTTAGAATGAACTACATAATTTACCCCTGGTGTTGTGTTTGTTCTAATGTCCTATGATTAGACTGCATGGTCACCTTGCCGTGCAACATGATCACTGCATAGGCAAGTTGACGTAAGTACTTGTATAGATCTAGATCATTAATGACTGAGTTCAGTCTAAACAAAGAACTGATTTTCAAGCTATAAAGCTTCATTCAGTAAGATTTCAAATATTATTCCTTTACTTTATATAGTGGCATATTTTTAAACAGTAGACCCACATCAGACAAGGTCTGATCAAGATTTGATCAAGGTCTTCACTGTTATGGACTTATATAGATTTGATTTAACCCATTCCTCCACATATAAGCCTTTCTAGGCCTCTGTAAAAGTCACCTGTTGAAACCATTGTGATAAATAGAGTATTTGCTCCAGCAAATGCTCTATTTATCACAATGGTTTCAAATTACAAAATTCTAAAAGAAATTCCTTTTCTCTAGTTAATGCTCCTTTTGCTAAAAAATATCCTATGGAGGAAAGGGTTAACAGTTTCTGCTATAGCCTAAATTCCCTTGTTCATGTGCCATTATAAAAGTTCAGGTAATTGATAAGTAAATATGTATAAGTAAAAGGTCTACCTGAGAGTTATTTGCATTTGCAGTGCAGACTTGGATCTGAGATTCCTCAAGGAGACTTCTAATCATGGCCTGCATTATTTGCATTGCAACATCACAGTACAGTCTTAAAATAGTCAATTGTTTAGGACGAATTCTCTACATTATTTTATATATTGTTTACGTATTGTAGTGTTTTTACCAGTATTTGTTGTGATGTGTTTATGGGTAGATGTTTGTTTGCAGTGTTTATCTTTGGAAAAGCATCTTCTAAACTTATAATGAATTGAAAGTGCTCAGCGATTATGTTTATCAATAGAGAAAAATAATTAAGATTCAACAACAAGCATATATATCAAACAACTGGATTCTCATAATGACCTCAATTCTTTAAACACCAAATGGCCAAAATTGTCCGATACAATTCTGAAAGTACTTTTTTCCTCCACTTTTTTGCCAACAAGCAGTGCAAGAGTGTCAAGCAGTTTAGATCCAGATGAGATGCTGAGTCATGTGACATCTCATTTGAATCCATTGTTTGCATTGGTCTTCACACATGAGTGCATTGTTGAAAAGAGTTGTATATGTATGTGTACAGTGTAATTGGTAAAAGTTTTGACTTTTAGAAGATGCAGTGCCCTGAATGTTTTTATGGTTTGACTAATGTAGGGAGAGATAGCTCTGCCATGTTTTAGTATTGCATCTTCTGGTGATAAAGGTTACAGTCACAACATGCATGAAAATAATACATAACTTTAGAAGCAACTTAACCCTTTCCTTCATATAAATGACTATTCACGCTTTTGCAAACCGAGTAGACCCAGATCAGACAGTTCTATAGGAGCCGTCTGATCAGGGTCTGCTCTGTTTGCTTATGAAATTATATTAACCCTTTGCTTGCTATTCGCGTCAATATACCTACCTGTAAATAATGAAGACCCAGATGAGACAGCTCCTGTAGGAGCTGTCTCATCAGGGTCTGCACTATTTACAAGTTGATTGTGCAACCAGTGCACTCCACAGCAGTGATTGCACAGCGATATACTTGTACACAGTGAAGATATATGTAATTATACAACAGGGCATGGGTTAAGAAGGAGATATGTATTTTAAAATTCAGCAAGAGAAGGGTTAAAAATATTGAGCTAATGAATATTCATAATGTCATTATTTCTTTCATGAATACGTGGTAGTGAACAGGGAAAGGGTTAATAGTACTATGTCATGGGAACAAGGTTTAGAGTGAATGTTTCATGTTTATTGATCACTTACCTACCCGAAGTATTCAGACACCTAATCTTCCCTCTCCACTGGTCTGTAAAGCTTAACCCTTTCCTTTATATAAACACCTTTTCAAGCCTTTGCAAACAGAGTAGACCCAGATCAGACAGCTCCTGTAGAAGGCATCTGATCAGGGTCGGCTGTGTTTGCGTATAAAATTAAAAAGTGCATATAGATCTGATCCTACAGCTTATTTTTCAGGGCCAATTAGTAGCCAATACTGTAGACCCTGGATGACATGTTTGATCTGGATCTTCACTATTTGCCTAGGTTCAACGATCTGAATACTTAGGCTAATTAGGGTAGCTCAGATTTGACACATTTATTTTATGATTTACACATAACATAGATACGAGTTAATTTTTCCATGTACATGTATTTGTTTTCAGATGTTTTTTTTCTCAATGTTTTAACATTAATGCTTACAGTTCTAATATGATAGTAAGATTACTTACTGGTAAACTGCTCTAGATTAATAAGATTCATGTTGTTCTTAACAGTAAAAAATTAAAAATGATGTTTACTGACTTAATAAATCATGTGTTTCTAATATTGTAATGCTTAACCCTATACCTGATAGAGATTACTTTTAACTTTTTTAAGATTTAACACCTTTGTAAACAGAGTAGGCCCAGATCAGACAGTTTCTATAGGACCTGTCTGATCAGGGTCAGCTATGTTTGCCTATGGAATGGTATAGATCTGATTCTAGTTTCTGCCATGATCAAAAAAATTTATGATGTCATTATTTCTTTCATATTCATCAGGTAAAGGGATAGTTAATAAAACTAAACTAGGATTAACTTTCCAAATGTGGGGAGATGTTTTGCAGAATGTTAACCCTTTACTGCATAAATATGCATTTGTACGTCTTTGCCAACAGAGCAAACTCAGATCAGACAGCTCTTGTAGAAGAGTTTGATCAAGGTCTGCTCTGTTTCTATTATGGCCAAAACTTCCTGTGTCCATGTGCCTTTATCAAAACTGAATACAGTAAAACCTCTCTATAACGACCACTGAATTACATCAAGTATTTTGTGATTAAAGGTAGGTGGGTGCTTAAAGCAAGGTGAAAGTAAAACAGAACGCTCCTATAGGAGCGTTCTGTTTTACTTTCACCTTGCTTTAAGCAACCACCTGCCCAAAATGCCAACTAATTAATGCAATTTAGTGGTCATTATAGAGAGGTTTTACTGTAATATTCATTATGTCATTATTTCTTGCATGAATATTCATGGAGTAAACGGTTTACATAGTAAAGAGTTAAGTTAAACAGACAGTCTTCTCAACTGTTTAGGCCCAGCTATGTTTTAATGGTACCAACAAGCACATAATCCCCAAATCTCATTACTTAAACCCAATTTTAGAACTGGATGACACAGGGTCTGTTGGGGAAGACACAATTATGCAGGAGCAAAAGAAAGTTGAAGAGTCTTCATTATTCAGAGTAGAAGCTTTAGGTGTTGAGGCAGAGCTCAGTAAAGCTCCTGAACCTCCCTCTCATGAACCAGAAGAGTCCGCACCTGCTGAGTCCAAGCCCGCGGAAGGTAAACACATGCACGATGTATTCGGATGTTGTACGATGTATTTGTGTACACACTCCTACTGCATGCTGTTTACTCTTCATTGCATGATTATAGTTTTTTTGCTTTCAGTTATATTTTTCAAACCACGAACTAACAGCCTCTGCGCATGTGGCTGTTTGTCAGAATGTTCAGTGTGACTGCCCAGTCAATTTTATTAATCCTTTAACCCATTCCCACTTAAGCTATTTTTAGACCTAACCTCTTTGATTAAATCTACCAAAAAGAGGCATCAACTAGAGAAGGAAATTTTCAGAATTGTGTAGTTTTGAAACCATTGTGATAAATAGAGCATTTGCTCCTGTGGAGCAAATGCTCTATTTATCACAATGGTTTCACAAAGTGACTTTTACAGAAGTGTCAAAAGGCGTCAATATGCTGTAATGGTTAAATGGCAAAAACATGATTGTGTAATGCAATATACCCAGATTAAGCTCTCTGCACTGCTTGTCATTCAAAATCCTCTAGCAAATTAACCCTTTACTTCATTTAAATGCCTTTTCACATACATGTATTTACAAACAGAGTAGACCCAGATCAGACAACTGCTGTAGGAGCCGTCTGATCAGGATCTGTTCTGTTGGCTTTGGTATGATATAGATGTGATTCTACAGTTTCTGCCTGAGACAAAATGTCATGTTTATATGTCATTGTAAAAAATAATCTAATATTCATTATGTCATTATTTCTTTCATGAATATGCAACAGAGAAAGGGTTTATCCTTTGATATTTTATAGTTTCTTTAGCTAAACATTGATGGGCCATTCCACTGGACATTCATCATTCATGGGGTTAACTCACACATATATCCCAGACCTGTATGGGTTATCGATGTAATCGTCATATCCTTATTTAGAAATACTTCTCTCTCTTTTTTGTGTTTCATTTAAGTATGCCTGTATTCACATCTAGTTGGACTTGACGTGTATTCTCAGTTTATAGATAAGTTTATACACATTTGTATTGTCAATGTCTTGACCCGTTCCCTTTTACAAATGCTTGTTCACACATATGCTAACAAAGAAGACCCAGATCAGATGGCTCCTGTAGGAGCTGGCTGATTAGAGTCTGCTATGTTTGCTTATGAATTTATAATACGATAGGTCTGACTCTACAGGTTCTACCAATACTAACATGTCCAGTCTACATATGCCATTATGAATTATCAGCTAATAAATATTCATGGTGTAATTATTTTTTGCATGAATATACAACAGGGAAAGCGTTAACCCATCATGCTAGGCTTGACCTATCATTTGGAGCTGATTGACTCTCAATTAGTAGTATTCTACAGTTTCTGCCATGGCCAAAACATGCCATTATAAAAAAGAATAAGCTAATTAATAATTATGACGTTGTTAATTCTTATATGAATATTCATGGAGTAAAGGATTAAACCAAATCAATGATAACAGTGAATGCCATGATCAGACCACAGACCTTTATGATTATGGTTAGTTTGGGTCTACACTGTTTGCAATGCTCCATTGTACATTTTCTCAACAAGTGGTTCACCAGTAATAATTATTCCATTATATTCAGCAAGACAAAACTCATATTAACTGTTCCTACAATTTGATTAGGGTCTACTTTCTTTTCTGCTCTTTAGATTAATTTTTAAAGCTGTCAGACAGTACCAAATTGAATAATTTATATATTAATCCTTTACTCCATTGATATGGCTTTTTATGCTTTTGCAAACAGAGTAGACCAAGACCAGATGGCTCCTGTAGTAGCCGTCGATCAGGGTCTGCTCTGTTTGCTTATAACATCATAAGATCTGGTTATGCAGTTTCTGCTAACAAATAAATGGGGACGGGAAATTCGGGTAACTTTATGTTATCTTGGTCTGCCTATTAACTCTTTGAATGCTGAATTTTCAAACACCATTCCAAAATTCAAACCGGTCAAGCTTACTGTGAATATGTATGGATATTTTTTAAAGAAAAATGTAACATGACAAACAGTGCAGACCCTGATGAGGGCTCCTTTGGGAACCCACTCATCTGGATCTATACTGTTGGGAAGGGATATTAAGTGACTCGTTTTGCGCGCTATAAGTATTACAGGGCTGCATGCAGTTTTATGGTGTTACTAAAACTTATTATTCAGTCACATACTATATCACCAAACTTTCAAGGAATGATGCACGAGACACTTTGACCCATTACCTAACAACCCCACCTTTCTTACGGCTTTTCAAACATAGTAGACCAAGATCAGACAACTGCTGTTGGAACTGTCTGATCAGGGGTCTATTCTGTTTGCTTATATGTTACACATCTGATTCTCAACTGCCATGACAATAAATTTATTTTGTATTTGCACTACAAGAACTAATGTTCATAATAGTTGGAGGTTTGCATGAATATATATGAGGTAAAGGGTTAACAGAATACTCCCAACACCAGAGTAACACAGTCATTATACAGAAACACCAGTTCCTAAAAGTGTATGCAGATGAGAAACTTGGCATCCTATTGGTATTCAAACTGGTTCACACTATGAAAGAACTTTGACCCATTCCCTCATATTGACACCTCTGTAAATGTCATTATGTCACCTTTTTTTTTTTAAACCAATGTGATGAATAGAGCATTTGCTCCATAGGAGCAAATGCTCTATTTATCACAATAGTTTAAAAACTACACAATTCTATTTTTTTCCTGTTTTCTAGTAAATGCCCCTTGTCAGTATATTTATACAAAGAGGTTAGATCTAAACATTGCCTATGAGGGAATGAGTTTAGGCTGAGTAGATGGACATTTCAGGAACAACAATATCAGGGATACAAATGCTGGGAATTAGCTTGTTATTGGGATGACAAGCTATGTATATCTGCTTGTCCAAAAGGATATATACCAGTGGGAGAATTCTGCTTTTATTTCTGACCTTTGAACATCTTTAGTACTAGATCAATAATAGTGTGTTTGATTTCCCTGTATGAACATAATAGATCCAACCAGGTATGCAGGCATGTATGGATATGTGGAAGACCCTGTTTAACTCAGTCACTTGATAAATAAACATTTATCCATTTCCCTAATGAATATTTATGTGCGAATGGGTCACTTCATGAATATTCATTAACATTTTATAATGTAAAATTTTCAATGGAATTTATTGCTTTGACAAAAACAGACCCTATTCAGACGACTCGTACAAGAACCATCTGATGTACTCTGTAAAGCATTTATATGAGGGAAAGGGTGAATTCTTTAAATGCTGAATATTCAAAATATAATGTATTAGTTTCTGCCATGAACATGAATTCTTTTGTTTATATACCATTTTGAAAATTCAATTAATGAATAATCAGGAACTCATGTATTCATGTATATATATTCATAAGGTAAAGAGTTAAAGACAGACAATTGGGCTAATTAGAGCAACTGTAATAGAGGTTTTACAGTAAACCAAATATACACTGACATGGGTAATATATGCACACAGCTTCAGATAAGTGTTTATCCCTTTACTCCATAGAGATAACTTTTGGCACCTTTGCAAACTAAGTAGATCCCTATCTGATCAGGTTCTGCTCTGTTTGCTTTTGGCATAATATAGATCTTTTTCTGCAGTGTCTACCATGGTAAAAAAATCTGTTTTTAAGCTGTTTGATATTCATAGTCATTCTTTCTGACATGAATATTAATGGAGTGAAGGGTTATTAACCCTTTCCCAGTATGTTAATTATGAAATTGAATACCTACTGAATATTCATGGACAAAATAGTTATAATTACATAATTATGGAAGGTGGAACATTGTAGCCATTTTAGAAAGTCAAGAAATCGATATATCAAATTTATGTTAGCAAACAGAGCAGACCCTGATCAGACGGCTCCTCTAGGAGCCGTCTGATCTGGGTCTACTCTGTTTGCAAATGCGTGAAAACACGTTTCTATGAGGGAAAGGGTTAAACCAAACAGTAGAGCTGGGTATAGTTAAAAATAGATGACTGCTTAATCTGGAGCAAAAGTAAAGCAGAAAGCTTAGGAGCATTCTGCATAATATTTGTCCTGCATTAAGCTACCATCTCTAATAAAGCCCTCAATCAATATGAATGAGTTGTAGAGAAGTTGAACCGGAGTTATTATTGAAAGAATAGTAAAATGAACATTGTAGATAAAGTAATACAGCTTGGCCTGTCTGGGTCTGTTAAGCGTCGGAGGAATCTCTTGGCACTATATGGAAGAACCATTCTAAACCGGAATTCTAGTGCAGAAAAATATAGATACTTTTAGTCAGGTGGCTGCTTAATGCAGGGAGACAGTCATGCAGAAAGCTCCTACAGGAGCTTTCTGCATGACTTTCATTCCGCATTAAGCTGCCACCTGTCTCCAATACGGATATTTATACTAAATTGAGCATCCGGTTTAGAGAGGTTTTACTGTACACTACTATTTACTGTTTTCAGAGCTGTGGATAAGAGTATTGGCCAATCTAAATATTTTCTCAGTCCAACCCTGCCTTGTTGGTACTCATTAGAGGCCCATCCAGTGTAACAGTTCTAATGAGTACCAAAAAGATAGGGTTTGCAGGAACATTTAGATCATGACCCCCACCTCCCTAAACCAAACACCCCACACCAAACCCCCAAAGTTTACTAAAAATGCTTCTTACCTACAGTGCTGATAATTTGCTAGGAATTAGAATTTAGATTTTTTGTGCTAGAGAGGCTCTTTTAACCTGTATGTTTTTTGATGGGACACCTGTCCTCTGTGCATGTTTTGAGTACCCCGAGCTTCCTTTGTAAAGCACACTGGTTATTTGGCTGTGTTACAGAGGGCCTTGCTGATGAGGAGGAGGGTGTTCGAACCCCACCCCCAAGTCCTGTGGAACCTATTGTTCAAGGTATATTGGTGCACATACACGATTCCCAGCTGTTGTGATTTTGGTAGCAGTGATAGAAGAGCACCTTTTCATTTTGCTGTCTGCTGCCTTTAACCTGTCAGCTTCTGTAGAGTATAACCTAGAACATTCATTCAAGATGAACTAATAAACATCCTTTAACCCTTTAGTCTGCATCAAATGATCATCCAATCATCTTAATTACCTGGATCCAGTTTTTTGTGTACATAATCACAAATTCTCAGCTGCAATGCAAAGAGCTGATAGAATAACAGAGGTCCACTGATAAAGTGCGTAAATTTAAACATTTTCCAGAATAGCACCCTTATTTCTCCACCAAACTGTATACTGTGAATACTCTTTAGAATCGTCTCGAAAAGAATCGTCTCTTCGAGACGATTCTAAAGAGTGGTCACAGTATAAGATTTGGTGGAGAAATGACGATTTCAGTATTTGGGTATGCACCTTTATCTGTAGCTCTGGAATAAGATTTGTTTACTGGGATAATACATTACTTACCTATATGCTAACCCTTATCCTGCTGAAAAAAATCTTGTTTGCTCATACTCATGTATTGTATTTTAACCCTTTTACTCCATGAATGGTCATGTCAAAAATAATGAAGTCATGAAGATAACTTATATTAGCTAACACATGAATACAGGAATTTTTGATATTTGTAGAAACTGTAGAGTCATTTCTCTATAATATCTTAAGCAAACGGAGCAGATCCTGATCAGATGGCTCCTGCTGGAGCCGTCTGATCTGTGTCTACTCTGTTTACAAAATTGTAGAAAGGCATATTTATGGAGTAAAGGGTTAAGAAGAGAGTGTCTGAGTGACAAACATCTTGTATCACGATGAAACGTCGAGTAACATGGCGTCTGATCAGGATCCAAGCTCTTTGCAAATGTGATTCAGTCTGGTTTGGCAGGATAAGGGTTGACCCATCACTCCATCAATATTCATGTCAAGACTCCTCCATTATGAACATAAGTTATTTTATATTCATTTGTAAAATGAGTGAATACAATCATTATCTATGCCTGATAGTATAGAATCAGGTCCAAGATATTCTATAAAGTTATAAACAAACAGCAGATCCTGATCAGACTGCTCCTACAGGAGTCATCTGATCTGGGTCTGCTATGTTTGCAATGGTGCCAAAATACATCTGTATTGTGTTAAATGTTAATCATGACCTAACTTCTGTTCACAAAAGGTAATAACTATAGTGGACAAAAGTCGTAGCAGGATAAATGCTAATATTTCGCATGTAATGTACGAATTTACTATGCACATTTTTATGCCATATTAATAGTTAACCCTTAGAATGAGATAAACGAGTGTTCTGGCATTTGCAAATGTGTAGAACCAGATTAGAGGGCTCCTTTGAGGAGCCTTTTGATCAGGGTCTGCATTATTTGTCATTTGTAATCCTCTAGTAAATTTGAGCCTTTCATACTGAATGGACTCTATATACAGTTAATGGGCCATTCCAAGAGCTAATGAATATCTAAGGGCCATTCAGTGGGTTCTGAGGGTATCATAAGTAATGTTTAACAGACTACTTGGCATCAGTCTTACTTAGCTGTCCATATTGTATCTCCAATTGGAATGTCTTGAATGAATTTACCTAAGCTTTTCAGTTTGTGTGGATCTAAATCATGCTATCTTTATGGTGGTGTGTTGACCTTGACCCCCTATTGTATCCTTTCCATCTAACTAAGCCTTTCTCTTGCTAACAAATTATTCCCAGACCTTTCTCTAGCTTGTTATTGCTTTGAATGTTTGTCATTAATTCTTCAGTACGGAGACCAATCTTTCTAACACGCAAGCTTCATATGCCTTGATAGATATTCCTTATGTTTGGTTGTATTTCATTTAATGTGTTTTCAGCTCACCTGGCACAAAGTGTCATGGTGAACTATTGAGATCGCCCTGTGTCCATTGTCTTACATCATCTATCAACAGTTTCTTTTCTTCACAGGAATGATCTGTAATCCTAAATTAAAAATATATACACATGTACTTGCATAAGTAGGTCACTTGAGCTAAAATAGATTTTAAAAATGAACAATGCTCATATTAAACAATGGAAATATGACCAAATTGTGCACAAAAGACCCTCAGAAGGTCCTCTAACAAAGTTGTTTATGCATAAATAGATCACAGAAGTTAAAAATATGTTTTTATGCTTAATGGGATTTGACCAAACTTCAAGGGAATGATCCTTAGGTGTCCTATATTAAAGTTCTATAAATTATTTCAGTCAACTTTTTAAGACTGTCAATGGATCTAAAAGTAGATTTCAGTGAACAATTCCTTTGAATGACATCTCTTAAATTGCTAAATGAAATTTGATCAAACTTAATAGGAATGATAATTAACCCTTTCCTCCATATATACGACTTTCTACACCTCTGTAAAAGTCACTTTTTGAAACCATTGTGTAAATAGAGCATTTGCTCCTATGGAGCAAATGCTCTATTTATTACAATGGTTTCAGTACTTCACAATTCTTAACTTTTCCTTGTCTCTGGTAAATGCTGCTTTTCGGTAGATTTATTCAACGAGGTTGGGTCTAAAAATAGCCTATGGGGGAATGATATTAAGGTTCCAGTGTCACTGTCAAAGTAGGTCATTGGAGCAAACAAGGTCATTGGAGTAAAGAATCAACTGTAGAAATTATTGAATCTGCTGCAAAAGAAGGTCACAGAAGCTAAAATAAAATAAAAATAATCTTTTGCAAAACATGCAGTGTGTGTTTTCAATGAAATATAGGGGCCTGAAAAATTTCTCAGATATGCATAATAGGTCACCTGTCCATTAATCAGGTGAGTGATACAGGGCCATTGCGGCTCTCTTGTTATGTATTCTTGTATGGAAATAATACAAGTTCATTATCCTTAGAGACAACTGCTGATAATTTTTGTTCGCTCGTTATTGTGTCTGTCTCTTCCTTATGTAAAATCAATGCACATTGTGAATGTCAGATTCTGCCTTTACAGCAGTGTTCTGTACATGTTTGTGACATTGTTTGTGTCCAGCATACAATTAATTTATCATAGTAACAAGTGCATAATATTTTTTGATAGTACGTTATCCTCTTCTAATGTTTATAATTACATGGTTGCTGAATATCTGACTTCATATCAGAGCCAAAGAACTAGTGAAGGAACCTTAACCCTTTACCTCATAGGCTATTTTTAGACCAAACCTCTTTGAATGAATCTACCCAAAAGGAGCATTTACCAGAGAAAAGTAAAATTTTAGAATTTTGTAGTTTGAAACCATTGTGATAAATAGAGCATTTACTCCTATAGGATCAAATGCTCTGTTTATAATCACAATGGTTTCAAGAAGTGGTTATTACAGAGGCGTAGAAAAGTTAATCCTTTCCTTCATTATAAATGCATTTTCATGCTCTTTGCAAACAGAGTAGACCAAGATCAGACAACTACTGTCGCAGTTGTCTGATTTTGGTCTGCTCTGTTTTCTTTGGTATGATATAGATCTAAGGTAAAGGGTCAAAAAGTAATGTTAGATAAAGGATCAAAGTTTCCTTACACAAACAGTATGAGTCCTTGAATATGACTTACCTCATAGGCTATTTTTAGATGCAACCGCTTTGAATAGATCTACATGTACTGAAAAGGAGCATTTATTATACAAAAGGGAAGTTTTAGAAACGTGTATATTAGAAACCATTGTGATATATAGAGCATTTGCTCCTATGGAGTAAATGCTCTATTTATCACAATGGTTTCAAAGAGTGACTTACACAGAGGCATCAAAAGGTGTCAATATGAGGGAATTGGTTGAAACAAAATAGCAGATTGATTAAGATCATTTACTGTCATGTCAGTTATAAATATGACAACTTCAATGAAAATGCTTGCTTTCATGAGGAACAGTTTGCTATGGAACTTCTATAAAAGAACTATCTGATACTGTTATATGCTGCGGAGCTTTTATTATCACAGTTCTTGTGTGTTCCTATTGCACTCCATTTTGTGCTTCTCTGTTCATTATAATGCCCTCTGAATTTCAGCAATTTTAATCTGGTGTTTGCTTGTGTAAAATTAAGATTGACTTCATGTACAATTAACTCTTTACAACAATTTCCAGTCATCTTTTATTCTCACTTAGATATTAAGTTACTTGGTGTCATATTTGCATCCAAACTGCTGGCAATGGTCATCACTAATTTCAGCTATTCCCTTATAAGCTGTTTTAGATCCAACCTCTTTGAATAAATCCACTGAAGAGGAGCATTTACCAGAGAAAAGGAAAACTTTAGAAGTGTATAGTTTTGCTCCTATGGAGCAAATGTTCTTTTTGCCACAATGGTTTCAAAAACTGACTTTTGCAGAGGCGTCAAAAGGTGTCAATATTAGGGAATGGGTTAAAATGCCTTTTATGTATTTGCAAACATAATAGGCCTGTAGGAGCCATCTGATCAGGGTCTGCTTTGTTTCGTTTTATAATGTCATTATTTTTTTCATGAGTAATCATTAGGTAAAGGGTTAAGAATTTATTTTGTCTAGAAAGGAGGCCAAAATAGAATTTTAAATTATAAGCATAGTGCCTAAAGTACAAATTAGCAACAGTATGTATGATAGTCAGTTTTTCACTGCCAGTGGCTATTGTTAGAGAATTAGAAGGAAGGCACAGGCAAAAACTGAAAACACTTAATCCTTTAATGCAGGAAACAAGGACCTAGATCAGGGCTCCTAGAGGAGCTGCACTGTTTGTCATTCAAAATTCTTTCACAAAATATATTCTATCTTTATATAATGATGGATAATTTCACTTTGTGAATTCAGCATTCCAACGGTTTGCATGCTGAAGTTTCCAAGTGGAATTGACCGTCATTGTTTAGAGTTAATTGAGTATGAAAGTGTATTATTTAGCCCTTTCCCTCCTATAAACGTGGTTTCACGCATTTGCAAACAGAGAAATCCAGATCAGACAGCTCCTACAGTAGCCATCTGATCTGCTGTTTGCTAATAGAATTTGATAGATCTGTATTTTTATTTTCAAAAATGGTTACAAGTTTCCACCTTTGATGTTTCATTATAACTATTTTGTCCATGAATATTCAGGTATTGAAATTTGTAATAAACCTAGAACAGGGAAAGAGTAATTATGAGATATCTGAAGTTGACTTTATACATGTACGTTATATGGTGTATATAATTTATTTTTCAGGAAATGTGAAATATTTTTCAGTAATCTTTTGAATATTTTGATATTTTAGCATGTAATTGTCATTTATTTCATGAAATATATTTTACTGGACATTTTCACATTTGAGTGTTATTTCCCATCATGCATCATTCAAACCAATCAGGAGTTACAGAGGAGCAAGCAAAGGAGAGAGTCAAACTGGAGAGAGCTATAGATGAACTAGATCAGACAAACTCTGCCTCCAAAACAGTTGCGGCAATGCCAGATGCACTGGATGGCATTGACAAAAAGCAAACAGAAATAACTGAAGTGCCAGATGGGGTTTCGGAAATGCAAGAAGAGGTAGAAGCCAAAGATGAAACTAAGGAAGAAGAAGAAATATCCGAATCTATTACAGAAATAGAGGAAATTTTCCAAGTCTCTGAAGATGGAGTCAACTGGAAAACTGTGAAGAAGATTACTACAATTACCCCTCGAGGGACCTCAGAGAAGGTCATAGTGTTGGGAGGTATTTAAACTCACAGCTTTAGGTGTTTGGTGACTTTTCTCTCCTCACAGTCATTGTTTGCTTTATTTTGTAAATCTGTTGTAAAATGGACAAGACAAAGACATTGGGTGGTCTGCAGAAATATTCCTACATTTAAATTTTTCAAGTGTGACAGTTTCGCAAGAAAATAACATCGTGGTAATATTATAGATTAGGCATTCTTTACAGTGTATTCATGGAATAAAGGGTTAAGCCTTTGCAAACAAGGTAAACACAGATCTTACAGTAAGAGCTGTCTGATCAGAGTCTGCTCTATTTGCTTAGTCAATTATATAAATCTGATTCTACAGTTTCTACTGTTCTAAAAATAGGAGCTGTCTGTGTCACTTTTGTCCTTCATTAAACTACAACCTGTTTTAAAAAATCAGACTCGTATTAGGGAGTCTTTACTGTGTAAGTCATAGAAATAAACACATTGAAAAGACAGTATGAGAACTTTGCTCCTGTCCATTGGTTGTATACACCTTGTATTTTGATCCATAATTTTGCTTTTTTTGGGGTGCCTTAGGAACATTCTCAGCTGCTATTGTAAGTTTTTTTTGTAAGCTGGTTTGTTAGGTTGAGACAGCGTTAGATCAGAATGACTTCATCTGCTATCAGATATACTTCACTGCTATGTAAGGAGGAACTTGCTTTTGCAGATTTCTCAATATTCTGTTAGTTATATGCACATATGCTATGAATGTTTGTTTCCATTTCTGTGACAATTTGGCAGAACTGTTATGAAGCTTTGAAGGAAGCTTGTCTTAGTGATCTTGTTTGTCATTTATGCCTTTTATATAATCTAGAAATGGGTGTTCTGTGTAAAGTAGAATTTATAAAAACACATTTTTAGCTTGTCTGTTTCGAAGGAATCGCGAGCTATTGTCGAAACTCCGGCATCCGCGTCCTCGTTGTCGTCCGAAATCTTAACATTGACCATTACTTCTTCAATTTTTCATTTACAACCTTCATTTTTGGTATGCATATTCATCTTGACAAGGCCTATCCACACATATCAAAATGATAACAGACACGCGTGTGCACCCGCTTGCGGTGCTCTTGTTTATTTATATTTTATGCTGAATATCATTCTGTGCTTGTTGCTAAATTTGTATGAATGTTTGAACAAATTATGTCAATGGTTGAGTGCAAGACAGCAGTAAGCACATTATTTAACCTTGACAAGCATATAAAATAATTATTTTCTTAAGTTGATTTTTCTTTCATTTTTTATTGAAAAATACTTTCTAGAATGTACTTAACATTGTATCTGGATCCATACAAGTTATTAATTCTGTGCATTATTTGACTGCACTTTCAGCATCAGGTAACTTTCATTAGCAAATAAACATCACTTCTAAAAGTACATTTTTATTCTATTGGCTTTTAAAGAAAACTAGTGTCAAGAGTGGCAAACAGTTGAGATCCCAGTGACTTGATTGGCATCTCATCAGGATCCAAACTGTTGGTCTGTAGTGTTGTTTCCTGCCTTGTGAAAAGTGGAGAATATTTCTTGTATACCATAACTAATACAGTAAAAAACCCTCTAAACCAGAATTCTAGTAGAGAAGATTTTAGATGCTTTTAAACAGGTGAGTGCTTAATGCAAGGTGAAAATCTTGCAAGACTCACCCTGCATTAAGCTGCCACCTGTCCCCAAAACTGATATTGATACTGGATTGAATACCAGATTTAGAGAGGTTATACTGTAATAGAGCAGTTTTTCCTGATCCTTGTTTACTCCTCTATTGTTTTTGGTGGAGTTAATCCCAGTTTGTGGATCTTTATACATTAAATGGGGCTGTTTTAACCTTTGTACTATTCTAAACCTTGTTAACCCTTTCCTCCATGAATATTTATGTAAGAAATAATGATGTCATGAATATTAATTAGGTTACTTTTTAAAATGGCATATTTACACATGAACTTTTTACCTAAGCAGAAACTATAATTTATGATCTATATTTTTCCAAAAGCATACGGAGCAGACCCTGATCAGATGGTTCCTGTAGGAGCCATCTGATCTGGGTCTACTCTGTTTGCAAAGGCATAAAATGTGTATTTATGGAGTAAATGGTTAAACTCTTTGAATGGTGAATTTTCAAAGTGGAAATGATTCTGTCAGTGTTTGTCATTTTAACCCTTTCACTCATTCAGATGATTTTTGACACTTTTGCAAACAGAGTAGACCCAGCCTAAGGAATATTATAGATCTAATTCTGACGTTTCTGAGTGCCATATTCCCAGATGTGTAAAATATTTAATTTGTTCATGTTGGAAGATTTTCATGTCATTTTATTTTTTAAATGTAAAATAGTATATACCGGTACATGTATATGTAGAAAGATGTATGTTTACAGTAAGTGCCCCAAATATTTGACCATACAAACTTAAACCAAATAGTGCTGAGGGCAATTAGTGCAGACCCAGATCAACCATTTCCCCCATGCAAATGCTTTTTCATACATTTGCAAACAAAGTAGACCTAGATCAGATGACTCCTGTAAGAGCCGTCTGATCAGGGTCCACTCTGTTAGCCTATGGAATGATATATATCTGAAATTTCAGTTTTCACCATATGCCAAAAAATCATGTGTAAATTATGCCATCATAAAAAATCAGCTAATATATATTCAAGGGAAATGGTTATATTGAAAGTGAGATCATGGTCTACACTAATTTGTACTCTGTTTAACCTTTCCTCCATAAATACGCCTTTCTACGCCTCTGTTAAAGTCACATTTTGAAACCATTGTGATAAATAGAGCATTTGCTCCTAAGGAGCAAATGCTCTATTTATCACAATGGTTTCAGAGCTACAAAATTTGAGAAAAAAAATCTTTTCTCTAGTTGATGCTCCTTTTCGGTAGATTTATTCAAAGAGGTTGGATCTAAAAATAGCCTATGAGGGAATGGGTTAAAGTTATCACATTGGTGGTATATTGATCTAATATTTGGAGTAAATACTGTATAAATGTTATTTGCACTGATGTAATCTCTCACTCAAAAGTATCTGTTACTGCATATATAGATGATTTATGAACATGTCAGTCTACAAATTGTAAGGTATATTCTTAATTGCAGCATATCATATTTATTTAGCAGTTGTGTGTCCTACATTTGCTGTTTTGTATTGCTTTACTACACCAGGCTGCCAAGTTAACATTAATTCCTGCACATTTGAATGTCGGATAATTTCGGCTGTCTGAGTAACAGCAATTGTCATAATATATTTCTTACAATAATTTTAATTTTTGGTGTACAATCGTTAGTAAGACATGCCCCAGATCTAGATCTGGGTCCATGGTTTTAAAACTTACGAGCAAAAGGGTTTATAACCTCGGGCTTGATCAAGATTATTTATCTTCTCATTTCAGATGTAGCTAAAAAAGAGACCGCCATTGATCAGCTTGCTGCCCGCTTGTCTGAACCCCGAGAAGAGCCAACAGACAAACAGGATGGAGAACCTGGTGTGTAGAAATAAGATGATCCGTGTCATGTGACCTCCACAAGTCATGTGACCTGGTCCATACCTTGTCATGTGACTTAATCCAGTCTGGTCATACAAATAATTGTTTATTTAGTTTGTCATTGGACAATACAATGAGAAAACACAGTTACATTATATATACAAACATTTGATTGGATTTTTTTTCTGCACAAATATAAAGCAAAATTATTCAAGACAAATATATTCTCGGACAGTTTTAAACAGCTAGCATGAGGTTTACTTGAATTCATTCACAGCATAAATTGTCATCAGATGTTTGTATGTATTAACTTGCATGTTAATTATATTGTAAAGTGTTCAAACATATGGTTGCTATATTTTTTCTGCCTGTTTTGTACAGAGTTTTAGGTCTATTTTATAGGAAAAAAAGTCAACCGTTACGCAACAGAGTAAAAAGTCAACAAGACCTAATGTAGACAAATATTGTAGACATAAGGATTCAGGTTTATGCCAAATTTCAAATATAAGCTGAAATAGTTTAAAACTAATGTGTCACATGACACAGTGATGCATACACCGCCAGTGTTGGATGGAATGAGAAAGAAGCTTTTTATGCAAATGCTTTATGAAAGGATTTACAACATACCCAGTGTACCCATAACTCTTTACTTCATGAATATTTATGTGAGAAATAATGACCACATGAATATTAATTAGTTGAATTTTTTAAAATGGCATAATTATTAACACAGGAAATGTTTGCCATGACAAAAACTGTAGATTCAGATCTCTATTATTCCATAAACAAAGAGCAGATCCTGATCAGAAGGCTCCTGTAGGAGCTGTCTGATCTAGGTCTTCTCTGTTTGTAAGGGCATTAGCTCTTATCGTCCTCTGCCAAAATTTGCATTTTTATTATTTTTCTGCATTGTTTAAAAAAAAACACCCTCAGTAACAAACAGTTTGGATCCTGATGAGACGCAGGGGGTTACTCTACGTCTCATCTGGATCCAAACTGTTTGCATTGGTAATCACAGGTGCAGCATTGGCAGCGAAAGAGTTAAAAGGCGTATTTATGGAGTAGAGAGTTATTATTCAGACACCCAGTATACACTTTCCACTGGATTGTAAAACGGAATAAGTCAGTTTGGCACTATTTTGCTAACTTGAAATTAAACTGACATAGTCACAAATAGTGTAGACCCTGATTAAACTGCTCCTCTAGGAGCAGTTTGATCTGGATCTGCGCTATTTGCCAATGTTTGTCTGTCTGAATACCTCGGCTCATTAGGGTACCTTTTCCAATTTTAATACTCATTTAATTACTTGAATATTGTATCAGGTTATGTGGGTGTTGTAATTCTCAGGCTATTATAGCGCGTATATTTAACATTGTAAGTCCGATACACGTTGCGGGATGAAATGCTCATCCATGAATAAATTTTGAGCAGGAATGTGAAACGAATGTTAACGTTCTATGCAAAAACAGTGATCTCTCTTTTCATTACCATTTAAAATTTGGCTGACAAACATTTCTGCATCTTTGGCAATGTTTTGTGTGTAGCTGTGATATCTGTGAAGACTCATAACAAAACCCAGAAAAGTATATCAAAAAATGGAAGAAAAAGTAGATGAAATCTTGCCGCAGTGTTCTTTGATCTGGTGTTGTCGTATTCACTATTAATGGACTCAGCTATATGACAGTATCCCATGCAAGTTGTATTAATATTTTCATTAAACTTTATTTATGATATAAACATTTTATCTGGCCAGGCAGCCACTGTACTACTTTTAGGATTTTTAATTGCTTTTGCACAAAATTTTATAAAGTGTAAAGCTATGTGCAATATTTATCACAAGCATTTGATTGAAGATTTGAGTCAATTTTTGTTCTTGGCTTTTGACTTATTATACCATCATCTAAAATTCTTATCAAGTATTCAGTGTTATATTTTAGATATGATGTTTACTTTGAACATTTATTCATATATTTTTTTGAAAATGAGTTCAAGTTTTGGTTAATAAGATATATATACAAGTTTAATAATGTTTCTTTGCATTATTCAAAGTTATATAGTATCTCTCAATATCCAGGTTTTTGCCTTTTATTGGGCATACATTCCTCTAACCTTCAGGGTATGGTCTGAACAGAGATTTGAACAAGGTACCAGTACAGTAAAAGCTCTCTGCAGGGACTATGAAAAATAAGTTTTTAAACAGATGGTAGCTTAATTCAGGATGAAAGTAATGCACAAAGCTCCTAGTAGCTGTGTGCATCACTTTCATCCTACATTAAGCAACCATCTGCTCTTATAGAACGCCATGTTTATTCATTGTATGGTCACTATAGTCATGTTCTACTATATATGGAGATTTGAATGAGAAAAACTGGGGAAAGCTCCTGCCAGTATATATGAAGAAAATGTGTCAGTTTTTTTGGACATTATTATGGCCATGTATATAACAATTCTCAGGGAGTTGACCGCTGAAAGAACATGTTTGTAGACTACGCAATTACCACCCATTGTACTTCAAGTATACATGTACTTCTTTCTTTATGAAAGAGTATTTTGTAGGTATTACAAGAGCTATAGATCAAGTCATCATTTCTCCAACAAAACCCTATGTTGTGACCACTCTTTTGAATCACCTTGAAGAGATGATTTTAAGTCACAACGTGGAGTTAAGTGGTAATGCATTTTGTGTATTCCTCTGTATTACAATACAAAATTTGTTAATAAGAAATTTTCTAGAGGTATGTGTTTAATTGTTGGTTGAAAAAACCTGAAGGTGAGAGGAATCTATGATTGGTTAAAACAATTCTACTGCCACTGTTTGTGCTTATGTATCAAATGTTAGTGTTTTTCGCAATAAATTAGAGGCTACCTTATCGTACACTGTTTGCTGTTTGTTTTGTTTTTGCAGCCGTTTCCTGGTTGCAAAGCCTGCTGCTCCTTGATTTGACCCTTGAAACTCTGCCCCGATTTCATATCCAATCAGCTTGTATCATCCTAAAACTCATCCATTGAAAGTTCTTCATCTAACTTCCCATTGTTTGTAATGATAAGAGTTTTTTAGGTATACAAAACAACATGACTTGCCTACATGAAATACCAGAGCTGTAAATAATAGAAGTATGTATATAGGAAATGTAGGTAAAAACCATTCTTTATCAAACTCTATTATACTGGTACTCATTAGAGTCACGTTGGAGAGCTGTTTCAAATGAGTACCAGTGCTATAAGGTTTGACTGAGGAATAAGATACTAAATTGTGTTAATTAGTAGGTATTTAGGGCAGGTGGCTGCTTAAAGCAAGGTGAAAGTAAAACAGAACGCTCCTATTGGAGCGTTCTGTTTTACTTTCACCATGCTTTTAATAGCCACCTGCCTTTAACACAAAATACTTGATGTAATTTAGTGGCCATTATAGAGAGGTTTTACTGTATTGAGATAGCTCATTAATGGTATGCCCTTTATCTACAGCTCAAAATCACACACACACACACACACACACAATTATAAGGACCTTATAAAACTGATGATCAATGTGGTTGTTCACTGTAGGTTCTGTGTTTGTTCAGTGTTTGTCACCTGGACATGCAGTTTGCTCACACAAGTAAATGTTACACAACTTGTTCATACTAACCCTTATATGCTTCAGTTATACACAATTTTTTTTGCTTTGCATAAAAGTTTATCAACAAACATATCTATTTATACAACCCAACATCGATGTTGTCTTAGTTAATTAGCTCTTAGATAATGATAGTGACCAAAAGTGCATGCATGGACAACACAGTAATATTTCAAGGGGGTGTTTGTGCTAGGAGGGAGCTAGGAGAATTAGGGGGCAAATGACACTTTGTCAGTCTTTTATCTGCTATCCAACTTTTGTTGCACTATTTTTTTTGTCTTAATTTCATAGTTTCAGTCTCATTTCGTTTGTTAACCCTTTTCATTCAGGATAAATGTAGGTCAGATTCCCAAACCTTGCATATCCAGATCAATGAGCTCTTGTTCAGAGCAATTGACCTGGTTCTGCTGTGTTTGTCCTTGAAAAAATGCATCATTTTAGATACTGAAAGTAATTATCGATCTACATCATCAAACAAGTTTATGCTTGTTCTGGAATAAAATGGGTTAATATATTTGGAGCTTGCTGCTCCGTTGGCAACCATCATTCATTTCATCCTAAAATGGCCCTACGGTTGACCATATTTGGCAGTGTTTGGTTTCAGTATCCAAGGAGCAGCAGGTCGTGTGTTTTTGTAGTGATTTCCTGCAACCTCTGACTGCTTTATACCTATAAGTTTGTTCTGTTTTACTTTGACTACCCTAAATACTCTTGAGTGTTCAGACAGACAAACTTAGGCAAATAGTGCAGACCCTGATCAAACTGCTCCTTTAGGAGCAGTTTGATCAGGGTCTTCACTATTTGCTTCTACATGTATTTGTCTAATTTTGAAATGGTGCCAAACAGATACTAGCTTTTACAAATGGATGGAAAGGGTACACTGGGTGTCAGAATATTTAGAGTAATACATGGCTAGTTGTGCTAGAACTATTGTTAATACATGGCTAGTTGTGCTAGAACTATTTTAACTGTCAAATAAACTTTATTGGGAAATATTTAAAGTGCTCTTTCAAGACTCAACTGAAATAAAACATGGACTGTAGAAACTACTGTCTAAGTTTTAAATCTTGCTCATACAAATAATTGAAGTTTTGCATTTTATATGTATGTCTTTTATTTGAATGTCAAATGCATATACATATATAACACAAAAATTAAAAATATCAATTGTGTGTAAAATCTCTCAAAAATGGTATACTCGGTCTTCTTTATCAAGTCTTTGGAAATTACCTTTCAAAATTTTGTTATATTTCTTTTCTGTATTTCTCAATGAATAGAGGATTATACTTAATCTTCTAATAGGGAATAGGGAATATCTAATCTTTTCAGCCAAAAGCATTAATGATAGTTCTTAGCATAATTTATTCTTTGTTTATACTTGCCTTGCATGACATGCTTGCTTCACTAATTTCTTTTATATCTTTTGATTTAAAACTACTTTCTTTCCTCTCTCACTGGACACCATTCTATTATATACAAGACTGTGTCACCACTATATCAATTGAGTGGATAAGATTAGCCATAGCATCTAACTGTGCTCGACATAGCTATATCACATTTGTTCAGCACACCATAATTATGCAGTTTTTGTGCCACTAAACAATAGATACTCGTCCGTATACAATAGAACCTGTCTTAAGCGGCCATCTAAAAGAGGTCTAATTATGGGTCTGTAAGACAGGTGAAAGTTTAATGCAGGACAAAAGTAATGCAAAAAGCTCCTATAGGAGCTTTTTGCATTACTTTTGTCCAGCATTAAGCAGCCATTTGCTTTTTAAGACTCGTATGTTCATAAATGAATGGCCACTTAAGACAGGTTCTACTGTAGAAACATTAGAACTTCTCTACAATGGTCACTTACAAGTCTAATTGTGTGTCTTTGAGGCAGGTTGTAGCTTGATGAAATACAAAGTTCCCTGAGGAGCTTTCTGAATTTTGCTTATTCTGCATTAACCCTTTACTTCATGAACATTAATGGAAGAAATAATGCTATGAATATTACTAGTAATTAGATAAATTTCTATAATGACATAATTATGAACACAGAAATGTTCAGCTAAGACAGAAACTAAAATTGGATCCATAGTATTTTATAAACAAATTGAGCAGACCCTGATCCGATGGTTCTTACATGTAGGAGCCATTTGATCTGGGTCTGCTCTGTTTGGAAAGGCATAAAAAAGTGTGTATTTGGAGTAAAGGGTTAAGCAGTCCCCTGTTTTATAAGACACCCATATTATTTCATTAATTGGATTCTTTAGAGAGATTTTACTGTAATTTACAGAGCAACCACATTGTCATTAGCATACAATTGTGTGTCATGTTGCAATGCAACAAATGTGTTACTGCAGACAATGTGTATCCAGACAAGAAAGCGTAAAGACAACTCAGCAGCTTGTATGGATTGGCATTGTATGCAGAATTGATAAATGATATTTAGCCCTTTACCTGTGTAAATGTAAGAAAAAAATGACATTGCGAATACTTCTTAGCTGCAGAATAATTTGGGTATGTCTGAAACTGCAGAACAAGATTTATATAGTTCCATAAGCAAACAGAGCAGACCCAAGTAAGACGGCTCCTACAGGAGCCATCAGATCTGATTCTACTCTGCAAAGCCATCCCAAGGGGTCTGTATCAGGTAAAGGGTTATAATGTCTGTAGAGCTGTAAGATCATCAAACAGTTTCAATATTTCCTGGTAAACCTCTCTTAAACCGGATACTTAATTAAGTATAAATAATTTGATATTGGTCTTGGAGACAGGTAGCAGCCTACTGCAGGGTGAGAGTCAAGAGCTTTCTGCATGATTTCACCCTGCATTAAGCAGCCACCTGCCTAAAAGTAAGTATCTAAAATCTTCTACTAGAATTTGGGTTTAGAGTGTTTTTACTGTACATAGTGGTTTTGTTGCATTGCTTATACAGACATAAGGTTCTTTATACACCTCAAGTAGACTTCCGAACCTTTTTTTTTTCAACAAAAGCATTCAGAATAGTCATTCATCTCATACATAGTCATCTGAAATGAGAACATGGTTCATCATTAAAACATTGTATCGGTCATCCAATTACTTACTATAACCACACATAGTATGGCTGTTAAACCCTTTGAATGTGGCACACGTTTGTACTGGCATTTGAAAATGGTGTAGACCCAAATCAGAGGGCTCCTGGTGTTACCATCTGATCAAGATCTGCACTGTTTGTCATTCAAAATCTTCTTGCAGATTTTACCCTTTACAATAATGGACTGTTCCACATTGAACATTCAGCATTCAGAGGGTTAAAACTTTAAACTTTGACCCAGAGAAAACAATAATAAGCCCATCATTAAGCTCCGTACAGTCCTTCAAATCTTGTCAAAGTCTAGAAATAGAGAAGAATACTTCTTGCTACTGAAACGACAACTCGGTGTGATAGTTATGGTACTTTAACTCATTCCCTCATAGGCTATTTTTAGACCCAACCTCCTTGAATAAATCTACCGAAAAGGAGCATCAGCTATAGAAAAAGACAGTTTTAGAATTTTGTAGTTTTGAAACCATTGTGATAAATAGAGCATTTGCTCCTTTGGAGCAAATGCTCTATAATGCTCTATTTATCACAATGGTTTCAAAATGTGAAATTTATAGAGGCGCAAAAGTGCGTCACTAGGGGGTAATGTGTTAATGTTCTGTTCCAGCATGCAAGATTTGATACTTAATCCATGTGATGAAGCCTCTTCCCCTAATTATCCTAAACATTTACATAGACAAACTTAGGCAAATAGTCTAAATCCTGATCAAACTGCTCATGAAGGAATAGTTCGGTCAAGGTGTATGCTATTTGTTACTCTTTGAAGCCATTCCCAAGTGAACATTTATGTGTGAACTGGTCACTGCATGAATATTCATTAATTTTATAAATATAAAATTTCAAAAGAAATTTTGGCTCAGACAAAAATGAAGGGTCAGATCTACACATTGATGTATGCTGTGATTACAAACAGGTAGGGAAGGGAGATAGGGTGACCTAATATATATAGTGTAAATATGGTAGATGAGTGACAAGGTGTGTGCATGATAGAAAGAACCCTCCAACCCCAACCCCCATACCTGGTTTGTTCACTCTCCTTGGACATAAAACCTATATCTAGGTTGAACTTTGCAACTGTCATATACAAATTAGAATCACTATCATGGTAAGATTAGTTGAGTTGTGGAAATGTAATGTACGTACATAAAAGCTAACTGGATTTTAAAATGCAAGGTTTAATCCTTTGAATACCGAATATTCAAAATGGAATGGCCCCTTTATTCTATGAATATTCATGTAAGAATATTAATTAATTTTTATAATGGCTCATGGACATAGGAATTCAATTGCTTTGACAAAAACTATAGATCTATGTCATGTCATAAGAAAAACAAAGCAGGCCCTGATCAGATGGATCTTTCAGGAGCTGTCTGATCTGGGTCTTCTGTGTTTGCTAATGTGTAGAAAGGTGTATTTATGGAGTAAATGGCTAATGAAAAGAGTTCATTCAGTATAAAAGGCTGATATTTGCTAGAGGATTTTGAGCTACAGATAAGGGTGTGTTCCCAAATACTAAAATCGTCATTTCTCCACCAAACCCTATACTGTGACCGCTCTTTAGAACCGTCTCGAAGAGATCACAGTATAGGGTTTAGTGCAGAATTAAGGAGATATTCTGGAAAGTGTTAATTTATGCATCTTATTCAGAGCTTTGTTACTTCATAAGTTGGATATAGGACAATTTTAGAATCAATGTGCTATGTATATGCTTTTTGCCTGGTGCTTCTCATGTGATTCACCATAGCCCTTTCCTTTATCGTAATGCCTTTGCAAACAGAGTAGAGCCAGATGAGACAGCTCCTTTAGGGTCTGCTACTTCAGGGTGTGCTCTGTTTTTGCTTATGGAATTACATAGATAGGATCCTGCAATTTCTTGTCTAAGCCAAAAATTTACATTGTAAAAATGATTAGATTAATATTCATGAATTGACACATTCATCAGGGAAAGGCTTAATACAGCTTTTAGATCTTGTTACATTTTCTGAGGCTTTCTGTAAATCTTTTTAAAGAGCCATTTTAACTACTACATGTATCATTTGCAAACATTGTAGACCCAGATCAGATGGCTCCTAGAGGAGCTCTCTTATCATGATATGCACTGGTTGTCCTTTAAAATCTCTTTGCATGTTAAGTAATTTTTCATCTGGAACAACTGTCATCAGCTTCAGTTCTTAAAAGAAAATTTCATTCAAACTTTTGCAAAATATAGTCAAAGTGTCGAACAGTTTGGATCCTGATGATACGTCACATCATGCAGCATCTTGTCTGGATCCAAATTATCTGCATATGTAATTATGGATTTGCTGCTAGCTTGCAAGACTTGCATGCTGGATGGACTCTTTTCAAGTGGACAATTCCAAAATTCAAACATATCAAGTTAGGGATTTTTCTAAAGAAAAGTGTAACATGACAAACAGTGCAGACCCTCATGAGAGGGCTCCTCTAGGAAACCTCTCATCTGGGTCTACACTGTTTGCAAAGGACATTAGTGACTCATGTCCCGCACTGTAAGGATTAATGAAAGTACATTGTATGTATATGATGTGCTTGATCCTATGAATTTGTAGCATTTTATTGGCACACTGTGATAAGAGCATTTTTCTTCATTGATATGTTTGTTCTTATTATTAAAATATCCTTTGGCGTAAATGGAGCCATATCGTTTAAATATAGTTTATTGCTTTCTGCTTTTTTATTCATTATTTTGACATTAGGAAGTAATAAGAATTAAAGCTCTGTGCTTACAAGGTATCTGGGCACATAAATAGTTTTGCTTGTAATATTTGGGGAAAAGAATTGCCAAATAGGATTTGCACAAATAACATCAATGAGCATTTCTCAAGATTGTCTTTACTGTAGAAATGATGTCGTTGCCACTTTTACCTTTAGTAATTCTCATAAGATATTTACAAATTCTGAGTTAGATGTACAAGATAACTGTGATGGTGCACCATGTACAGTTTTGTTTATGGGCATAAGATGTCCGTAGTTAATCTGGAGTTATTCACCTTTAATTGCTCAAAAATTTACAAATTCAAATTATTTTTATTCAACTTTAATGGTTTGTCGTGTTACACTTTTCTTAAGAAAAATCCTTAAATGTTCACCATAAGCTTGACCTGTTTGAATTTTGGAATAGTCCATTTGAAAATTCAGCATTGTAGAGATTAATAAATAGATATCTATTTCTAATACAGTTTCAAGTAAGTTAGTATATGACAGTTTGCATTTTGTCACACCTGATGTAAACCTAAATATGTAACAGTTATGACCATCTGTGTAATGATGAAGAATTGTGGTAAGCACGTTTCCAGAATGAGACCATTTGCATGACCAGAATAAAAGTAGCCTCCAAGATACTTATAGCCGTAGCTCTGGCAGTGGTAAACATACAAACAGAACTCCTAAAGATAATTGGACATATAAATATCTGATTTGTTTTAACTCTTTCCTCCATAAATACGCCTTTCTTCGCCTCTGTAAAAATCACCTATAGAAACCATTGTGATAAATAGAGCATTTGCTCCTATAGGAAAAAAAATCCTTTTCTGTAGTTATTGCTCCTTTTCAATAGATTTATTCGAAGTGGTTGGATCTAAAAATAGCCTATAAGGAAATGGGTTAATATTATCCCTCATATACCTTTGTACAGTACACCATGATCAAACAGCTACTCTATAAGCTGTCTGATCAGGGTCGGCGCTGTTTGCTTATGAAATAATATAAATCTGATTCTATGGCTTCTTTGATTGTCGAAAATTCCCTTGTTCTTGATGTAATTATAAAATTCAGCTGATTAATATGCATTCAATATTTCTCGCACGAATATTCATGAGGGAAAGGGTTTAACAATGAAACCATCGCTTAAACTCCCAAAATAAATGGGATTTCCACTTTCTGTAATACCCTGTCGTACAGGCGATAACCCTTTCCTCCATAAACGTGCCCTTCTACATCTTTGCAAACAGAGTAGATCCAGATCAGATGGCTCATATAGCAGCCATCTGATCTGGCTCTGTTTTGTTTACTTATAAAATAAGAAAGATCTACTGATTCTATCCTGATGAAAATGACGTCCTTTGTTCGTAGTGTGATTATAAAAAATCAATTAATTGATATACCTGATGTCATTAATTTTTGTGTGAATATTCATGGAGTAAAGAGATAATTATTATTCTACAAAAATAAAGTATGAGAGTGAGAAGGAAGTCTGTGAAAAAGAGAATGAAGTGATCAATAACTACCGAAGGCAAGAAGTCATCCACTTACATGTCTTTGGTATAAATATTTGGTTGGGTCAGTGTATTGTTTCCTCAGTGTCCAAAGATCTATACTGCATGCTTATTTCCTTTTCTACATACACAAGAAGTTACTCACGTATAAACAGCTTTGCTCAGGCTGGAGAAGTGAAGGTAATAGTTATGTCTTACAATTAATCTAAAGACTTAATTAACCCATTCCCTCGTATTGATGCCTCTGTAAAAGTCACTTTCTGAAACCATTGTGATAAATAGGAGCAAATACTCTATTTATCACAATTGTTTCAAAACTACACACTTCTAAAAAATATTCCTTTTCTCTAGTAAATGCTCCTTAATTGGTAGATTCTAGATTTACTCAAAGAGGAATGGTCTAAAAATAGCCCATGAGGGAATGGGTTAAAATCATGGAAGACAGATTGCTGAATGATTTACTGTTATCTTTTGGACACATATAAATAAGATGATGGATTATTTGGCAAAAGAGGATTTAAGTAATTAAATCCTTTCCTTCATATAAATATATTTTCACACATTTGCAAACAGAGTATATAGACCCAGATCAGATGGCTCTTGTAGGAGTTGTCTGATCAGGGTCTCCTCGGTTTACTTATAAAATGATATAGATCTGATTCTATAGTTTCAGTCATAGCCAAAAAATCACATGTTCACGCACCATTATAAAAATTCAACTAATAAATATTCATGATGACATTATTTCTTACTTGAATATGCAACAGGAAAAGGGTTAAAGCAAAAGAAAGGTACACTGTTCAAAGCTGTTTACATTCTCGGGCACAGAAAGAGCTTTAACTTCTGTCAGTGTTTAATCTCTTACACACTTGCAATACAGCAGTCTGTACAAGGTTTTCCAGTTCAGAGCAAATGCACTGAGTGCATGTGGTATTTATTTGAAGGTGAGTTTAACTAAGGGAGAGAAACCTTAGATATTGAAACAAGAGATTATATCCTCAGCACTGTAATCATCTCATCATTGTACCCAGCCAGTGGCTAGTACTGTAATCCTCGTACTATGCCGCTGAGGTTAGTATCCCATATATCAGCTCTACTCTCTCTCTCTCTCATATACTATATACACTCCATACTGCTAGTGTAGGCTAGCGTGGCACACTCAGTGGTTTCTTTTCATTTGACCTATAACAAGATAAAAGGGGATCTTTGACACATTCTGCTGGTAAAGCATGATAAACGATTTGTTCATGTGAAGGACAATTGAAATATTGCTATTGAGATGCATGTCTCCACTTACTTTAAATTCAAAGACCCCTCTTGTCATGTCGCTGCTTATATCATGCAGGTAACAAGCTTTGCCTTTGCATTGGAAGTGGAATTAACCATTTTTTTTTTTTTAATCTTTGACACTATCATCAACTATAATCAGAGGCACATCGCTTGATTTCTAACACCACCTACAGCAGATGTTGCAGGATAAATGCATCAGGTTACTGATTTTTAATGTTTTGCTCTAGTTTCCATTCTGGCAAAAGGCTTAATGTTTATACAGGCCAATATTGTTTCAGACCTAAGTGACACTTCATTGGCTACTTTGGAGCAAATGATACATCCAGTCTCGGAACAGGTGACAGTGGACAAAACCATGCTTGTCGAAACTGTTACTCCTTCACAAGCAGTAAATACATTCACATTCCAACCTACTACCACTGATGTTGTCCAAACTGAAAAACAAATCGATATTGAAAAGGAAACTGGAACAGACAAAAGAAAACACAGCAGTAGTTCTAGTAGTAGCTCAGAAAGTGAAGATGATAAGGATACACCTGTATCACCAAAAGATGCAGAAAAGAAGAAAATATCTAGTAGTAGTTCTAGCAGTGAGTCAGAAAGTGATACACATCCAGCAAAGGACAAGGATGGAAAAGAAGCAAACTTTGACATCGACATTAGACGGCATGACATGGAATCAGATGTGAGAATAAAGGCTAGCATTGATGCGGACAAGATTCCTGAGTTTAAAAAGTATGATGAAGTTAAAGACCAAGCTGAAATTAAAAGAAAACTAAGTACCAGCTCATCTAGTAGTTCTGATAGTAAAGAAGGGGATTTAAGTAAGGACACTCAGAAAGACAGTAGACAGACAGATCAGATTGACCAAAAAGAAAGTAGCAGTTCTTCAGAAGAAGAATATGTGGAAGCTTTAGAAGAACCAACAGTTGAAATGGAGTATGACTATAATGGAAGTGAAGGTCGAATCCTGTCACCTGTAGCAGAACCTGAAAAAGATATCAAGAGAATATCAAGTCCAATAGCTGAACCAGAAAATGATGTTGTAAGAATTGTGAGCCCAATAGCAGAACCAGAGGATGACATGAAAAGAATTGTTAGCCCAGTTGGTGAGCCAGAGTTAGACATTAGGTTAGAAGCACCTAAAATTGAAAAGGAGATATATTTTGAGTATGAGAAAACCACATCTTTTGATGTCCAGCCATCCTCAACAGATTCAACATACTTGCCAGAGCAGTCAGATCATGATGGAGATTCTCCCAAAATATCTCCAAGAGGAACATATGTCAGAATGTATCCTGTTCCAGACATATCAAAACTTGTTTCTCCCTCTGATGACTCTACACCGTCTGAAATAAATGTCGGAAATGATTTTAAAATAGCAGAGAAAAAGGAAGAATATATTGAGCATCATCAAAGCAGAACAGATGAGGAGGAAGATGATAACCAGACAAAAGAAACTCCAAAGAAAAAAGTAACATTTGCTGAATCTGTTGTAGACAATGAAAGGGATACCAGTGAAAGTGATTCAGAAAGCAGTGATAGTGGAAGTCGCAGCATATCGTCTGGTTCAGAATCTGATGATGAAATGGAAGTTGAATATAAGAAAAAGAAAATTGCTCATGCAGAAGTTGATTATGAGAAGATGGGATTTACTGGGCAAGAAAAAGAAATGACTACAGATATTGATGCAGTGCTTGAGGACAACAACAGGGTCACTTACCAAACACCAGTGTTTTCAACTGAAATACCAGTACAGACTATTCCAGACCCTCAAACACCAAAACTTCAGCATGAAGATATCAGCTACATGATTGACACAGATTTTCAGTTCATTACAACCAATACTAATGTTAGAGATGAACCAGGTTTTGAACAAGATAGCTCTGTCCAAGATATAGGTGTAGAAGAAGGAGACTCTGACACAGCTAAAATTCTTAGAGATGATAAGGAAAAGTCCTCATCTTCTTCCTCATCCTCTTCCTCAAGTGAGAGTGATGATGAAATTAAATCATATGACCTAGTCAAAGATGATGATGATAAAAAACCTTTTGAAGAGTACATAAATAAAGATGCAACAGAGACAGACTTAGATGCAGTTTTGTCAAAACAAGACACTGACACAATTGAAGAAATAAAGTCTAAAGGTCTGGAACCAAAGGAGCTTCAAATTGAAACAAATAAAGAGTTGTATGGAGATGTTTTACCAGATATACCAGCTAAAAGGAAACACTCCACGTCATCCTCCTCTTCTTCTTCTTCTGAAGAAGAAGAAGGAAATGTAGATGATGATAAGTATCTTAGAGACAAGGAAGAGCAAGCTGAACATAAATCTGAAACTGACATCGATAAAGTCGTTCATGGAAAACAGGCTGAAGATGCTAAGAAGGTAGTTGATGAAGTCGATAAAGATAAAAAAGATGAAACGATGCATTCAGATTCTTCATCAGATGAGTCTGTTAGTGATGAAAAGATTGATATTAAAAAGAAACCTGACATTGCTGAAACAGACCTAGATGCTGTAATGACAGCCATGGATGTTCAAAAAGATCATGAAAAAAAATCTTCCTCTTCATCAGATTCAGATTCTGAACCTGAACAAGAAACAAAGTATAGTGATGAAGCTAATTTAGTAGCTAGTGCTGCTGAATTCAAAACTAATGACAAACAATCACCTGTGGTATCTTCTTTAGAGATTGTCTCTCAACAAGAGCACATAAAAGCTGAAACTGAGCTAGGAGATACTGTCATAGGAGTAGTTGAAGCTGATATTGTAACCAAGCAGGTTAGTGACACAGTTGAAAGTACTGGTGATACTGATCAGTTTTACAAGGAGCCTGTTAGTGTAGAAGAGAAATCAGTAAAGTCAATTAAAAGAAAACGATCCAGTGATTCCTCTTCATCTGGAACATCAGAGTCAGATAAGGATGAACAGAAACCTGAAAAAACACAGAAAGGGTTGTTTAAAGAACAGACAGAGAGTGGAACAAGCTCTTCCAGTACATCAGATGATGAAAAAGAAAATTCAGACAAACATATTCTTGAAACTGATCTAGATGCAGTGTATACTGTTAATCCCGAAGAAAAGCTGTACGATCAAGTCCTTCAGGAGGATGAAGTAGATGAGGGGACTTGTGTTGATTTTTCGTTTGTGGAAACTCTCAGTGCGAGGCAAAGATATGAAGACGTGGATGATGTAAGCATGATTGCTAGAAGAGGCTCTACCTCATCTGCCTCCAGTTTCAATATAGAAGACATGAAAGAAAGTAAAGAGCAAGCTATTACAACAGAAGAATCACCAGAAAAGGAATACTCTGGAATTACTAGAACAACCATGGTGTTCACATCAAATACTGTAAACAGAAATGATGAAGTGAAGGAGATACTAACTAAAGATTCAGTCATTGTTGATGAGAAGAGAGATATGGACTTTGTTATCAGTAGCTCTGTAGTTGTTAGTGACAAGCCAGACACAGAACATGTCCCTGAGAAAACTGACACAAAGTCATCTTCTTCCAATTCCTCTGACAATGAAGATTGTACAAGCATGGAAAAGGAAACCAATCGAGTTGAATCATTCATTATTCCCAGTGAACCAATTGTTTTGCAGAAGGGACCAGTTTCTGCTGAATTTACTGAGACCATTACTTCTCATCATTCAAAAGATAGAAGGGATTCTACCTCTTCGTCTTCCTCAGAGAGTGATGATGAAGAGAAGGCTGCAAAGAAAACCAAAGTTAAATCTTCAAGTTCATCAGATGATGAAGTCAAGGAGACCCCTACACAAGATACAGAAATTGCTGACGAGAAGAGAGAAATGGAATTTGTTGTCAGTAGCTCTGTGGTTGTTAGTGAAGAGCCAGACACAGAGCAAATGCAGAAAGAAGCTGACTCAAAGTCACACTCTAGAAAATCATCTTCAGAATCCTCTGACACTAAGGTTTATCCAGGAATGGGAACAGAAACAAATCGAGTTGAATCATTCCATATTCCCAGTGAACCAAATGTTTTGACAGAGGGGCCAGTTACTGTTGAATTTTCTGAGACCATTACTTCTCATCATGCTAAAGATAGGAGGGATTCTACCTCTTCGTCTTCCTCAGAGAGTGATGATGAAGAGAAGGCTGCAAAGAAAACCAAAGTTAAATCTTCAAGTTCATCAGATGATGAAGTCAAGGAGACCCCTACACAAGATACAGCTATTGCTGATGAGAAGAGAGAAATGGAATTTGTTGTCAGTAGCTCTGTAGTTGTTACTGAAGAGCCAGACACAGAGCAAATGCAGAAAGAAGCTGACTCAAAGTCACACTCTAGAAAATCATCTTCAGAATCCTCTGACACTAAGGTTTATGCAGGAATGGGAACAGAAACAAATCGAGTTGAATCATTCCATATTCCCAGTGACCCAAATGTTTTGACAGAGGGGCCAGTTACCGCTGAATTTACTGAGACCATTACTTCTCATCATGCTAAAGAAAGGAGGGATTCTACCTCTTCATCTTCCTCAGAGAGTGATGATGAAGAGAAGGCTACAAAGAAAACAAAAGTTAAATCTTCAAGTTCATCAGACGATGAAGTCAAGGGGACCCCTACACAAGATACAGAAATTGCTGACAGGAAGAGAGAAATGGAATTTGTTGTCAGTAGCTCTGTAGTTGTTAGTGAAGAGCCAGACACAGAGCAAATGCAGAAAGAAACTGACTCAAAGTCACACTCTAGAAAATCATCTTCAGAATCCTCTGACACTGACATTTATGCAGGAATGGGAACAGAAACAAATCGTGTTGAATCATTCCTTATTCCCAGTAAACCAAATGTTTTGACAGAGGGGCCAGTTACTGCTGAATTTACTGAGACCATTACTTCTCATCATGCTAAAGATAGAAGGGATTCTACCTCTTCATCTTCCTCAGAGAGTGATAATGAAATGAAGGCTACAAAGAAAACAAAAGTTAAATCTTCAAGTTCATCAGATGATGAAGTCAAGGAGACCCCTACACAAGATACAGAAATTGCTGACAGGAGGAGAGAAATGGAATTTGTTGTCAGTAGCTCTGTAGTTGTTAGTGAAGAGCCAGACACAGAGCAAATTCAGAAAGAAACTGACTCAAAGTCACTCTCTAGAAAATCATCTTCCTCCACTTCCTCTGACAGTGAAAATTATACAGGCATGGAAAAGGAAACAAATCGGGTTGAATCATTCATTATTCCCGTAGAACCAAGTGTTTTTACAGAAGGACCAGTTACTACTGAATCTGATACCATTACTTCTCATACTAAGGATAGAAGTGGTTCTACCTCTTCATCTTCCTCAGAGAGTGATGATGAAAAGAATTCTGCAAAGAAAACCAAAGCTAAGTCTTTAAGTTCATCAGATGATGAACATAACATTGAAAATGAAACAGATCATGAGATTGTTACTGAGAAAATTTCAGCTGCTGAAAAGCCGTGTCCAATTATAACAGATATAGATGAATACCCTGATATTCAGAAAGAAACAATAGACTCAAATGTACTTGAAACAGATTTAGATGCTATGGAGCCTGAATATGTTGCAGAGCAATATCGTTCTGCAATACCAGTGGAAACGCCAGCAGAGTATCAAGGAGATGACAGACCACCAGATGATGAAGTTTATTGCGAAACATCCTTTACAGTTGTACGAAGGGTAAAGGTGAAACAATCATATGCCTCTGAGAATACAGAGAAGCAACCAACACTGATTGAGCAGGGCCTTTCAGAGATGATTCAGCAGCCAAAAATCATTGAAATCACAGATATTGAACATCACCCAAGTAAACGGTCACATCCATCAGTGAGTGACAGTGATTCAGAAGATGAGGTTCCATCAAAGAGAAGAGAGATTGAGAAAAAGAATGTGTTTTACTTTGAAAAGGAAGCTACCCCACCTTCACAGGAATATATCTACTTTGATTTTGAACCAAATGAAGCCAGCTTGCGTAGCCCAACAGAACGATATATTGAAAAGAGACCATATGTTCCTGGAACCTCAGATCTAAGCAAGGAGACACAACCAATTGTCACTGAGGAAGAAGGTAACTTGGTAGAGGTGTCTGAGTGTACTGAGGTATTTGGACAGCTTTTTTTGCCTTTACCTGAGAAACCCTTCTTTGAAAATTCCATTTAAACCCTTTCAATTCGGAAAACGAATGTATTGGCATAATTCGGAAAACGAATGTATTGGCATTTGCGAACAGTGTAGACCTAGATCAGACAGCTCCAAGAGGAGCTCTCTGGTAAGGGTCTGCACTGTCAGTCATTTAAGATCCTCTTGCAAATTGTACCATTTCATACTGATTGGACTCTATCATTAAACATTGATGGACCATTCCTTTTAAAATTTCATTATAGAAAGGTTAGCAGTTTATGAAACAAAATTTTAGTTATAGCATGTCTAATGAAGAATATGATAGCAAATAATGTATTTCATCTGCTGTCAGTTCTTTACCAGTAAATAAACAAGTTTTAGTGGTGCATACTTAAATAGTTATGAAGAAATTTCTTTGTTTGAAATCCGTTTGAACTAAACAGGCTGTAGAATTTGCACTGTAATTGGTATTTTACAATACGTTTATTCTTGAGTGAACTGTTTGATTGAACCAGAGATTTTTAGACATTCAAAGAAGGGTTTCCATGGATTAATGCTTTTGCTAGTCTTAATCTTTTTGAATGGGGGAAAAGGTAAGTAACTTATTTCCAGTATGTCCTCGCAAACTGTTTTCAGAACTAGTGGTCATCAAATTAAGAACTCTATCAATTAACCGTTTCAATGATGAAAGGACTAACAAGTCAAGCTTACAATGAATATTCAGAAAAGGGGGGGGGGGGGTCTAAAAAAAAGAGTATAATGATACAATCAGTGCAGACCCTGATGAAAGGGTTCCTCAAGGAGACCTCTCATCTGGGTCTACATTGTTTGCAAAGGACATTAGTGACTTGTTCTGCACTGAAACGACTAAATCATGAAGATTATGCTATACAGAGCTCTCTCTTATAGATAATCAAATTGTAAAAAGATTATGTCTGATCTGCTACAAGTTTTATTTTCTGACGATTCATTCAAACATTGGAGAAACTGGGGAACAATAATTAATTATTGTTTAAAAAAACTAAAAACCTTGGATTTCTTGTTTGTGAATATTCATTGAGTAAAGGGTTAATTTCAGTACATTCTTGTGACCTTGTTTCTTTTTCATTTTGGGTATCAATGAAAAACATCTTCACAACTAATGAAATTTTTATGTAAAAAAAGTCATTCGATATTGTTGTCCTGATTAATTGTACTGACAACAGTTTGTGTTTCTATGTAATCTAGGTGGTTTACTTTTTGCTAACCCCTCTGACGAGTGATTCTAGAGTGTGTTATGCTGTGATGTAAACTTAAGGGTGATGAGTGATTCTAGAGTATGATGCTGTGATAGGAAAACATAAGGGTGATGAGTGATACCAAAGTGTGTGTAATGCTGTGATGGGTAAACTTAAGGGTGATGAGTTATTCTAGAGTGCAATGCTGTGATGGGTAAACATAAGGGTGATGAGTGATTCTATAGTGTGTGACTTCAGGGTGATGAGTGTGTGATGCTGTGATGTGGAAACTTACAGGAGGCACTGTTGTGTGCTTTGTAATGAACTGTGTGGGAGGGGGTCTTTTTGTGGCTGATTGTGAAACCTGAGGTGAACTGAAATTAATTAGTGATCTGCTGAAAGAGTGTAAAATTTGATGATGTTTTCCAGGTTATCTGTAAATGATTTCCTTCGCTCACTGTCTGAGAGAGTTTTTATTTATGCAGATCAGTGACAATCATCGGGATTGTTTCTGTATTTATATAATCAAATAAGATCATGAGAAGGTTATAAAGTAATTGAGGAATGAGAGATGTAAGAGAGATATAACGTAAATTAATTGCTATTGTGTGGTAAAACTAAGGTGTGGCTAATCTAAACCTTTAACATTCTAAAGTGTACTTTTAACATTTTATTTTATATTAAAATATATCTAACTTAATGTATCTGTATATCCTAAATCCTTTACTCCATATATTTATAATCATATCATATATATATCATATAATACCTTTGCAAACAAAGTAGACCCAGATCAGATGACTCCTATTGGAGCTGTGTGACCAGGGTCTGCTCTGTTTGCTTATGAAATTATATAATTGTGCAGTTTCTGTAATTGCCAAACATTCCTGTGTTTATAAAAAAATGTTATTTCTTATATGAATATAATTATATGGAGTAAAGGTTTAATAGTATATTCAATTATATATACAAACATACCAGGTATAACATTATTATATTGTGTAGCAGGAAAGTAACAATCAACTTACATAATTGTGAGGAATCATGCAGCCATTGATACTCTCTACTCGGAGTTGCCATTCCTAACTTGACTGGTTTAAGAGTAACAAAAAATAATTCTGGATAAAAATAGGTGTTTATCATTTACTGAATGATCGTTTATAATACTAGTCGTGTAAGGTTTTAAATTGAAATTAAGTATTTTCTTCTATTTCAAATCCTTTAAAACTACCATCCATGGTTAATTCAAATGTCATTAGTTTTCGAGTTAGTTCTGTGGCAGGACCAGTTGTGATTCCATAATTTCTAGAGCCCTGGTCTAAATGAACTCTTTGCATGTTGACCAATAGTCCCTTTCCCTGATATACCGGTAAATGCTTTTTAAACCTGCGCTTGCTGAATTTTAAAATACATTTCTCCGTCTTTACCCATGCCCTGTGGTATAATTACATACATCTTCACTGTCTACAAATATTTCGCTGTGCAATAACTGCTGTGGAGTGCACTGGTTGCACAATCTACTTGTAAATAGTGCAGACCCTGATGAGACAGCTCCTGCAGGAGCTGTCTCATTTGGGTCTTCACTATTTACAGGTAGGTATATTGACGTGAATAGCAAGCGAAGGGTTAAACCTTTGCAAACAGAGTAGAATCAGATCAGATGACTCCTGTAGGAGCCTCCTCTGCTCTGTTTGCTTATGAATTGCTATACATCTAATTGTACAGTTTCTACCAATACCCAAAACTCCTATACATATGCCTTTATAAAAATTAATTGAACAAAATTAATATTCATGATATCATTACCTCTTATATGAAATTCAACAGGGAAAGGGTTATAGTTCAATTAATGTTGCTAAAAGATTTGGAATGACAGATTTTCTCAAGGTGCCCTGTATACCCTGAATCGAGGGTTCCCAAAGAAGCCCTCTGATCAGGGTCTGCACTGTTTTTAACCCTTTCCTTCATATATAAATGCCTTTTCATGCATTTGCAAACAGATGACTCCTATAGGATCAGGGTCTGCTCTGTTTGCAAATGGAATTTGATAGATCTGTATCTTTACTTTCTAAAATAGCTACAATGTTCCATCTTCCCTGTTTCATTGTAACTATTTTGACCATGAATATTCAGTAGGTATTGAAATTTGGAATAAATATAGAACAGGGAAAGGGTTAAAATTAATGCTAGTTTTCCACATTCCACACATGGAGAAGGTGGAAAAATTTCGAAGTGTCACCTGCAAGCCAGTTTTGTTTAAACATTTTGTAATCTCCCTGATAAATGCCCCCTTACTTCATGTGGGGGAGGGGGTGGGGGTCTGCAAGCCAGTTTTGTTTAAACATTTCGTAATCTCCCTGATAAATGCCCCCTTACTTCATGTGGGGGAGGGGGTGGGGACTTACTTTGGAGTAAATAACTATAATCCTATGTAATAACCATTAATTAAAGAAAAACAGGTTTTTCAAAATATAGATGAAAGCAGTGCATAAAGTTTCCTAGGAGCTTTCATTGCTTTCATTCTGCCTAAAGCAACCGCCTGTGTACAAAATGCAAGAAACTCCTTTTAAAAATTGTTATCCCCCCATGGGCATTTATTAGTGGTTATACAGTTTTTAACATAAATATGAATAAAAGTTAATGTATATTTATTCTGCTTATTATCATATTGAAGATGTGAAAATATTAGAACTAAAATTAATTGAAATATGCAGACTTGTAAGTATAAAGTAACACTATATTGTTGCTGGTTTATTTAAAATCTATTAATGTAAAGAAATGAATTGTGACAACTTGAGATTTTACCCTTTCCCTGTTCAGTATATATCATGGTTATTAGGAGCCGTCTGATCAGGGTCTGCTCTGTTTGCTTATGGTGTAACATAGGTCTGATCATACAGTTTCTGCCTGAGCCAATTTTAAAACATCCTGTGTACATAATATGCCATCATAAAATAATAAATATTCATGTCATTAATTCTTTCATGAATATTGAAATGGGAGAGGGTTAATAATACAGTCAGAAAGGGTAATACTAAACCCTCACTGACAAGTTTGGGGAGAAGTCTGTTTCCATGAGACCCATATACTACCTTTATTTTATTTTTACAAAAACCCTGGTTTTAAATGAATTAATGGATAAATAAATGACACATTCCTTTATGCTGCAAGCTACAGCAAAACTGGTCAAACATGGGGGAAAATGTATAGGCATTTGCACACAGTGTTGATCTAGATCAGGAGGATCATAGAGGAGCCCATTGATCACAGTATACATGTACACTATTAATTTTTGTCATTCAAAATCTCTCACCCTTTTATACTGAGTCGACTCTATGACTAAACAATGATGAACCATTCCACTTTGAAAATTCAACATTCCAAGGGCTATTTTACTGCAGAAGACACTGGTGTCCCAAGGAGTGCTGCCACTGTACTGGTGATAAACTAGCACCCATCCAGTAATGATGAATTAACTTTTTTGGCACCAGATAATTTTCGTCTGCACCCTTTCCCTGTTAAATATTCATGTAAGAAATAATGATATCATTCATGTAAGAAAAAATAACATCATGAATATTTGACTTTTTATATTGACATAATTTTATATACACCAGGACTTGTGGTATTGGTAGAAATTTATGATTATTTCAGAAGCAAACAGAGCAGACACTCGCTCCAATAGGAGTCATCTGATCTATCTGGGTCTACTCTGTTTGCAAAGGCCTGAAATGGTGTTGTTTACATTAAAGAAAGGGTACTCTTTGTATGCTAGCGGCAGTTTCTCTCACCATTTATGACCTATGCAAACAGTCTTGATCCAGATCAGGCCCCACAGAACATGAGGCCTGATCTGAGATCCAAACTGTATGTCACTCAGGCTCAATTCAGAAAGAAAATGTTAGTCTGGAAAATGTTGCAGAAAACAAATGGGAAGATGACAAAATTACTTAGTAGACAAAGAGTTAAGAATCAGAATGAACTTTCCTTGAATTTCTTCTCAAAACTTAAGTTGTGTATCAAACAATTTGGATCCTGATAAGACACCGAATAACTCAGCATCTCTTTTGAATCCAAACTGCTTGCAAAGGTAATGACACATTAGCCCATTGCAACAAACAAGCCGTATGAGTAGTTTTCCAGCGACTTTGACAACGTAATATCTCGGATGCAATTTGTTGGAAGAACAGCTATTGACACAGCTGAGGAACAGCCCTAAGAAATTGGCATACTGATGTAATTGGCATCGAATGTTCCTAATTATGTAAACAGACAAACAATTGTTTTGAATAGTACAGTAATACAGTATAACTATCAGAAAGAGGTCTAATTATTGGTCTGCAAGTTAACCCATTCCCTCATATTGACTCTGTATAAGTCACTTTGTGAAACCGTTGTGATAAATAGAGCATTAATTTGCTCCTATAGGAAATGCTCTATTTATTACAATGGTTTCAAACTCTAAAACAATTCTAAAATTTTCCTTTTCTCTAGTTAATGCTCCTTTTCTGTAGATTTTTTCAAAGAGGTTGTATCTAAAAATAGCCTATGCGGTAAGGAATTATGGCTTAACAATCCAAAAAGTTGGACATTATGACTGTATTTTTTAGGAGAAAAATGAATGATAAATTAGATTGAGAAATATAGTATCAAAATGATCAAATGATATTTTGTAAATCGATGCAAGAGTTGTAAAGATATAGTTATATCAGAGTCTGTCATTGCAGTTATAAATAGAAATCGCGCTACCATGAAAACCCAACATGTATTTTAAGACTTCCTTGTTATCTCTTTCGATGCTGAATTTTCAGAGTAGAATAGCCGATCAGTGTTTTATTATACCCCCCTTTTGAAAAAATGGGGGTATATTGCTTTGCACATGTCGGTCGGTCTGTCGGTCGGTAGATCGATGGTTTCCGAACGATAACTAATAAACGACTTGGGATAGAATCTTCAAACTTGCTGTGGTGGTTGGTCACGACAAGTAGATGACCCCTATTGTTTTTTAGGTCACTAGGTCAAAGGTCAAGGTCACCATGACCTAAAATGGTGAAATAGTTTCCGATCAATAACTGCTCAAGGGTTTGGCTTGGGATCTTCAAACTTGCTGTGGTGGTTGGTCATGACCACTATATAACCCCTATTGATTTTGAGGTCACTAGGTCAAAGGTCAAGGTCACCATGACCTTAACTGGTTAAATGGTTTCCGATCAATAACTGCTCAAGAGTTTAGCTTAGAATCTTCAAACTTGCTGTGGTAGTTGGTCATGACCACTGGATGACCCCTATTGATTTTGAGGTCACTAGGTCAAAGGTCAAGGTCACCATGACCTTAACTGGTTAAATGGTTTCCAATCAATAACTGCTCAAGGGTTTAGCTTAGAATCTTCAAACTTGCTGTGGTAGTTGGTCATGACCACTGGATG
Organism: Azorinus chamasolen; assembly: GCA_963576725.1. Taxonomy (NCBI): domain Eukaryota; kingdom Metazoa; phylum Mollusca; class Bivalvia; order Cardiida; family Solecurtidae; genus Azorinus; species Azorinus chamasolen. The sequence continues at coordinate 88,220,020 of OY755236.1, read as the reverse complement.
ACCCCTATTGTTTTTTAGGTCACTAGGTCAAAGGTCAAGGTCACCATGATCGTAACTGGTAAAATGGTTTCTGATCAATAACTGCTCAAGGGTTTGGCTTAGGATCTTCAAATTTGCTTAGATGGTTGGTCATGACAACTAGATGAGTCTAATTGTTTTTTAGGTCAAAGGTCAAGGTCACCATGACCTTAACTGGTGAAATGGTTAGTGATCAGTAACTGCTCTAGGGTTTGGCTTAGGATCTTCAAATTTGCTGTGGTGGTTAGTAATGACCACTTTATGAGCCCTATTGATTTTGAGGTCACTAGGTCAAAGGTCAAGGTCAGCATGCTCTTAACTGGTTAAATGGTTTCCGATCAATAACTGCTCAAGGGTTTGGCTTAGAATCTTCAAACTTCATGCGGTAGTTAGTCATGACCACTGGATGACCCCTATCATTTTTTAGGTCACTAGGTCAAAGGTAAAGGTCACCATGACCTAAACTTGTAAAATGGTTTCTGATCAATAACTGCTCATGGGTTTAGCTTAGGATCTTCAAATTTGCTTAGGTGGTTGGTCATGGCAACTAGATGAGCCCTGTTGGTTTTTAGGTCACTAGGTCAAAGGTCAAGGTCACCATGACCTTAACTGGTGAAATGGTTTCCAATCAATAACTGCTCAAGGGTTTGGCTTAGGATCTTGCTGTGGTGGTTGGTCATGACAACTGGATGACCCCTGTTGATTTTGAGGTCACTAGGTCAAAGGTCAAGGTCATCATGACTGTAACTGATGAAATGGTTTCCAATTAATAACTGCACAATGGTTTGGTTCGAGATCTTCAAACTTGCTGTGGTAGTTGGTCCTGACCACTAGATGACCCCTATAGTTGTTGAGGTCACTAGGTCAAATGTCAAGGTCACCATGACCTTAACTTGTGAAATGTTTTCAGATCAATAAATGATCAGTGGTTTGGCTTAGGATCTTCAAAGTTGCTGTGGTGATTAGTCATGACTACTGGATGACCTCTATAGTTGAGGTCACTAGATCAAAGGCCAGGGGGTCGGGGGTATACATGTTTTACAAACATCTCTTGTTTCAGTATGAAAGGCCTAAACTTGGTAGAGAATTTGGATTGACCCACAGTACAGACACTAATCAGAGGGCTTCTGTAGGATCCCTCTGATCTGGGTCTACACTGTTTGAAAATGATGGTGCCACATTCAAATGGTTAACATCTTACTCCATTGTTCAAGAGCCATTATAAAAAATCATTAATATTCATATTCTTTATTTCTGCCGTGTACCGTATCTTTGGTTAGATGTCTGTCCTTTTAGTCTTGTCAACACATCTGACCTTGTTTTGCTTGTGTCCTTGCAGCTATAATAAATGAGTATGCCATATTACAAGCCAGTAGAACACATAAGAGTTACCACTTAATGAATAAACTAGGTGACGGCTAAACTGTGTAATTAACAAGGCCATTTGCCGTAAGCATTTTAATTTGGTGCAAAAATGTACATATAGTGGTGAAATGGTTACATACCAGGCCAGTGGTTTTAAGTATAAATGGACATGCAGTCAGCAGATGGTATGTATGGGTGCTTAACCTTTTAACCATGAATATTCATGTAAGAAATAAGGACATCATGAGTATTCATTTATATAATTTTTTATGATAGGACATGGACACAGGCAGGAATTTTTGGCCATGGCAAAAACTGTAGAATCATATCTATATCTATATTATATCATAAGCAAACTGAGCAGACCCTGATCAGACGGCTCCTACAGGAGTCATCTGATCTTGGTCTTCTCTGTTTGCAAAGACGTAGAAAGGCGTATTTATGGAGTAAAGGCTTAATGAACCATCAACCTTCAGTCTGCTGAATATTCTTTTCGTTTGCTCAAAACTTGGTGTGCTAAATATATCTTTACCCTTTCCTATATATTCACGCTTTTTCACACCTTTGCAAACAGAGTAAATCCAGGTCAGACAGCTCCTATAGGAGCTGTCTGATCAGGGTCTGCTGTATTTGCTTATGGCATAATGTATGTCTGATTCTACAGTATTTTCCTGAGCCAAATTGTCCTGTGTTTATATGCCATTATAAAAAATAATATAACAAATATTCATGATATCATTATTTTTTATGTGGATAGGCAATAGTGAATATTGTTATTTTCATAAAACAAAGTGTCAGTTATTATCCAAATGAGAAGCCGAGTTACTCTGTGTCTTATATGGATTCAAACTGTTTTTAACCCTTTACTCCATGAATAATTATGTCAGAAATACAGTAAAATCCCCCCAAAATACCAGAGGTTCAAATTAATGTCTATGTCGGTCTGTAAAATATATGGCAGCTTAAGCCTTTCCTCCATAAATATGCCTTTCTACGCCTCTGTAAAAATCACCTGTTGAAACCATTGGGATAAATAGAGCATTTGCTCCCATAGTAGCAAATGCTCTATTTATCATAATGGTTTCAAATGACAAAATTCTAAAAAATTTCCTTTTCTCTAGTTAACCCTTTCCCTGTTCTATGTTTATTTCAAATTTCAATACCTAATGAATATTCATTGACAAAATAGTTATAAAGAAATATGCAAGGTGGAACATTGTAGACATTTTAGAAAGTAAAGAAACAGATCTATCAAATTCTATAAGCAAACAGAGTAGACCCTGATCAGATGGCTCCTCTAGGAGCCGTCTGATCTGGGTCTACTATGTTTGCAAATGTGTGAAAACACGTTTATATGAGGGAAAGGGTTAATGCTCCTTTTCGGTAGATTTATTTAAAGTGGTTGGATCTAATAAAAATAGCCTATGGAGGAATGGTTTAATGCAGGACAAAAGTCGTGCAGAAACCTCTCAAAGGAACTTTCTGCATGACTTTCATCTTGCATTAGCAGTCACCTGCCTAAAAAGATCAAAACTCTACTTTACTAAACTTTCGGTTTAGAGGGGTTTTAATGTAATGACCCTATAAATGATAATTAGACGAATCTTTATAAAAGCACATGAACACTGGAGTATTTAGCTATGGAACACTGGAATATTTAGCCATGACAGAAACTGAGGAATCTGATCTAGATATTTTAAAGATAGCTAAAATTAATTTTGAATATGCAGTTCAGAAAATTGTTCCATATTACTTCAATATTTAAATAATAGAAATACATATACATGTTTTTTTATGCCCCACAACAATTGGTGGTCAAATGTTCACCACACAAAGACGATGTGTCGCGTTCAACTCCCTGGTCCATGGGTCAAAGGTCAAGGTCATCCTTCAGGGCCAAACTTGAAAGGTCTGGGGTATAGTGTTTCACAAACATATCTTGTTCATAACTTAACTCTTTGCATGCTAAGTAATTACCGTCTGCCACATTTTCATAATTATTGATTTTCTTTCTGATTTTTTGACAAACAGTTTGAATCTCAGATCAGGCCTCATATTTTGTGGGGCCTGATCTGGATCCAGACTGTTTACTTAGCTCATAAATGGCAATAGAATGCCCTGCTAGCATGCAAAGAGTTAATGTGCAAGATAATGTTAATCATTAGCCCGCCACATATTTTTTATCACTCTGCCCTTTTGAATATTAATAAGGCAAATCTTTACAAAAATAAACAAGATATGTTGAAATGATTTTCTTATGCAAAAGCCTAGAGCATGCAGGCATGGATTTTCCATGGCAAACAGTGCAGACCCAGAGGAGAAGGCTCCTGTTATACTGCTGTGGCAAAATGTCATGTCTGCACAAACTACTGCAAGTTTTACATCAAGCTTTTGAGGAACTGAGTGTCAAACGGCTTCATCCTGACAAGATGCCAAGTTTACTTGACGTCTTATCTAGATCCAACCTTTTAGGTCCTACTTGCCATGGTGACAATCATTATTAATGCTGTAATGTATTCATTACTCCGTCATGTAATGCATTAATATAGTTTTCATTTAAAAGGAAAAAAGTGTTTGGATAAATGATTCTTTGTCAATGTCCAAATCTATTATATCTCCATTTGTTCGTAACCCTTTGAACTGAAGAAACAGTTGTACTGCCATTTGCAAACAGTGCAGACCAGATCAGAAGGCTTCTGTAGGAGCTCTCTGATCAAAGTCTGTACTGTTTGTCATTCAAAATCCATTTGCAAATTGCTACCTTTCGTATTCAATGAACTCTATCAACAAACACTAATGGGTCAATCTACTTTGAATACTAAGCATTGGAAGGGTTACCAATAATATAATAACTGTCTGTGCAAGTAATCAGTGTGCCTCGCAGATTAGTTGTGAAATTTCATCAATTTCATTAACCTGGATATCACAGCGATCCATAAAAGAGGTTGTTTCTTGAAAGAGACTTGATTGAAAGAATATTATTACATTTACTCACTACAGTAAAACCACTCTAAACTGGAATATGTTTGATACTTTTAGCCAAAAGTTTTAGGCAGGTGGCTGCTTTAACCCATTACCTCATAGGCTATTTTTAGACCCATCACTTTGAATGAATCTGCCGAAAAGAAGCATTAACTAGAGAAAAGGAAAATTTTAGAATGTTGTAGTTTGAAACCATTGTGATAAATAGAGCATTTGCTCCTTTTGGAGCAAATGCTCTATTTATCACAATGGTTTGAACAGGTGACTTTTGCAGAGACATCAAAAGGCGTCAATATGAGGGAATGGGTTAATGCATGGTGAAAGTCATTCAAAAAGCTCCTAGATGAGTTTTCTGCATGACTTTCACCCTGCATTAAGCTTCCAGTCCCCCAGACTGATATTTATACTAAATTGAACATCCTGTTTAAAGGGGTTTTACTGTATTTGGAGGTAGTAGCTGGTGGTTTCATCTGGATCCAAACAGTGTAACATCCAGGTCAAACAATTTCAGCTTATTGGTAAACTGAAGAGGGTTAAGTTTTTCTGTCAATGACTTCTTCCTCAGCTTTGGATAAAGGGAAATCTCACTTCAAAGTACATGAGTGCTAAATGTACAACATTAGGACAGTAATAGTCCTCATAGTGTGAGGATTAGGATAGTAATAGCCCTCACAATGTACACTTATTTCCTAAGTACATTTCCTGGTAAATCTATCTTTAAATAAGGTACACACAGTTTTGTATAGAGACTGACCTTGAATTGAGGACTAGACAATTGTATTTTTTTTGTTCTTTTAACCCATTGCCTTACATAAATGCTTTTTCATGCTTTTACTGACTGAGTAGACACAGATTAGATGACTCCTGTATGAGCTGTCTGATCTGAATCTACTCTGTGCACAAAGATGCAAAAAGGTGTCTCTGTCAGGTAAAGGGCTAAAGTTCTAAGAATGGTGCCATATTGACTAACCAGTGGATAGGGGAGTTTGGGGACCCTTATACTTAGGGTAAATGCGGTAGGAGTAATGCTATCCTATTTAGTGAGGTTAGTAGCTGTCTTTTAGAACTTCTCTACTTTTAGCTGTCTCTTAACTCTTTGTATGCAACAGGATTCTCCTGCCATGTATGGCATTTGCAAACAGGTTGGATCCAGATCAGGCCCAACAAAGTGTAGGACCTGATCAGTGATCCAACCAGTTTGTCAACTTCTGCAAAAAAAAAAATCTGAAAGAAAATTAATAGTTTTGAAAATGTTGCGGATGACAAAATTATTTAGCATGCAAAGAGTTGACCATTATAGTTCCATAGTTTCCTGTTGCATGTCTCTATTGCAAGATTTGCTGTTTGGATCCAGATTGTAATCATTATAGCCTCCTGGATCCATATTGCACCTCTTTGCTAGCTTGATACCTTTTCTTGATCTCACCTGTGCTTATTGCCATTTCCTTTCCTATATACTACAAAACATCATATTCAGCTCGAAATATTAACAGGTCAAGAATATGCAAGAATTAACATTTACAATTTCTTAAAAAATTCAGAAATTGACGTATGGATATGTCACAGCCAGGAAACAAAATATTTGCTACAAGCTACACTATAATTTTGCATGTTTCAGTCTTTTTCTGAAAACTGTTTATTATCAATAATTATGTAAAGCTTGCTTTCTCTGACAGTTGTAAGCTTTTAGTACATAAGATATATCTTGTCTTTTATTAGTTGTAGTAAATTGTGGCTGTAGTTCTGGCAGGAAAAAACAACAACAAAACAACAACCTCGTTAAAATATACTCATACATGTACGTTTATTGTGTGGCAAAAGAATTATCTCCCTTTTCAAAGAGATTCTTCAGCTTTGCACTGCTGGAAGTTTTTGTATCTGCAATTATGATATGACTGAGTATCATGAATTATGTACTAAGTATAACTTAGAACCAAGCACTTTAATACTATGCAATGTAAAGAGTTAACCCTTTACTCCATATGCCTTTCGACACCTTTTCAAACAGAGTAGACCCTGATTATGCCGCTCATGTAGGAGCCGTCTGATCAGATCTGCACTGTTTGCTTATGGAATAGTACAAAACGGATTCTACAGTTTGTGCCACTATCAAAATGGCCAGTATTAATGTGCAAAAGAAAATTAATCTAATTAATATTCATGGAGTAAAGGGTTATGAGATTTAGTATTTTATGCCTGCCATTTTCAGATAGTAGTAATTGCTATGCCTGAAAGCCAGTTGTAGTCAACTCCCTCCCAGTTCAGCATCCATACTTGTCATTGGTTCAAAGCATTGCAGATATAGGTTTGAAGGCTACAACACTGATGTTATCAGACTATAATCTGCACTGTTAAAAACCACATTTGATAAATATTTTTCTTGAATTCTGATTTGATCACAGTTTAAAAGTTAGTATTGGAAGGGTTTACTCTTCCCCTCATATATGAACAACTTTTCACACACTTGCAAACAGAGTAGACCCAGATCAGATGGCTCCTGTAGGAGCTGCCTGACCAGGGTCTGCTGTTTGCTTATGACTTTGATACAGATCTGATTCTATACTTTTTGGTCAAAGCAATTTTAGAATTCCTTGAAAAGTTTACATTATAAAAACTCAGCAGGTAGATATTCATGATGTCATTATTTCTCTTATATGAATATTGAACAGGGAAAGGGTTAACCCTTTCCTCCATAAATACGCCTTTCTACGCCTCTATAATAACCACGTCTTGAAACCATTGTGATAGAGCATTTCGAGGGCTTGGTGCAAAACTATTCTAACTCCTTCACTAAAGTGAAGGAGTTAGAATAGTTTTCCACCAAGCCCTCGATTTGCTCCTTTAGGAGCAAATGCTCTATTTATCACAATGGTTTCAAACTACAAAATTCTAAAATTTTACTTTTCTGTAGTAAATGCTCCTTTTGGGTAGATTCATTCAAAGAGGTTGGGTCTAAAAATGGCCTATGGAGGAAAGGGTTAATGAAGTTAGTTTCCATAACGATAAATGTTACAGCTTAAAGAGCCATTCGTCTGGTTAGTACAGTCGGACCCTTTTTATCATATTAGCAGTATTTTATGTTGCTATTTTATGTATATGTATATGTCTGCATTTTTAGGCATTTTTGACAGCTAACTTAGTTAACAACACACAAAATTCTTACATGTGTATGCAAACAAAGATAACCCATTTGAATTTCAGTATTTGACCCCAAGGATCTAGACGTTTTCCATGAAGACAAACTACCAGATGGTTCAATAATTAAAAAGGGTCGCATCAAACACTTGCCAAGGGGCCATGTCAGCTTTGATCAGACTGAAGACATTGAATATTTGGAAGAGGAAGGTCCCGTCAGGGAAGAGACACAAGTACAAGATGAGGAAGAGATATTGGATGATGGTACAGTGCACTTTGTCCACAAAGTCCGACGACACTCATTGCGACATATTAGAAAAGCTCTGAGATCTGACACTGGGGAAGAAGACATTGTAGAGGATGAAGACATTGAAGTTCCTGGCTCAGGTAAACAGGAGATTATTGAGACCTTCAAAGAGCCTCCAAAGAAAGTTTTCTCTGTGGAAGAAGAAGATGAGGTATTGGATGATGGAACTGTAGTAAAACGTCAAATAGTTGTAAGTGGTATGACCCAGAAAATCAGAACAAGGTCAAAATCAATAGATGATACAGGCCGTGAAATTGAGGAGGAAGAGGAAATTGATGAAGTAGTTCCTGGTACTCAGTCTCTCTTTGTTGCCAGATCAGATTCTTCCTCCTCAAGCTCTAGCTATGTTGATGATCTAGATGAGCTAGAAGCTTCTATTCAGGAAGAAGAAGAGTATGTTGATGATGGCTCCTTCATTAAAACCACTTTTCTTGAAGCCCATGAGACAAGAAAGTCAAGATCTAGATCTGGGTCCATGGAGCTAAGTGACCAGACAATCACAATAAAGGAGAGACGAGTAACACCATCATGCACCCCAGTGGGCACTCCTACCCATTCACCCCCAGGTAGTCCAAGAGCTGGATCTCCACTAACCCTTGAAGAGTTTGCCTCACACATTGCTCAGAAGACAATAAGAACAGCCCATCTGGAGAGTACAAGACACAAACATGAAGGACAGGTGGAAGAAAGCTCAGAGTTGACAGCAGAGTCCTTCATTCCCCCTGAACATGCAAAAATAGTTGAAGCTGGTCTGTCAGAGGAGGAAGAGGATGAAGGTCCAATGATAACAGAGGAGCAAGGTAACAGGCAACTCGATGTGCACTTTATGTCTAACACATGACACTAACACGTCATACACAGAATAACAGCTTGTCTGTGTGTTCCACCCTTGTTCCCAGTTGTGTTTTCTTGCAAGTATTTTTATTGATTGTTATGTGTATTTAGTTGGAGTTATTGATTTTATTGGTTTTATTTTAAGGCATAAGTATGTCTTGTGGAAATGAGCTTGAATATGGTAAGCCTCAGATGGCATTTCCTTTTACGTCAGTTGGTTAAAATTTAGTGAATTTTGATCCACGGTTCACAAATGAAAAGCATTTAGTGAATCTTTTTATATATCCATGATACAGCTACTTATTGAAACAAAACTAAAATGATTCAACTTTTAAAGTGATATCCTCATTCACACCAATAAATATATTAAACTCTCTAATAAGACAACCAACAAAAAAGAATTTAAGCTAGTGACACTATTTGGTTAATCTGAGAAAAAATCGAGGGCATGGTGCAAAACTATTCTAACTCCACTTTGTGAAGGAGTTAGAATAGTTTTGCACCAAGCCCTCGAAATGGTTTATGAAACTTTATCTGTTATTTCATTGTATTAACCAGTTACCTGATGGACACCTTTACAAACAGAGTAAACCCAGACCAGACTACTCCTGTAGGAGCTATCTAATCAGGGTTTGCTTCTGGAACTATATAGATCTGGGTCACTGCTTATAAAGCTTTTTAGTTGAGTCTGAGATCGTTCTGAAGCTTTTGATTGGTCAGATTTAAGTTCTCAAGCTTTTGATGGGTCAGATTTGAGCCAAAGGCTCAAATCTGACCAATCAAAAACTTGAGAACAAACTCAGACTCAACTAAAAGTTTTATAAGCATGGACCCAGATACTACAGTGTAACCATTCTCCTCATACAAACACCTTTTCACACCTTTGCAAACAGAGTAGACCCAGATCAGATGGCTCCTCCAGGAGCCGTCTGATTAGGGGTTACTCTGTTTGCTTATGAATTTTATTAAATTTGTCTCCATATTCTACTTATACCAAAACATCCTGTGTAGATATGCTATTATAATTGGAATTCAGCTTATAATATTCATGATGTAATTATTTCTTACATGAATATTCAACAGGAAAAGGGTTAATATTCATGATGTCGTTATATCTTGCATGCATATTCTTCAGGTAAAAGATTAATGCAAATACAATGTGTTTTAACTCTTCATTAATTATTCCATTATTAAACTTTAAGATACATTAAACTTTAGGCAGGAAGTTATGATACAGAGCAGTGCTCTGATTAACCCATTACTCCATGAATATTCATGCAAGAAATAATGACGTCATGAATACTAATTAGATTAATTTGTTATAATAGCACATGGGTACAGGAAGTTTTGACCTTTGCAGAAACTAGCATCATATCGATATTATAAGCAAACAGAGCAGACCCTGATCAGATGGCTCCTATAGGAGCCATCTGATCTGGGTCTACTCTGTTTGCAAAGGCGTAGAAAGGCGTATTTTTGGAGTAAAGGGTTAAGTTAAACGTGATTGGTATGGTACGAGCACATTAAAGTCCCAACTGATTTAAGAAGAAGGAATATTTCCACTGGGGTGCTTATGCTTCTGATGTGTTCATGTTTTAGTTCAGTTTTAGCTTGCTGTTGACTGTGAAGCAACTGATTGCTTGCATGTTTCCTGCTTTTGGGGAAATTCTTAAAGATGATCTTAGGAGCTATGTAGCTAAATAAGCATAAACTAAAGATAGACAGGCTTGTAATTGCACACATCAATCTTGTGAAAAACTTCTGCTTTGCTTTAACCCATTTTACTCCTTTACTCCGTGAATATTCATGTAAGAAATAATGACTTCATGAATATTAATTTAATTTTTACAATGACACATGGGCACAGGAACGTTTGGCCATAGTAGAAACTGTAGAGTGATATCTATATTACATGTATTTGATCAGTAAACAGAGGAGACCCTGATCAGATGGCTCATACAGGAGATGTCTGATCTGGGTCTACTCTGTTTATAGAGGTGTAGAAAGGCATATTTATGGAGTAAAGGGTTACAGAGTGTTTCCTAGTGAACTTGTCCAAATATGTATTTTGAATTAATCTAATTTTCATTTTGAGGGGTGCTTCTGTAAGAATTATTTTGCAAAAATGAACTACTGAAAATGATATAAGGCGTACAGTGCAGACCCTGATCCTCTGTTCTGGGTCTGCACTCTCGCCCTATAACCTTGTTAAAAGGCACTTGGACACAAATGGATATGTCCCCAGGCTCAAATGGGCATGGCCCTGTTAAAGGGCACTAGGCATAAATTGGTATGTCCCTTTTAGGGCCACTAGACACACAATTAAGGGTCACTTGGCCCAAATGGGTTTATTCATATTTAAGGGGGTCAAGGCTGAAATGGGTATGTCCCTTGTAGCCCTTTCTCCCATGAATATTAATTTAAGAATGTATTACTACATGAAAGTTCATGGTCTTCATTTTAATCTTTACACATTAACGACGGAATTTATGACAGATCTATATTATTCCATAAGCAAACATAGCAGGCTCTGAAGAAGGAGCTGTCTGATCTGGATCTGCTCTGTTTGCATATGGAATAATAAAGTTATTGTTTTACAGTTTTTACATGGGCTAAAACATTTTTTGTTCATATGCTATTATAATATTAAGCTAATTAGAAATATTCATGCATACATTATTTCTTACATGAATATTCATGGAGTAAAGGGTTAACCTTTACAATGCTGAATTTTCAAATGGACTGTTCCAAAATTCAAATAGGACAAGGTTATGGTGAATATTTAGGGAATTTCTAAAGAAAAGTGTAACATGACAAACTGTGTAGACCCAGATGAGAGGGCTCCTAGAGGAGCCCTCTCGTCTGGGTCTACACTGTTTGCAAAGGACATTAGTGACTTGTGTCTCACATTGTAAGGGTTAATACCGTGACACAGTGTTTGATAAGAAAAGGGGGAAATGTTCTTTGATAGATATAGCAAAATGCAGAGTTTGCAAACCAAAACGTTTCAGTGCATTCGAAGAGTTTAGTCACAGAGTCTTAGCATATTTCAATATAGTTTGTTGGAGTAGTTGTGCGAGTGCTTTATGGTATGCTAGTTGTGTGAGTTTCATGCTAGTCTGGATGATGTTTCATTGGTGGTCCACACTTGGAGGGGTTTTTTTTGCGAGTGTGAAGCAAGTTGTGTGTTTTATGTTTGTCTGTTTGTGATGTGAGAGTGTTTCATTGTAGGTCAGTTGTGTCAGTTACAAGTTTTATGCTAGTATGGTTGGTTTAAGTGTGAGAGTGTTTTATGGTAGGTCAAGTTAGCATATTGCCAGTTTTATGCTAGTTTGATTTAAAACTGTTTCATAGTAGCCCGTTTAAGTGAGTTGAGAGTTTTATGCTAGAGTGGCTAATTTTGAATAGTTGGTAACTTGTTGGTTTCCTTATTAGACTTTCAAATACCCTACTTATATATGTTTGTCAATACTAAACACGGTTTGGAATAAGATCAGTCTGGTACCAGCCTGTGAGGTAAGCAACCGAGGTGAAAGAGTGATTTTGCATTTTCATATACAGTGAAACCTCTCTTGTGCTACCTCCAAAAGAGTCCAATTCTTGGTGTTTTAGGCAGATGGTAGCTTAATGCAGGATAAAAGTTATAAAGAAAGCTCCTGTAGGAGCCTTCTGCATTACCTTTTTATCAACATTAACCCTTTCCCTCATATTGAAGCATTTTGACACCTGTAAAATTCACTTTTTGAAACCCCATTGTGATAAATAGAGTATTTGCTCCATAGGAACAAGTGATTTATTTATCACAATGGTTTCCAAACAACACAATTCTAAAAAAATCCATCTTGCTAGTACATTGTAAATGCTGCTTTTCGGTAGATTTATTCAATATGGTTTAGTTTAGAAATAGCCTATGAGTGAATGGGTTAAACAACTACCTGCTGTTAAAGACATCTATGTTTATTTATAATTCGGTGGCTTTAGTGGGGCTTTACTGTAGTTCAAACCAATTAACCTGACTCTTGCCTTAATACCTGGAAATACCACACAGGATTGTGTCACACATATATTTGTCTGTGAGGTGACAATGGTACACTCGTATGTACACTCTTTGTCCTAGAGTTTCAATTCCAATACATATATAGACTCTGTTGTGCAATTCCGTCCAATCGATAAAGGATAGCCTGCAAAAATAAACCTTTGCAACAATAACATTGGATCGAGATGAGACACCATGTAATTTGGGATCTCATCAAGATCCAACTTGTTCTACTCTTGTCATATTTTTAACAGAAATGCAAGATAAATTCAAAATCAGATGACAATTTCTACTGATAAAATGTTGCTCTGAAAGCTTAAACCTTTACTCTATATATATGCCTTTTAATGCATTTGCAAATAGAGTAGATCTAGATTGCCCCTGATTAGGGTCTGCTCTGTTTGCTTATGGAATAATATAGATCTGATTGTTCAGTTTCTGCCATGATCAAACTTTCATGTGTTCACATAGGAGCAAATGCTCTATTTATCACAATGGTTTCAAATTTCAAAAAAAAATCCTTTTCTCTAGTTAATGCTCCTTTTTGGTAGATTTATTCAAAATGGTTGGATATAAGATAGCCTTTGAGGGAATGGGATAATATTTATGATATAATTATATCGTACATGAACTTTCAAAGAGTAAATGGTTATGGTTTGACTGTGTGTAAGGGGTAGGATTCAGGGGATTCATTGTGTCACCAGATGATAAATAAGGGGTATTCTCAGTTGTGACATTAAGAGGACAAAAGTCCCGAGGCTCAGGTTGATTTGTTTGATTACGGTAATTACCCCAAATATTTGACCAAACACACTTTGGCAAATAGTATAGATCTAGATCAAACTTCTCATTCATGAGTCGTTTGATCAGAATCTACACTATATGCTACTCCTTTAGTGTCATTTAAAGTTGTGCTAAAGTAGACTTATTCAGCTTTACAAATCATTGGAGAGAGGAGACTGGATGGTCCAATTTTATGGGTAAATATAGTTCTATCCTGTGTAATCCCCTACCATCTACTAATGAACTTAACTCTTTGAATGCTGGATAGTCAAGGTGAACTGGCCCATCAGTGTTTAGCTATTGAGTCCATTCGGTATGAAAAGATGTAGTTTGCAAGAGGATTTTGAATGACAAAAAGTGCAGACCCTGATCAGAGGCCTTGTGTAGGAGCCCTCTGATCAGGGTCTACACTGTTTGCAAATGCCAGTGCACTTGATTCCTGCATTCAGTGTGTTAATGTATCTTAAATTCTATAATCAATGTTTTTTTGTCACCAATAACACATTAAACTGTATCAAATTACCCATATATAACCAATAGTATATTTATATGTTTCAGTTCAAGTGATGCATATACTTTTTCTTCATATGTGTCTTACAATAAGAATATTTTGTAATACATCATTATATCAATAATGTCAAACTCTTGGAAATAAAACAGTTTGCTCTTGGTTTTACCAAAAACAAGTATACCACTTCTGTTTATATACTCAATAACCTTTTATATATAAATTCACCCTTTCCCTCATATTGACGACTTTTGATGACTCTGTAAAAGTCACTTTGTGAAACCATTGTGATAAATAGAGCATTTGCTCCCATAGGAGCAAATGCTCTATTTATCACAATGATTTCAAACTACAAAATTCGAAGAAAAAAAAATCCTTTTCTCTAATTAATGCTCCTTTTTGGTAGATTAATTCATAGAGGTTGTATCTAAAAATAGCCTATGAGGTAATGGGTTAAGGAGAGTTCCAGGACTCGCCCCAAAGAATGATGACTTCACTATGCTGCTATCTAAGACTTGTATAGATTTGATACTTTTTATATACAAGAATGATCATGGCACATTGAATTAATCTGAAAGTTCATGACAATAATTATTATTAATGCTGGTTGACCCAAAGTTAAAAAGTAGATTTATTAATTTTGGTTCTCTTGCAAAATAAGGTGTTGTAGACCATGACTGCTTAAATTACCCAATGTTAGGTATACAATCTATTTGACTTTGGAGACTGGTACTCTGTTATAAAGACTGCAGAGTTCTTACAGCAATGCTGTAAAGACAACCAGACTTATTACATTGATATTGTAAAGACTGCCAATGTTATAAAGACTACCGTAGTTCTTACAGTGATACTGTAAATATTTGCAAGTTGTTACAGTGATACTGTAAATAGTATCAATGTTATAAAGACTACCATATTTCTTACAGTGATACTGTAAAGATTGCCATTGTTATAAAGACTTCCATAGTTCTCACAGTGATACTGTAAATATTGTCAATGTTATAAAGACTGCTATAGTTCTTACAGTGATACTGTATAGATTGTCAATGTTATAAAGACTACCATAGTTCTTACAGTGATACTGTAAAAACTGCAGATGTTATAAAGACTACCATAGTTCTTACAGTGATACTGTAAATATTTGCAAGTTGTTACAGTGATACTGTAAAGAGTATCAATGTTATAAAGACTGCCATAGTTCTTACAGTGATACTGTAAAGATTGTCAATGTTATAAAGACTACCATAATAGTTCCTACAGGAATGTTGTAAAGGCTACCAGAGTTCTTACAGCAGTACTGTCTTAGAGTGATTCTGCATTGCTTTACAGTGATACTATGCTCACAAAGTTCTTACAGTGATTCTGTGTTGCTTTACAGTGATACTATGTTCACAAAGTTCTTACAGCGATGCTGTGTTCAATGAGTACCATACATCTTACAGTGATACTTTTGAACAAAGAGTAATACACTTCTTAGAGTGATACACTTGGACAAAGAGTAGCATAGCTCTTACAGGGATGTTATTGATCCAAGAGTAACAAAGAGTATTGTAGTTCTTTTTGTGATACTTTTTACAAACAGTATTATAGTTCTTTATCTCTTTGCACAGTTATTATTATTGAACATATGGTAACAATTTGCATAGTGTCATTGGCACAAATAAGCAAGTATTTGTTACAAATATCAAGTTATCAAATTGCATCAAAAAATATTTGCTCATTGTCAAATAATTGATTGCTGATAGTCTATTTAATTGCTTAACGCCTTAAAGTCATCGGTCAATTCTCAAAGGTACATATGCAGTAGACAGACAACTTACATGATGGATCAAATAGTATTTACCTGTACTGTAATCTGACACAATGTTCCACAGATTGGAAGGAATTGGATGATCCTGGTTTCACAAAGAGGCCGGTCACAAAGGTGACATATGTCCCTCAGGATGATGAAGGTAGATTTGATTGCTGCAGCCCACCTTGTAGACTAGACAGCTAGTTCTACTGACAGAAAAAATATAGCCATACCCAGTTATTATAGATAGAGGGTTGTAGTTTAAATATAATAATTACTCTGTGAAGTTCTATGTTGTGTCTCTTCGAGACAATTCTAAAGAGTGGTCACAACATAGCCTTTTATTGAGAAATAAAGAAGCTTTTTTTGAAAAGTATTATTTACACAATGTCAATTTATCTATATTTCTGGCCATACCTTTTTTCCTATATTCAAAAATCTCACAGAGCATATCTGCATTGCAGAAGAAGGGCATTCAGATTGTTGTAAACAGTGTAGACCCAGGTAAGCTATCACATTTGAACATGAAGTGTGAAGGGTGTACACTGTTTACCATGGAAACGTAATAAAAACAATATACTGTATTTACTGATGATTGGCAGTGTAAATCATGAGGCGATGCAGAATGTAAATATAGGTCTACTCTATTTGCAAAAGTATAATAAGGCATATCTATGAAGTAAAGGGTTAACAAACTAGTTTTTAAAAGCATACAATTTCTATCTTGATCAGTATTTGCATAAGAGATCTGTAAATACTTTGTGGGAATTAGCATTTAAATTGCTGATTAAGCAACTTTATGGCTGAAACGGTATGGCTATATTAGTGTTTACTGATCACATGACATTATTGTGGTTGAACTTTGGTATTTTTACAATCATTACATCATAATATACATGTAGCTTGTTTGAGATGACATGGTCAATAACAACAATCATACTCTTTGTTTGATGTTATGGAGTGTGCTTTTAATTTCATTTTGTGATTTTTTTTATCTGGTTGAAAATTTGAAATTGTGAGAATGGCAATGACAGTAATGATGTTGTGCCCTACAAATAACCAGTTGAACATTAACGGGTGGTGGTGGTTTTACGGGTTACATCCCAGAAGTGGCAATTGAACATTCAAGACCATCTGTTCACAGTATTTGTGTCAGAAGAGAATGGCATCATAGAAAGTTAAACAAAATAATTTGTCAGCGAAAAGTGAATTTTGTCGGTCATCACACTGGCACCTATTTCGTTGACAATTCCAGGAGTAAATGATTAACCCTTTCCCTCATATAAATGCTTTTTCACACCTTTGCAAACAGAGTAGATCCAGATCAGATCTGATCAGGGTCTGAACTGTTTGCTTATGACATGATATAGAATCTGGAATTGTCAAAGCAGAACTTCCCTTGAAAATTTTACAATATAGAAATTCAGCTAATAATTGTTGATGATGTCATTAACCCTTTACTCCATAAATACGCCTTTCTACACCTCTGTAATAGTCACTTCTTGAAACCATTGTGATAAATAGAGCATTTGCTCCTTTGGAGCAAATGCTCTATTTATCACAATGGTTTCAATACAACATAATTCTGACATTTTCCTTTTCTCTAGTAAATGTTCATTTTGGGTAGATTCATTCAAAGAGATTGGGTCTAAAAATAGGCTATGGAGGAAAGGGTTAAATAATTCTTACATGAATACTCAGCAGGTAAATGATTAATCAGCTCATTACTAGTGTATCTGTGTATCTATCACAAACCAATGTCACAAACCAATGTCTGCCTGCAAGCCCTACAGATATGCACAGCTCGTTTGCATATCTTGTCAGCAACATTTCTACTGTCTGATATTAATTCTCCATTATTGTCACTCTTCAGGATGTTGTAACTTTTCAGGAAACAAGATGCATATGGTTACCATGCCAACTATAACGATAATGGAAAGTTTTTCCGACTCTGATGAGGATTGTTATGATAATAGCTATCTCTCATTTGTTCGGGAATTTCATTATCAAAACTCCAACATGGTTGATGTGGAGAGTCAGGCCCAAGGTTAGATAACTAGCCCGAGGTTATAAAACTTTTGCTGGAGTCTGAGATCATTCTCAAGCATCTGACCAATCAGATATTTGAGAATGAGTCTGATAGACTCATAAGTTTTATAACCTTGGACCCTAGTGTTCGACCCGTCACTGATCTGTGCTTCTGTAGTGAACTCTTGTCCTGCATTGACATTCCACTTCTACGTTTTGTCTTGAAGATGTCGTAGTCTGTAGAGGATTTGTCCTCGATGTCTATGATATAGCCTCTATTCTTGGGTCCAGACCTCAGTAATGTTTACCTTCTCCCCTCTTTTGAAAAAACATTATTCTGCTCATATGTTTCCTTTACTACAACTCTATTAAGTTAACCCTTTCCCTCATTGCAAACAGAGTAGACTCAGACCAGACAGCTCGGCTCTTGTAGATGCTGTCTGATCAGGGTCAGCTCTGTTTGCTTATGGAATAAAACACATTTATGATGATTCTGATGTTTCTTTCATAGCAAAAATGCAGTCCATGAATATTCAGACATAATAAATTCTTAAATGAATATATATACATGTATATGGGAAAGGATTAAATCCTGTGCCAATGTGTCCATCTGTCACTCAGTCTGTCTGTCATTCAGTCTGTCCATCAAGAAGTATTTGACCTAAAGCTCAAGACTGTAGACTGGTGCACCTGGGGTGGTATGGTTATGATGCATTCAGTAATGCTAGTCATACTACTCATAGATAACATATACCAGTAATAGATAATATACGTACCAGTTGATAATACATGATTGTATTATATCAGTCATATATTATGTAATAGCATTGCTATACATTCTGATTTGTGTCTAAACTGTTAGCAAAGATCATCACAAATATTTACATTGCCAAGATACCTAAATATTGATACATGTTGTTACTGTGACCTTTAGTGAGGTTGGTTCTTGGCAAGTACCATACCTGTGTTTGTTGCTGGTAGTTAACAGTTTACACCATAGCAATCATCTGATCTGGGTCTGCCCGTTTTGCAAAATTGTCATTTACTTTGTGGGTGAAGGAATTCCGATCAGTTTTTATTTTCAAATTGGTTCTTGACATCCATGGTTCCATCACGAGGATGATATCGCATGTTACAATTTTCAGTGGAATCCAATTTGTTTTCTATTCCATGTTGTTATTGACTAACAGTTTGTATGTCAATGTGTTAGTTGGGTTTCCCACTGGAGATTTAAATTTTCTGCGGTATTATGGGCCATTCTGAAGTTAGATTCCTTTATGGTTCCATTCAGTAATAGACATGCTTGAATGATCAGGTTTTTGCTGTATGCTTGAATGATCAGATTTTTGCTGTCAACAAATTAAGTCCTTGACCTATTTGTATTCTAGTGACAAATTTGTAATTATCTATGCAAATAGTTTGGATTTAGATGAGATGTTGTAACTCAGCAGTTGGATTTAGATGAGATGTTGTAACTCAGCACCTCATCAGAACCCCAACTGTTTGACATTGTTATTGCAACATTGAAGAGAAATTAAAGAAAAATTAAATTATGATAATTATAGCTGACAAAACAGTTTTTGGGGGACTTCATTATTCTTTGCGAGCAAAGAGACAGCATTGCAAGACATGGTACAGTATTGGGTTCTAAGGTGCAAAGCACTAGGACATGGTATTATGTGAAAATCTAATTGTTTTTGACCTGTTCAGGGAGAAATGGTGTCATTGTATGAACAGATGATATTAATTACTGAAAGGGGTAATTCTGTAATGCTACATTATTTCAGGATTTCAAACCACCACTCAGTATGAATGTATTAATATTATTTATTGATTTGTTTGAAAGTAAATGAGATTGTGCATCTGCTTGTTGCTGGCTGTTTTATTTTTATATTTTGTTTTCAGAAAGTGCAGTCACTTTTTATTTGTATGTTGAGGCCTTGATGCAAAACTTTTGTTACAATATTCAGATACATTATACCTGTTTTAACCCTTTACTCCATGAATAATCAAGCTAGAAATATTGACATCATGAATATTAATGAGTTGAATGCTTACAATGGCACTACAGACACAGGCGGTTTTGGCTATTGCACAAACTTAAGAATCAGATCTATAGTATATCACAATCAAACAGTACAGACCTCATCAGGTGGCTGCAACACGAGCATTCTGATCTGGGCCGAGTCTGTAAAGGTGTATCTATGGAGTAAAGGGTTAAGTGATCATTTATCTGATTGATCATAGTTCTCTAAAAAAGCAAGTTACAGGTTGCTAAATGCATGACAAATGTAATGCAGAAAGCTGATGAGATGCCACGTAAATACAGTCTCATCAGATTTGACAAGCTGATTGTGAAAGGAAATAGCGTAAAATAACAATTTTTTGCACCAATCCCTCAATTTGTTTTCAGTCTCTGTACTTGTATGTTTGTTTCACTTCACATTTGTTAGCTCTAGGTTAGATGTTGTGTAGGTGGTTCCTGTGCACCCTGCTTGCCTCTGATTGGTGCAGCACCCTTTCCTGTGTGTTTGCATGCATGTGATTGGTTCGGTGTTGATCACATGACCAGACTGAAAAGCTCCATGACAACTCGGTAATATAGATATTATCTTGAATTTCAACTTAAGCTGTTTCATGTATTTTATATGTATTTAGTATACCATGTATTTTACATGTACTTGATTCGAATTTGACTGTTAAAGCTTGGCAAACCTTATTAACCCATTCCCACTTAGGCTATTTTTAGACCTAACCTCTTTGATTAAATCTACCAAAAAGGAGCATTAACTAGAGAAAAGGAAAATTTTAGAATTGTGTAGTTTTGAAACCACTGTGATAAATAGAGCATTTGCTCCTGTGGAGCAAATGCTCTATTTATCACAATGGTTTCATAAAGTGACTTTTACAGAAGCGTCAAAAGGCGTCAATATGCGGGAATGGGTTAACCCTTGAATGTCGGAATCAAGGCACTGGCATTTGGATGTAGTGTAGACACTGTGATTATGGTCTTGCACTGTTAGTCATTGAAACATTTTTTTAAGATTTTAAGCCTTTAATGCTGATTGGGCTATTCCACTTGTTTTTAGTTTTCAAAGACATTATGACTACAGTCATTATATTGAGGACTGATTATGTCATTTAACCCTTTACTGCATGAATATTCATGTAAGAAATAATGACATGAATATTAATTAGATTAATTGTTGAAATAGCACATCAACACAGGATCTTTTGACCAGTGCACAAACTAGAATCGTGTCTATATTACACCATAAGCAAACAGAACAGACCCTGATCATATGGCTCCTACAGGAGCTTTCTACTCTAGGTCTACTATGTTTGCAAAGGCATAGAAATATGTATTTATGGAATAAAGGGTTAACCTTTGGACAGCTGATTTTTCAAAGTGGAACAGCATACGGTCCATTCAGTATAAAAAGTAGGCCTAATAAAAAGCTTAAATTTGCTAGAGAATTTTGAATGACAAATAGTGCCAACCCTAATCTAGAGACTATTCTATGATCTAGGTCTACACTGTCAGTTAACATAGCTTCCTACATTCAATGGGTAAAGGTTATATATTGAAATATATTACTGTTATTGATTTAATCCTTCACTTGATGAATATTCATGTAAGAAATAATGACTGAATATTAATTAGCTGAACGTTTATACTGGCATTATGAACACAGGAATATTTTACTATGGCAGAAACTGCACAATCTGATTTGTAGTAATTAGTAATTTACACAAACAGAAGATCCTGGTCGGACAGCTCCTACAGGCGTCATTTGATTTGGGTCTACACTGTTTGCAAAGGAATCAAAAGCCATCTGTGTCAGGTAAAGGGTTAAATGTATTGTTTAATTATCAAATGTTGCTTTTTTATCATGAGCTTATGTATAAATTAAATAGATTGTTTTGAATTGAAAAATAGGTACAAATCATATACCTTTGTGTTTGTCCTTGTTTTGACAGATAACAGTTACATAGCATGCAAAGAGTTAAATAAGAAAAGGTGAAACAATTGTGTAGAAATGAGCAAATCCTTTTGAGAATACCTCAAGCTTCATTAACTTAATCCTTAAAATAATCAACTGTACCATCTCACATCTTCGTTGTGTTGTGATGCATAAAACAAGTTTTGTCGACAGTTGAAGGATTTGACATCGTGATGCATGGTCGTGCAGTATAAAGTTTAGTGCAGTTGTTTCACTTTATAATTATTTTTTTTACCCTTTACCTGATAGAGATGCCTTTTGACACATTTGAAACAGAGAGACCCGGAATAGACAACTCTGTTTGCTTATGAATTAACCCATTCCCTCATATTGACAACTTTTGACGATTCTGTAAAAGTCACTTTGTGAAACCATTGTGATAAATAGAGCATTTGCTCCTATAGGAGCAAATGCTCTATTTATCACAATGGTTTCAAACTACAAAATTCTAAAAAAAAATTCCTTTCTCTAGATAATGCTCCTTTTCGGTAGATTTATTTAAAGAGGTAGGATCTAAAAATAGCCTATGAGGTAATGGGTTAATATAGATTTGATTCTACAGTTTCTACCTTGTCCAAAACGTTGGTGCTCATATCCCATTTTAAAAATTAATGTAATAAATATTTCTGGTGTGATTAATTCTTAATTGAATATTATGAGGTAAAGGTGTCTTGAATTTTCAGGTTCACAGGATTGCGTTTGAATAGAGTTTTACACCAATTATGGTTTTCTTTCTAAACAAATCAAGCAACAACTAGAACGTACAAGAACATACATACAGTAAAATCTGGATTATTCGAATTTTCTGTATAGAAGAATTTAGATCCTTTTAGGTAGGTGACTGTTTAATGCAGGGTGAAAGCCATGCAGAAAGCTCTTAGAGGAGCTTTCTGCATGATGACTTTCATCATTCATTAAGCTACCACCAGACCTGTCTTAAAGTTTGATAATAATGCGTATTTTAATGTTCAAATAATCCATGTTTTACTGTATTTTATTCTATATCTTGCTTTAGAAAAGGTTTAAACAGAAAGTTGTTGTAGTTTCAATGATTAACTCTTCCCCTAATAAACATTAAAGTAGGAAATGACGTATTGAATGTTAATCACATGAATTTTAAAAATTGCTTATGAACACAGGAATTTTAGACAACCGGAACATTAGAAATAGATCTATTTTGTGCAGAAAATCACCTACGGTATTACAGTACAACCTCTCTAAACTGGATATTTATTCAGTATGAATATCAGTCTTTGAGACAGGTGGCACCTTAATGCACGGTGAAAGTCATGCTCCTAGAGGAGCTTTCTGCATGACTTTCACCCTACATTAAACAGCCACCTGCCTCAAAGTATCTAAATTTAACATCTTCTAGAATGCCAGTTTAGAGGAGTTTTACTGTACTTTCATCCTGCATTAAGCAGTCATCTTCCTGAAAAAATGTAAATTCTTCTTTACTAAAATTCTGATTTTGTACTTCCAAATCTTGTGACACCTTTGTTTCGAATTTTTTTCAAACTTTCACAGAAACACAAATCAAACGAAACCTTTACAGATGATCAACCTTAATGAGCATATGGTTTGAAACTTTCACAGATGAATAACATCAATGTGAAGATTTGCATACAGAAAGCAATATCATTTGCATAATTATGGCTCTTTAGTGTTTGTTTTCTTTTATCAGATATAGTATTAAATTTTGTGTGTCCAACTCTTTTGAAACTTTGATAAGATTTGTATACTTGCACAAATGAGCAACATCGATATGTAGATATTCTTATAATAAGGAATTTCGACTGTGACCCTTTAGAAAAGACAGACTTACACACAGTGCCTTGGCTAAGTAGGGGCATCCATATTCTTTAGACATAATTCTAGTTTTCTCTTCTGCAGGTGACACATGTGTTCCTTCTATCACTTCTGGTTCCTGAAACTATAATATTATCAGTAATGATGAATTTCAATAAGTATTTTACATCTTTCTAATACAGTCCCAGTTTTTGAACCCCGAGAAAAAAGTCCCGTTTCCAGTTACTCTACATACTACTCAAGCTTTTCTGAAGGTAATCTTATAGCAGGGCAAAAAATAAGAATTCTATATGTTTTGAAATCACACATTGTTTTCTGTATGTTCATATCTGTTGGAGGTGGTTAATCCTTATGCTGTTGATCATGATCTGACTGGCCTTTACAAACAGCTTGGATCCAGATGAGATGCCAAGTAACTCAGCATCTCATAGGATCCTGTCTGTTTGAAACTCAGACTGTACTTTCTCAAAAACTTATACGATTGGGAGTTGATGAAAATTGTGACAGATCGGATAGAAAGACAGATAAGGGTTAATGTGTTGTCTGTTAGATAGACATTTTTGTTGGCCCTCATTGTTTCATGCATGACAGATAGAAGAGCTATATGAAGAGAAGGAGAAAGCCTGTAGGGGATTGGCTTCCTGCAGCATAGGAGATAGGCAGTATTGTTTTGAAATATCATCAACTCATGCTCAGTTTCAGCATTTGTGAAGACAATGCCATTGTGTTTGTTATACTAATCCATTTTCCATTTCTCAGTTTAACAGCCCTTTCACTAACACACTAACAGTATGTTGTTTTTGAATTTCTTTTAATGCCCTCATTACCCTGGGACCTGTTAATCACTTGGACTTTATTGGATTAATATACATAATAGTAGAAGATAAGGCAGGCGAAGAATCATCACCAGAAGTACCAAAGTCAGTATCCTCTATCATAGAAAAGTTTGAACGTGTTGCATCTGTAGAGAAAGAATCTGTTGCTCAAGAAAAGAGTAAAATTAGCGATGTTAAATCTAAGTCGGAAGTTGAGATAGAGATAGAGAAAAAGGAAATGAAGTTAATTGATAGTAAACCTGATGAGACTGATAATGCAAGCATTGAAAGAAAAGACAGAGATAGTCTGGAAGTTGATATACCGGACCTTGCGATAGATTCTGATGTCTCACCAAGAACCCAAGTTAGGCATATTGTAGAAGACATTGAAGCTAAAGTAGAAAATATTTCCAAACAAATTCTTGCAGATAGTGAAGAAGTAGAAAGTGGCGAAGCTGATAATGAAACAATCAGTGATGAAAAGCCATCTGAACCAGAAGTGGCTGTTGAAGAAAAAAGAAAATCAGTAAGAGAATTAGTACAACGGCATGAATCATTAGCAAGAGATAACAGTGTAGAAAAAACTACTGTCAGTAAACAGTCAGATACCGATATAACAGAAAAGGATAAAGAAACCTTAGACACCAGTGAAAGAATTGAACAATCCCATGAGAAGAACTTAATTGAACAAACTACAGATTTAGATGCTGTTGAAGATGAAAATGTAATCCACTTGGAGGAAACAAAAGATGACTGGGAAATTGTTGAAGCTTTAGACCAAGACCTTGAATCTCCATCAAAACTTCCATCTCCACTTGAACGTCATTACCCAGCAGAATCTAGTATACAAGAGGAACAATCTGGAGAATTAGTCATGGTAGAAGAAATTAGCTATGAGAAAGCTAGCCAATATACAGAAACCATTACAGTCTCTGACATAACTACAACTCAAACTGACCTATATGAAGAGCCAGAATTGTTAGAAATAGCGCCTGAGAATATATTGACAGAAAGTGTTGAGAGCTGTGAAATGATTGAACCAATAGGCAGTCAGGTTTCAAATTTACATGAAATTGATATGGTCACAAAAACAAATCAGGATATTCAAAAGGTCAACATTGCATCAGTTGAAGAAATGGAATTTCAAACTGTATCTGAGTTGGAAATTGAAACCAGTAAATTGTCAGATTTGCAAGTTGCTGAAGAAGTTTGTGCTGTAGAGGAAGATACAGAACCTCTTCAGCAAGTTTGTACACCTGATATTGAAGTACATTCAGTGGAACCAGTTAATGTTCCATCACAAGATGAAATTATTTCAGTAACCCTTACTACTGATGCAGAAGTATTGGTTGTAGCAGAAGAACACAAAGTAGAAGCTGAGTCAAAACAAGATGTTCAGTCAGAGCCTGTTCCAGATATACCAAGTGATGTCAAAGATATGTCTTCAGAAGACAGTGTAATAGATAAATGCAAAGATGAAGCAATAATTCATGAGATCAGACCAGCAGTGTCTGAAACGATACCTATGTCTGAGGCTTCAAAAATAACTGTACAAGCAATCAAACAAAAACAAACAGAACATGTCCAGGATGACATTGATCTGTGTCATGATGCACAAACAGATCTTGAACCAAGCATATTAGAAGATATCAAAGATACTTCTTCAGAAGTATTAGTTGTAGAAGAAGAGCAGAAGGTATTAAAAGTAGATTCTGAGTCGAGACAAGATGTTCAGTCAGAGCCTATCCCAGATATACCAAGTGATGTCAAAGATATATCTTCAGAAGACAGTGTAATAGATAAATGCAAAGATGAAGCAGTAATTCATGAGGTCAGACCAGCAGTGTCTGAAACGATACCTATGTCTGAAGCTTCAAAAATAACTGTACCAGCAATCAAACAAAAACAAACAGAACATGTCCAGGATGACATTGATCTTTCGCATGATGTACAAACAGATGTTGAACCAAGCATATTAGAAGATATCAAAGATACTTCTTCAGAAGTATTGGTTGTAGAAGAAGAGCAGAAGGTATCAACAAAAGTAGATGCTGAGTCAAAACAAGATGTTCAGTCAAAGCCTATCCCAGATATACCAAGTGATGTCAAAGATATATCTTCAGAAGTCAGTGTAATAGATAAATGCAAAGATGAAGCAGTAATTCATGAGGTCAGACCAGCAGTGTCTGAAACAATACCTATGTCTGAGGCTTCAAAAATAACTGTACAAGCAATCAAACAAAAACAAGCAGAACATGTCCAGGATGACATTGATCTTTCGCATGATGTACAAACAGATGTTGAACCAAGTCTATTAGGAGATACCAAAGATGCATCTTCAGAAGAAGATGTAATAGGTTCAAGTAAAGACAGAGTCATTTGCGAGATCCCACCGGCAGTGTCTGAAACAATACCTATGTCTGAAGCTTCAAAAATAACCTTTCAAGCAGCCAAAGAAAAACAACCAGAATATGTCCAGGATAACATTGATTTGCATCAGGATGCAGAAACAGAGCTTGAACTAGGTGTTTCAGGAGATATCAAAGATATATCTTCTGAAGAACAAGTAATAGATAAAGGTCAGGATGAAGAAGCAATTTATGAGGTCCCTCCAGCAGTATCTGAAACAATAGCTTTGTCTGAAGTTTCAAAAATAATTGTTCAAGCAACCAAAGAAAAACAAACAGAATATGTTCAGGATGACACTAATTTATGTCATGACATGCAAACAGAGCTTGTGCAAACTAGCCGTAATGATGGTGATTTAAAAGACAGTGAGTTTGATTCTAATGTCTGTGACTCTCCTGTTTCGGATGAAGATCTTGTTGAAAAACCTACACATGTCAGTCGGGAATCAAGTTTTGATACAGCAAAGTGTGAATCTTTGGATTCAGACAAACCATTACAATTCATTGAGACTACCGACGAGGCAACTAAAAATATTTGCTTTGAAACTGAAGAGAAAGAGGAGGTAGATTATGGACATGAAATAGAAAGAGATCAATCCAATATTGAAGCAAGTAATATAGAAACAATTAAAGAATCAGAGTTAGAAAGAGTACATCAAGAAACCACTGATCAGATTGAGATTGATCATGATGAAAAGCTAGATAATGTACAGGAACACGATTCATACTTTCTAGAAAACAAACAGATGACTCAAGTCAAAGCTCAAACAGTTTTACTGTCTAGACAGGAAAGTAATATTGAAATTACATTAGATGAATATTTTGTCAGTGAAGATGAGAAATCAGCAGATGCTGAGCCTCAGTCAGATCAGTATACAGAAAATGAATATGAAACAGAACCAGAAAAAAGCAAGCCTGTTGATGAGGAAGATTTAAAGGAGGACATAGTAACTTCAGAGTCAAATGAGGTACTCAAGTCTGAATATGAACAAAACGTTTATCAAACAGTAGAAATTGAAGAGTCTGAAACATTTGTAGAATCACATAAAGGTGTCATTGAAGTAGATATTGAAAATGAAGAACAATCAATGGATGAAACAAAGAGTCATGGGCGAATTAACAGTCAAATAATGGAAGCTGCTGATGAGGAAATGGAAGGTGAACCTGTTGGATTTTCTGTTGAACCAAGTTCTGAAGATGAAAATGAATATATAGGTCAAGAGAGAGAAGTAACAGATCTAAGTAAAGAGGATGTTGTTGTTGAGCTTGCAGATAAATATTATCCAGAAGTATTAGAGACCACCAAGGTCAGTGTACTGTCTGCTACAGACAAAACCAGTGAGAGTGACTCAACATCCTGTAAGGTAACTTTCGCAGAAGAAAGTACTGCAGTTGTTCTTGAAGTAATTGAAGGTGACGATCTGGATGATGAATACATAAAATCAGAAGAAATTGAACCAGTAAGCCCAAAGAGCTTCACAGAAATTAGATTTGAGGATGGTGACTCTCCAGGTCAATCATCAGATTATGAACTTGCCCTGAACTACACTGAAAAGGTAGAACAAGAATTCGATATTAAGGATCAAAAACCACTTACCACAGACAGCCAAAAACCAGATAAGCATGAAACTGAAAAGGAAATAGAAAGGGCTGAAAGTAAAGTAGTAATTGATAGTAAGACAGAATACATATTTGATATTGATGAGTTTGATGAAAACTACATAGATCGAACAGAGCGATTCATTGAGCATTCTAGAGAAGGGTTACAATTAGGAAAAAAAGACTCTGAAAAGATACCACTGAATAATTTAGACTTTACAACAGAGGAAATGACGAGACAATCACACTCTTCCTCCACTTTTGCTGAAAAGGGTTCTGAAGATATATTTGAATCGACTGCTAACGATATGCAGGATGATATTGAAGACATTGAATCTGATTCTATTGAAGATGAAGAAACTGATTCAATGTTAGAGAGAAGGAAGGGAAGAGTTATTGATGTTGAACAGGAGAGTAAAGGGAGCTCAGAAAGGCCATTGTCTCCAACTGACTATATTCTTGATCCAGACATGGATGAATCTTTTATTTCACATTGTGCACAAGACGATGAAGATAATGAGCCAGAAGGCAGAATTACAGCTGACCTTGCTCAACAAATATTTATAGAGCAAACAATAGAACAACAGAAATCTGAACCAAAAGACATTAAAAGAGAAGCTGGTGATGGTGAAGAAAAAGTAGGCACAGATGTGCCACCTTCACCATCAGAGTATACGCTCATTGCATCCTATGAACAAGAAAAACTAAAGGAAATATTATCAGAGAGTCCAGAAAAAATGTCAACTCATTTGACTCGAGTTCTTCATGAAGACTCTATGTCAGTTTCGATGGATGACTCTGTCTTACAACGTACATTAGGTCTTGAAAAAGAGAGGAACATTATGAGTGCATCCTATGATGAAGAAGCAATAAAGTATGTGTATGATGAAGAAGATGTTATGGTATCTTCCAATGAGCATATGATGCAGGACTCCTTGATAGCTTCATCTCTTGAACCAGATGATTTTCGAGTAACTGGCAGTGTTTGTTCTGGCAGAGATGAAGAATATTCTGTATCATCGTCTGAGCAAGGAGTTATGGATAAGTCATATGAGGGAGATATCATGACAGACTCATATGAACAAGATTCTCTACAAAAGTCAGTCGGGTCAGCAAGAGAAGATGCCTTGGCTGATTCAATGGATGTAGATATGCTGCAAAAATCATTAGGGCTAGAGAATGACACTGACATCATGGCTATGTCAGCTGAAATGATGTCTTCAATGGACCAAGATGCTTTAAAGCACTCCCTTGGATTGGAAAGACCAGGAACTCAAATGACAGATTCTTTAGAACAAGGACAGCAACAAGCCCTTGATGTTGTCAGAGAAGAGGCTCCTCTTACATGTTCACTAGATGATGAAATTATGGCCCAAACATTAGGCTTTGGTAGAAAATCTGTCATGGAACAATCTATGGATGACAAAGAATTGAGAGTTTCTGTAGGGGACAAAACTGCAGATTTAATGACAACTTCAATGAACTTTGATGACTTAGATGCGTTACACAAATCTCTTGGACTAGCAGGGAGTGTTGATAACTCAAATGTTTCAGACACAGGAGGAAGTTGCTCAGAAATGGATGGCATGGATGCTTCAATGGATGAGGAAGCATTGAAAAGATCTTTAGGTTTAAAATCGGGTGATATTATGGCTTCATCAATGGACCAAGAATCATTACAAAGATCTTTAGGGTTACATCAAACAGAGGATTTAATGTCAAGTTCTATGGACCAAGATGCATTACAAAGATCTTTAGGTCTACATCAAAGAGATGATGTAATGTCAATTTCAATGGACCAAGATGCTCTTAGAACATCTCTGGGATTGGACAAGGTAGAAACAGCAAAAGATAAGGAAGATGAAGAAAGTTTTGATTTGTCAAAATTGACAAAGAAAAGAGACCCAATGATGGAATCTATGGATCAAGATGCTCTTCAAGCTTCTCTTGGACTTGACCAAATCAAGGAAGAATGTGAAGCCGTTACAGAGGAGTCTCCCCAGAGTGATACAAGGGAAATGTATGGGGCAGAGATGGACCCTATGATGATGTCAATGGATCAAGATGCTCTAAGAGAGTCACTAGGTCTTGAAGAACAAACTGAACTGCATGATGATGCACAGACTCTGCATGTATCAGGTACTTATCAGAACATATTTTCACACAATAGTGATTAGAATAGTGAATAATAATGCATTTAACCCTTTAGTCCATGAATATTCATGTAAGAAATAATGACACCATGAATATTAATTAGGTTCATTTTTATAATGGCATAATTATAAACACAGGAAATTTTGGCTATTGCACAAACTGTAGTGTAATATCTATAATATTTCATAAGCAAACAGAGCAGACCCTGATCAGACGGCTTCTGTAGGAGCCATCTGATCAGGGTCTACTCTGTTTGCAAAGGTGTAGAAAGGTGTATTTATGGTGTAAAGGGTTAATCTTTAATAGATACAAACATTATTGACTCTGACATTACACAATCACTGCATTTTATAGATTGTGTTTGACTGAATCAGTTATACAGTAGGATCTGTCTTAAGCGACTGTCAAAAAATTTCTAATTATGGGTATGTAAGTCAGGTTGTAGCTTAATGCAGGGCAAAAGTAATGCAGAAAGCTCCTGCATTAAGCAACCACCTGCTTTGTGAGATAAATAAATGGCTGCTTAAGATAGGTTCTACTGTATTATGAATGCAATATAGTGTAGCATTAAAAAATATGCATGATTTAAACATGACTTAAAATATTAAAATAGAAATTTTCAAATTGTTTCTTTTATATATAATATTCTCTAATAGAGATATACTTAATTGTGAGAGAAATTTCACCATTGTTTTACTTTTAAAAAGCCAGTCTTGGAAATAATTTATAGATTATCAAACTTGTTTTTCTAAAAGCAAGCGTTTTGTAAATATGACACAGCAATTGAAGGTACATATTCAAATACTAACATCACCATTTCTCTATCAAACCATTTCTTGTGACGACTCTTTTAGAATTATCTTGAAGAGACGGTTCTAGAGTGATCACAGCATACTGTTTATTGGAGATAAAAAGCAGTTATTCTTGAAAATGTTCGATTTACGCATCTTATCTGGGTCGTTGATGACAATTTTGAGATGTGTTCTCGTTAATTTGATTGTATTTCAATTGTAGCAGAATAAAAACAATGTCCTAATGCAAGTCTTAGGCTGAAGTTGTATTGTGTATTCAAGTGTTACTCAGATTGTTATTCAGGAAAAGATTATGCAGAATTTGCAATATCTATGCTTACCAGTGCTTAACCCTTTCCTCCATCAATATGCCTTTTCATGCCTTTGCAAACAGAGTAAACCCTGATCAGATGGCTCCTATAGGACCAATCTGATCAGGGTCTGCTCTGTTTGCTAATGAATTTGATAGATCTATTTCTTTAGTTTCTAAAATGGCTACACTGTTCCACCTTCCATATTTCATTATAACTATTTTGGACATGAATATTCAGTAGGTATTGAAATTTGGAATAAAAGTGGAACAGGGAAAGGATTAATAAAAAAGAATCTTTATTTTCAAATGTATTGTCCAGTTGTACAATTGTTGAATAACATGCCAGATTATATATATTGACAATGAATATGTTAGAAACATGCTGCATACTTTTTGCTGTACTTTAATTTAACCCTTATCATACTGAGCCAGACCTAACTTGCATTTACATACAGTTTGGATCTAGATTCAAGACCGAGTAACTCGGCATCTCATTAGGATCTAAGCTGTTTGACACAATTGTTTCAAAACTATACAATTCTCAAATTTACCTTTTTGCTAATAAATGCTTCTTTTTTTTAGTTTTATTCAAATATGTTGGCTCACTTTTTGAAACTATTTTGATAAATAGAGCATAAATTTTGTTCCATAGGAGCAAATGCTCTATTTATCAATAGTTCCAAAACTACACAATTCTAAACTTTTCATTTTTAGCTCACCAGAGCACAAAGTGCTCAGGGTGAGCTTTTGTGACTGCCTGATGTCCGTCATCCGTCGGCGTGCAATAGTCCGTCGTGTGTCGTCAGTCGTCAACAATTTGAACCTTTAAAAATCTTCTCCACTGAATCTACAGGGTTCTCAGCTTTCATATTTGGTAAATAGCATCATCTGTAGGTCCTCTACGAAAGTTTAATAAACTGTGTCCCTGGGGTTAAAATTGGCCCGCCCCAGGGGTGTCGTGTTTTCCATAGAAACATATACATGTAGTGAAAACTTTGAAAATCTTCTCCTGAAACTGGAAGGTTCTCAGCTTTCATATTTGGCACATACCATCATGTTCAGGTCCTCTGCAAAAGTGATATAAATTATGCCCATGGGGTCAAAATTGGCCCCAACCCAGGGATGGCCATTTTTCTATAGAAACATATACAGTAAAACCTCTCTATAACGGCCACTAGAGTACATCAAGTAGTTTGTGTTAAAGGCAGGTGACTGCTTAAAGCAAGGTGAAAGTAAAACAGATCACTCCTATAGGAGCTCTCCGTTCTGTTTTACTTTCACCTTGCTTTAAGCGACTACCTGTCCTAAATACCAAATAATTAACACAAATTAGTGGCCATTATAGAGAGGTTTTACTGTAGTGAAAACTTTGAAAATCTTCTCCTCTGATTGTCTGGTGAGCGTTATCAGGGCCATTATGGCCCGCTTGTTTGTAGTAAAGGCTCCTTTCCAGTAGACTTATTCAAAGGGGTTGGGTCTAAAAGTAGTCTATGAGGGAATGGGTTAAAAGCTCCATTAATAAACAATAATTGAACCTGATCAGTGCTTAATGTAGTTATAGGAATCTAAATAGTTGTACATGTAATTAAATATTCCCTAATTTCTATCACCATAACTATTGTCTCAATAATAATTGTCTCAATAAGTTTTTAATAGTAATCGGTTAAATGAGAACTACCTAGATATTTTTGTACATTGATGCCATAATAGTCTCTATACTTGTATTGTAGCTGATGACAGTATGTCTGTGGCGTCAAATGAGCAGACTGCCCCTCAGACTCCTGACCAGACTCCATCAGGTCACATGGTTGATGTCGAACGTGAGGTCCAACCCCCACAGCCTTTGGAATTAGAAGTTGTAGCTGCAGAGGAGAAGCGAAAAATCTCATCTAGTTATGAGAATGTGTACACTGGTGTACCTCTCGACCCAACACCAAACAGAATGTCTATGGAACTTGGTGAAATGGATATAGGAGATAGATTTGATACTAAGCAGTCAGATTCCAAGCTAGATGCTGCTGGTCTCTCGTCAAGCTATGAGAGGCTGTATGAGAAGACTTCGGAGGCATCAGATGAGGAAGGTGAGTGTAAGTCTGAGTCTACAACGTTGTCTGCTTCTGGTCTGGCTGGCTCTTCATCCATTCCTGTCACTGTACGCTGTTCTCACGCAGCCAGCAATCACACCTGTCCAGTATACATTACTGTAGAGTCAGGCTTAGATAAACTTGCATGTGACTCACAACAAGATACTAAAAGCTTTTCAGCCTATGATGGTCACAGCATTAGAGTAAGGTCAGAACTAGCAGAAAGATCTGTGTCGTGTGACACTGAGACCATGGATGAACCAGGAGGGGAGTTTTTCAGACCATGTTCTTCACCAGATGTGTACAGTCCAGGGGACAACCAGGTCTTGCTAGTGTCTTCCGACAAAGGTACTTTACTTATGCCTTTGTCCTGTATTGTCAGTCATTGTCCGTCCTTTCTTCATCACTGTTGGTCAAACAGCATGGTTTTTGTTGCAGTTCAGTACGAAATGAATCTCACTGAAAAGCTAATTCACATTGTGATTTTGTCTTCATTATGGGACAGTTCTGATTGGGCATTATGTATTTCTCTCAAGATTAATGTATCACTCTTTAGTCATCTTTCCAAAGATAGGGGCACAGAATGTGACCCCAGTTTGGCAGTCCAACTGCTAAACTATAAAACAATCTGTTTCAGATCTATACCTCTTTATAGTTTCATAGAATCATATATTTTATGGTTAGATGAGGCTATATGTCAATTCCCAGTATGAGTTATGGTCCTTTTCTGAGTGAAAACTTTAGAGCTTTGGGTGAATGTTCGGTGTACCTATTCCTTGCAGTTTCCATTTCTTAACATCATATGTACTTTGGCACATTAGTTTTAGTTTTATTTGATGAATCAAATCACGAAATGCATGACCCTATCATTGCTACCATATGTCATGTTAGATAGAGATCACATACTTTAAATGGATATCATCACTTTGTGGCATGTTTGTTCAGTTAAGTTGTTGCTCTTGAATTTGTTAATGACGATCGGTTTGTTGTTAGTATCAAGTTTCAACTCAGGTTTGTTCCCAACTTCAATATTTAGCCTATCTGTGTTCATGATTGTTGTTATGCTAAATTTAATCATTATGTCATCATCTTTAGCCCTTTCAGTGCAAGAAACATGTTACTAATGTCCTTTGCAAACAGTGTAGACCCAGTTGAGAGGCTCCTAGAGGAGGGTCTGCACGGTTTGTCATGTTACTTTTCTTTTTAAAAAATCCCTGAATATTCATGGTAAGCTTGACCTGTTTGACTTTTGGAATATAACATTTGAAAATTCAGCATTGAAAGGGTTAGAGCTATACCCATCAAATTGTCTTCACTTGGTCACTTTTACAAGAACTAGCATCTGATCAGAGATGTGTTTTGGTCATATTGACAGAATTATAACTCATTTAGAAAACTGATTTACTTACATTTTGCAGGCAGAGCTTTTATATTATAGAATGAAACACTTATATCAGCAAAGTTAACTCTTCTCTTGCTGAATTTTAAAATACATTTCTCCTTCTTTACCCATGCCCTGTTGTATAATTACATATATCTCCACTGTGTACAAGTATTTCGCTGTGCAATCACTGCTGTGGAGTGCACTGGTTGCACAATCAACTTGTAAATAGTGCAGACCCTGATGAGACAGCTCCTGCAGGAGCTGTCTCATCTGGGTCTTCACTATTTACAGGTAGGTATATTGACGTGAATAGCAAGCGAAGGGTTAACCATGTATGGTGTTGGAAGCCAATGTATATTACTGTTCATCATCATGAATGCTTGCATAGAACATATTCACGTTTATGCCCAAATGAGCATAAAATGCTCAATGTGGGTTTAAGGATTGTTGAATGTGTTGTTTGTCCGTCCCCATCACAGTTCTAAAGCAATCTGTGTCCAACCTAAGATAACCTAAGATAAAATATATGGTCATATATATAGTCTCTGCCACCTTTTATTATGGGCCGGATAGAATAAAATATACTACTTTTACCTTGTTTGCAATATCATTTCTTAAATGATATATTTATATCATAAGAACTCAATGAAGTTTGATTATGGTCCATATCCATCAGTTTGATTAGAGTTATTTGCCCTTGTTTTTCAAAACAATGCTTTACCATGTTTATGTTCTAGTTTCTTCACTTTGCCACTGATCTGATCAGATGGCTCCTACAGGATCTAGATCTACTCTAAATCTAGATCTAAGTGTTTATATGAGGGAAAATATTTATTATGGTATTATCTCATTGCCCCATATATTTTAAAAGTAATGCCTTATTTTACCATACTTACATATATTCAAGTAGGGTGTGTCTTGGTCAAGTTTGAAAATTGGCTAAAAATGGCCACACCTGCCCCACACCTGCCTAAAAGTATCTTAATTCTTCTGTACTAGAATTCCAGTTTAGAGGGGTTTTACTGTACATGTGATTCATTCAAGCTGTTGAGAAAAACTACTGACAGCGCATCAAACATCTTGGATCCTGATAAGATGATGAGTTACTGGACAACTCGTCTGGATCCATACTGCTTTGCAATGACTGTTAGGCCATGAATTGGAAGTATAAGGGTTAAAAGAGGTAGCAAGCAGTATTTAGCAGCCTCCTGTCTGAAAAGTTCTCAGTTATTCTTTACCCCCTAATTGTTAACGCCATGCAAAGAAATGTCCTGTATATATTATAAGAATTTAAATCCATAGCCGCTTTCAAACATGTATTTTATCCATGCATGCATGTGTTGTCAGTTATTGAGAAGAATATAAACTGTAAGATTTTGAAACATTAATCATCAATCTTCTAAATAAATTATCTACTAACAGTAAAATATATCCTTAACCCATTTGCATGCTAGATGTGACTATACAATAACCTATTTAAATAGTTTGGATCCAGATTATATGCAGAATAACCTGGATCTAAATTGTTTGTCATCAAACTTTTGAATAGAAATTGAGAAACACTTTTTTTTTAATAAGTAACAGACATCTATTACAAAATGGTCTTAGAATTATGAAAATATCAGTGAACCAACTCTTTAGCAAGTTTAGCCATAAGACTAATAGTATGTAATCACTAATATCCTTTGCAAACAGTGTAGACCCAGATGAGAGGGCTCCTAGAGGAGCCCTCTCATCAGGGTCTGCACTGTTTTGTCATGTTCCACTTTTCTTTTGAAAAATCCCTAAACATTCACCATAAGCTTGACCTGTTTGAACTTTGGAATAGTCCATTTGAAAAGTCAGGGTTGTAAGGATTAACTGTCACAAAAGATAACAAACTGTACTTGAATAACAAGTTATGTTTAACATTAATGCTAACATAGACCACAAAGACGCAAGGATAGGGTCCCTGGAATGGCGTGCCAAGCAGGGAGTGAAAGGGATAAACCAAGGTACACACATCTCGCACCGACCTTTGCTTTGTGATGAATATTTTCTTTTGACAACTGAAACTGTCTTCTATCTAATTTTGTTTTCTAAAAGATATGTAATAAAGCACCATGTGTCAACAGTAAGAAACCTGATCAGACACAAGTTTCTTGACATCTGATCTGAATCTACACTGTTTGAAAATACCACATTATACTGAAAAGCATGTCATGCAAACAGCATTTAGGCAGGGAGCTACTTTTAAATTTTAAACTTTGGCATGTTTTTATTGTTAGCTTTTCAGAATTGAAATCAGATTTATAAATGTTTATATTGTTGTATAGAACTTAACCCTTTCAGTCATACAAATGCTTTGTCACACATCTTTGCATACAGAGTAGAACCAGATCAGGTTATTCCTGTAGGAGTCATCTGATCAGGCTCTGCTCTTTTTGATTATGAAATTGGATCTGGTTTAACAATTTCTGCCAATACCAAAAAATCATGTGTACATAATTATGCCATGATGAATAAATCAGCTAATAAATATTCATGATGTCATTATTTCTTACATGAATATTCAACAGATAAAGGGTTAAGCTATTCAATGTGTCAAATCTCAGAGTTCATGGCATAGAGTCTCATCACATGGCTGTACCCTCAGTCTGCGTTTTTCACTTGTCACATATATATGTTTATCACAAATGAAGATCAGGTTTTTTAAAATGACATAAAAGCATATTTCAAGATATTTTGCTGATCCACACAAGACGAGCATTTACCTTTTGAATGTTAATTTTTCAAATTATTATTTACCCATTCCCTCATATTGACACCTTTTGACGCCTCTTTAAAAGTCACTTTTTGAAACCATTGTGATAAATAGAACATTTACGGCATATGAGCAAATGCTTTTATTTATCACAATGGTTTCAAAACGACACAATTCTAAATTTACCTATTTGCTAGTAAATGCTCCTTTTTTGGTAGATTTAATATAGTCTTAGAATAGAAATTAGGGAATGGGTTAAAAGTAGTATTCATGCAGGATTGTAGGGTATGTTTGGTGAAATGAATTGGCAAACTCTCAGAGGATCCCTTCTGGGTCCATGCTTATAAAGCTTTTAGTTGAGTCTGAGTTTCGTTCTCAAGCTTTTGATTGGTCATATTTGAGTTCTCAAGCTTTTGATTGGTCAGATTTGAGCCTTTGGCTCAAATCTGACCAATCAAAATCTTGAGAACGAATTCAGACTCAACTAAATGTTTTATAAGCATGGACCCTGGAGCCATACAACAAAATACTGTTATGGCATTCAAAAGGTTAAAAAATGTATTTAGTGAAAAGTTCAGCTGAGACAAAATATTTTCAACAATCTCAGGCTAGTGTCTAAATTATTTTTTTACAACTAGAAATAGATGCTTTTATGTCTTTTTAATAAAGATGTTGCTCAACAGTTTTATTAATTTTGGCATTTGCATGAAGCAAATTTTAAGGTCAGACTTTAATTGCAATGTTCTGTTCCTGCCATTATGTCATACCTCAGTTTAGAATTAAATATTTATCATTTAAGTGCAGCTTCTCAGCTTTGAGTACATCAAATAAATTTAAACAAATGTGATTGTGTTAGTCAACAGCAATCATATATTTGTATTAGTTTAGTTTTTTCACTCTTAAGTCTTTGACTAAAATGAAACTTTTACAAAATTATTTTACAACTGCTTTAATCCATTCCCTCATATTGACACCTTTTGACGCCTATGTAAAGGTCACTTTGAAACCAATGTGATAAATAGAGCATTTGATCCATAGGAGCAAATGCTGTATTTATCACAGTGGTTTCAAAGCTACACAATTTAATGTAAATGCTCCTTTTCAGTAGGTTTATTCAAAGATGTTGGATCTTAAGATAGCCTATGAGAGAATGGGTTTAATACTTTTGCACAGGATATTTGTAATAATAACATTTCACTGCTAAAGTATGGAGTACAGCTGTACATCTCTACTTCTACATATAACTTTAACGCACTGTTCCTCATTAACAGTGATTTAGTTTACCAGTCTAAGAAATAATTTGATCTAGTTAATGTAATGGATGTTTCTGAAATACTCTTCGATATGACGGTTTGACTATTCCTCAGAAATTAATGAATATCAAACCTGGACATACATTTTCAGAGGACATCACATTTTCTTTCATTCTTAGCATATTATTAACAGAAAGAAATTACAATGAGCAACATTGCCATGTTAAAGTGGGTGTTTTTTAAACAATTTTCTTAATTTAAGACCTTTCTAACCAAGACTTTTTGATTGTATGATTTCTGTCCATGCAGCTGCTCACTTTTCGACCACAGAGGAAAAGCCCACTGGATTTGAGGAGCGGCTATCTCCTATCCCTAAACAATCCCCTCCATCTAAACATAAGTTTGAACTGAATGTGAAAGAACAGAGTGATGAACAAGAATTTTCATTCACTCACTCTCCAGATGAAACTGTCTCTCCTTCTAAAGAACAAGCTGAAATATCTCCAGTTCTTGAAAACCTGACAATTGATGAAATGGTAGTTTCAGTTGGAAGATCACCATCAGAGGTTCGCATCATCTCTGGCCACAGTCAGGGGGAAGATGCGCTGAAGTCTGCAATTGGTTCTAAACTTTTCACACAGCAACAACTGTCACAAGACTCTTTATTTGATGATGAGTCTTCAACAGGGCGTCTGAGACAAATGGAAACAATAGTTTCAAAAGAAAGTCACAAGCAAGAAAGATCAACTACAACATCAACATCAGTAGAAGAAAAGGTAATTTCTACAATAGGAGAAGAAGGAGCTGAACCAAAGATTATGATGGAACAAAAAGTGTTCTCAACAGAAGACACAGAAAACTATTCCAAGACAACAGAGACCTGTGATGAAGTGAAGCTGACTACTGATGAAATAATTAAAGAAGAAGTAGAAATACAGGATGATGGTTCAGAAATAAAAAAAGAGACAAAAGAGCTGAAAGCAACCATAGAGGAAGACTCTAATATCAAATCTGAAGAAATTGAATCCAAATCATTGACTAAAAAAGAAGAAGTAAAGCAAACTGTTTATCCTTTGAAAGGTAAAACAGGAAGTGAGGAAAAGGATCATATGGTAGATACATTAATTTCGACTGAAGAGACTCTTAAAACAACAGTTACCACAAACGTGGAAGAGGATAAACATAAAGAGGATGAAACAAAACTTTCCTCAGAAAAGCAAACTGAAATTAAAGGGCAATCGGAAACTATCATTCCTGGCTCAGAACAAGTTACAGAGGAGCATAGATTTGCAGTACTTGACAACAAAAAAGAAACGGGTCGTATTGAATTTGATCTTTCTAAGCAAGAGAAAATAACAGAACAATATTTTGATGTAGAACACCAAGTAGACAAACCTCCAGTTGTTGAACAAATTGGTGAGAGACAAGGGGAATCTAAACTGCAGTTGAAAACCAGTGAAGAGTTTCATGCAGACTCTGCAGAAAAAGAAGAAGTATCTTTTATTACAGACAGGGGCCAAACGATAGCAGACCAAGACATAAAAGCTGTTTCCAAAGACAGTCAAATGCGTGACAGCGGTCTTTTTGAGGATTCAAATGATGACAGTGAGGATGAAAAGAGTGAGAGATCAGAACAACTAGAAGCCATGGCATTTGATAATATGGGTTTTACAGATGAAGAAGTTGTTAAATCCAAGACTAAAGCAGGGGTTATGGAATGCCAGGCTGGTGCTTCATCTGAATATCCATACTCACAATCTGACAAATGTAAAGACATTTCACCAGAAGACTTAGAAGAAAAGTTAACAAGATTTGATTTTGCAGAGGAGTTAAGGCAAGAAATTCAAGAACAAAAATTACAAGTTGATGAAGATAAAACTTTGTCATTGTCAGGAGCAGAAATATGTATGAAAAAAGAAACTTTAGTAACAACTCCTTCTGGTGTTGAAGATATCCCTGAAGATGAAGGAGACAAGGCCTTTATTGATAAGGGACAGAAGGCTTTGTCCGAGGATACAGTATTAGAAGGTGCCGTGGGACCACCTGTTAGTACAGACTTTCAATCACAAGAGGGGGAAGGACAATGTTATGACAGTGATTCATCATCTAGTGACACAAATGAAGTGTTTGATCATATAACAGGAATGACTGTGCCATGGGAGATACAACATCAGTTCAAAAGACAGTTTTCTGATCCATACCAGGAACAGGAAACTATAAAAGAGAAGAATAGTCAGTCTTCACAATCTTTAGACATGGGTATTTTCTTCAGATCACAGCCCCATGAAGTATCCGAATCAGCATTGGTTGTTGATAGATTAGAAGAAAAGAAGGGAAGTACATCATCTGATGAAGTTTCACCAACATCAAAGAAGAAAATGCAGAAAGTTAGATTTTCTCTGACTGAGGAGCAACAACCATATGATGATTTAGAAACAAGCAGCATTTCTCATTCCTATGACATTAAACTGACAGAGGAATGGGAAAAACAAGGAACAGAGACATGTTCCTCAAACACAGAGAGCATTGAGCCACATGAAAACATAACTGGTGCCTATCAGCAAGCAGTTATTGCTTCAATTATTGAAACCCGTCTTCAGAGTGAAGCAGCCAGAAAGAAAGAACTTGAAGATTTAGAACAGTTAGAGCAAGAAAGAGAAGTTGTTCCAAAAACACAAGTGAAAGTTACAAGACCTAATGTTGTTTCTTATTCTTCCTCAGCAACGTCTTCCTCAATTGATAAGGATGATTATGATATTGAATATTCAGATGTAAGGGACTCAGACGACGATATAGAAGTTGAAATGGTGAATGCAATTTCACAGACAGTAGAACCTCAGCCTCTGTGTGTAGTCAGTCGGGAATCAAGGTTGGCTCAAGAAGAACTCCTTAAAGAATCATTTGATGAAAAGGATAGGTCAATATCTCCATCTATAGACAGTGAAGAACTATCAACAACATACTCAAGTCAAAAGGAGCTTCAGGAAGAGTTGGATATATCATTGCTGTCAAGAAAATTTCCAGTTGCAATTCATTCCGTCGGCAAAGCTTTGGTTGATAATGAAGTCTATGAATCATCAGAAACTGATAGAGACACTACTGAAGATGAAAGACTTTCCCCAATAGAAGAGACATCTGGTGGAGAAACTGGAGATGACATACTTTATGAAATGGGGGATGTAAAAATGGACAAAAAGGTCACATTCCAGACTGACATGCAGCATTTGTGTTCTGTATCAAGTGAAGAATTGGTCAAAACTTCAACATCATCTTCTGATGTTGAACCAACCCTGCTAGCTGCATCCTATGATCTGGACTCTGGTAGAGTATCCCATGTGGTGACTGCATATGATTTGTCACCAGACACTGTGGAAAAGCAGTTTTTACCAGTAGCATCAAAGCCCAAAGCCATTCTGTCTAGTCCAGAAGATGACGTTTTTGAAGCAGATTTGACCATTGGAGATAATAATGATACAGTTGTGAGTGTAAGTGGTAATGAGGAAACACCAACAGAAGGAGATGTTGAGTTACTACCAAAAGATTCTCCTGAGAAGCAGTCTTTGAAAGAACGAGAATCTGTGTCAACAGGCACAGGAACAGTACCTTCACCACCAGCACCTTCCCCATTTGAGTTTCAAATCAAGGAAGAAAGGACAACCATGGACTTGGAAGGAGTAGCTTTGAAAGTAAAACAATTACAATCTCATGATTCATTTGAGACATCAGACATTATTTTGCCCGTTTTACCTCTGCCTGACCAGAGAAATGACCACGCATCTACGGACTCATCCCCCTTTGAGATGATGTCACCAAGTGAGCTTGAAGGTTATGAGAATTATATGGAACAACAGAAAGCTTTTGAAGCTGCTATGGTTGATTCTGCAATTTCAAAAGCTTCTTCAAGCAGTTTTACAGAAGTTAATGTATCAGATTTGGAGACTAGTCATATTCTTCCCCCTATTGTTGTGCCATCAGCACCCCCTATGCCAGATTTACTTAGTCCTGACAAATCAACTGTAGATTCATCTTTTGATCATTCATCTCCTTTGAGCAGTGAACCATCTGAAAAAGGTCTAGAATCCCCACTTGATGTGATACCTACTGAGAGTTTTCAGGCTGTCCCAGATGTGGTTTCATCATCTATAACAGCCCCAACTTCACAGCAAGAAACAATGGAAATTCAACTTCCAAATGGCCCAACTGAAGTAGAGTACAATCCTGAAATTGATATAGATTTTAGTGAAACTGGCCATCACACATCTGACAGGTTAGCAGAGGAAGACCAGTATGTTGTTGTTTCACAGGCACAACAGGGAATGGGAGTGCAGACCATCGAAACACAGATGATATCTTCAGGTTCAGCTCAACAAACTGAAAGTATCATAGAAGAGCTGCCAATCCAAAGCGGTCAAGATGTTCTTATAGTATCGGATCAAACATTGTATGGATTAGAAATGCCATCAGATGAAGCTGCATCAATGACTGCATCACATGTTGAATGTGATTCTTTGAATGTTTCAGTGTATACGTCCACCTCTATTCATGATGACACATCAGAACAGGTTGACACTCGAGAGGCACTGGGACAGATTACTGGTGTTGACAGAACAGAAGAAGACTTAAGTGAAAGACCCTCTGAGCAAATACAGGATTTACCATTATCATCAGAGACATTGGAGCAAGACACTACTGACATCAGAGAACAAAGCACAACTGCAAGTGCATCAAGAGAAATTGAAAGTGATCAAGTTGAAATGGTCCCTTTGGATCTAGAAAAAGAAGAAGATTATAAGACAAGTGAAGACAAAATATATCCTGGTAAAAAAGCCCTCGAATTTGATATTGAAAATATATCAAAAACTCAGAAATCAGAAGAGCAAGAAGCAGCTGAACAAGAAGTTGAAGTAGACACTGAAAGATCCACACCAGAAGGATACTTGGATGAAGTTGATGAAGAATTAATGAAATTGAAAGAAACATCTGATTATGACCTTGAAGGAAGAGATG
Organism: Azorinus chamasolen; assembly: GCA_963576725.1. NCBI lineage: Eukaryota > Metazoa > Mollusca > Bivalvia > Cardiida > Solecurtidae > Azorinus > Azorinus chamasolen. The sequence goes on along the minus strand of OY755236.1, from coordinate 88,175,868 downwards.
CATTGGGAAGTGCAGAGGAGAGAGCAGAATTTGAGTTGAAGGAAGACATGTGTGATTCAGAAAGACCGCTAACTCCAACTCCTGTCGATAAAAAACAAGGATTCTTTGATGAGACATTTCAGTTTGATAGTGGAAAAGACATTGATGACAAAGAACAAAAAACAGGTCCAGGTAATGAAGTATTTGAAAAAGCTGCCAGTGAATTTGTTGAAACAGTTTTGGAAGAAGTGAAAGTAAAAGTTAAATTTAAAATGGCTCTTGATATAGATGATGATGTAGCACTTGTACAAAGTCCCTTATCAGAAAATGGTGGTGACATGACTGATTTTGCAGATGATTTGCCCTATGATGAGCCATCTGATTCTGCAGAAAATCCAAACGAAATTGAAGAATTTCAAGAAATAGATACTGAAAGGTCAGATGAACTTGCGAAGGAGAGGTCAGAAGAAATACCGGAAATAACTCTGACACAACATATGCACAAAGAAGTTAGTTTTGATGAAAACGAGTCTTTCTATCAGCAGTGTATGAGTGAAAATGATACAGTTATAAAACAATCATCTGTTGATATTGACATGGAAGAAAATATGGATACAGAACAAACTGCAGAAATAGAAGAGACAATGGAAAATGTTGTAGTAGAGGAAGTTGAGTCAGTTTATTCCAAGAAAGAATTGGCTGATTCAGCAACAGTGTGTGTTCCTGAAGAGGCAGATGATGAAAAACAACATACTGTTGAAGAAATAATAACACCAAAAATAATGCCTGAAGTACACTCAAAAATGGTTTCAGAGTCAGAGGATGATGTAGATCATGTAATATCTTGTCAGCCTGAAGAAGGTGATCTAATAGAAATCGAAGAAAACGTTACAGAACAGAAAATGAAACGTCTAGAATCAGAGGTCAAGTATGATGAGTCAGACTCAAAGCAAGAAGTTTTGCATGAGACTCATACAGCTACAGTAGAAACTACTTCACAAAAGGATGACTCAACCCAACCTACAAAGGATTCTTTTTTAGTATATAGCTCTGGTTCTGATAATTTTTCAGCCAAGGATGATTCAGTTTCAGTCACTGTAAAGTATGAACAGACTGAATTGTCTGAAAAAGAATCAAAATCAGAGCATTTCAGTATTGCATCACATACTACAGAGGTCTCAGCAAAAGAAGTTTTTTATGACACTGAAACAACTTTTACCACTATTACTACTGTAATAGAAAAGTCGCATGCTGTTTCCTCATCAATACCAATACCACCAAGAAAAACAGCACGAGGAGACAGTACAGATAGTCTTGATGAAGATGCAAGACATAGCCAGTCAGATGCGAAAAGTGCGGAATTAGATGATGCTGGAGATTCATCAAGTGTTGATAGTTTCACAACAGTAGTAGCAGCTGATGAGGAAGAGGAAGAGGATGATGAAGATAGAATGGCTGATTTTGCGTCTCTTACATCATCAATTCATTCAGACATACAAGGTGGTACCCATGCTGAAGAAGAAGATGAAAAACATGACCATAGAGATCCATTGCAGGAGCTTATGGCATGGGCTCAAGATAAAAAGACAAAAGAAAGTTTTCAAGTGCAGCAAGGTGTTGAAGAAGAAGAACTAGAAGAAGAAAATGAGAAAATCACTACAATGTATCCATGGCATAAGGAAGATAGCTATCAAAAGAAAGATGAAGTAAAAGGTATCTTGCCATTTCCATGGAGGAAGGATGAGGAGGAAGACCGAGACTCGGTCGGCAGTGGTGACAGATTTGATTTTACAGACAGGCAGGCTCTAAGTGTAATAACAGAACTCTCTGAAGAGGATCGGTTTGAAATTATTGAAAAGGATGATATTGAAAGTGGTAGCACTGGTACAGGTTCTGATTCTAGGCACTATAGTTCCCCAGATTTTCCACCACCAAGCCCAATGAGTGGCTTGAAGTTTTTTGGCAAGAGTGGAGAGAAAGATGATATTTCAGTATCCTCATCACTACTTGAATTTGAAAGATTGGAGAGAGAAATAAACCACTCAAGTTCTTCTGGATCTATAGAAAAAGGAGGAAAAGATAGTCTTGGTGGTTCTCTGGATGAAAGCAAATTTCTTAGCAAAAGTCTAGAGAAAGATGATGTATCAATATCTTCTTCCCTTGCAGATTTCGAGAGACTAGAGCGTGAAGTAGCACAAGGAAGTTCAGATAGCTCTATTGAAAAGATTCTGTCTCCTGCTGTAATATCCCCACCCGACATTGGTAAATGCAGCAGTAAAAGTAGTGTGTGTGGATCTATTAGCTCCTTAACAGAATTTGAAAAGTTAGAAAAGGACTGTATAAATGATGAAACCAGAAGAAGCTCTAGCTCATTTGAAAGTTACAGCCAAAAGAGTTACACATCTGTCACATCATCTCAAGCCTCTTTGAATGAATTTGAGAGACTTGAACAAGACTTTGTCATAGCGGAACAGCTTGAACGGGAGGCTCAGAAAATTGTTTCCATTCTAGAATCAGGGTCTTTATTGCCTAACCAATACAATAGTGAACCTGAATTGTCACATTCAGAGTCTCTTGTAACAACAAGAGAGGTTATGTTTATTAAAAGCAGTACTAATAAAGATGAAGATATCGACAGAGATTCAATTGATGAGAGAGATGAAATTGATGAAGATAGTTTAAGTGAATACAAAAAGAAGGTGCGTGGAGATGTTCCAGATGATACGGATTCTCTAGATGGTGATCAGTCTGATATGACTACATCAATAACTTCTGCTATCCTGAAGTCTGAATCAGCTACAAAAATTGGCACAGATTTTGATGTGGACTCCCTACATGATAGCACTCACAGTAGTGATGGGGCTATGAAAATTTCTTCAGATTCTCTTGGGGACAAATTAGGGGCATCAAAGTCCTCAGACAAAGACAAATGTGAATCAGATTCACTTCATGATCAGGAAGGTCTAATGGAAAAATCAGCTGACTCACTTGAACTAAATCAAGATATGCAAGCATCAAGTTCATTTGAGAAGGGTGAATTTGAGCCAGTACCTGAGCAAGAAGATTTGATGCAGACATCAGTTGACTCATTAGAATCTTACCAAATAGAACCCAAACATAATGTGATGGAGGTGTCAATGGAGTCAGCTGGTACAGGCTGGAGTTCGGCCAGTTCTATGTTTTCAAGGTCTTCCATAGATACAATGAGATCTGTGGAACATGACATTCGCAGTGACTCTGGGCATTCAAGGGATGTAATGGAAGCTTCCATGGAATCATGGGAAGAATACCAAGCTGAGGAAGAAGAAGAAGAAGAAACAGATAATTTTTATATCATATCTAAATATCAAAGTAGCTTGAAAGAGGCTGCTGATGCAAGTAAGTTATCAAAAACAGAAATGACAATTGCAACTCACCCATACATGGATTTTGAGGGTAACATAGAAGCTGATAACTACAGGTTCATGATGCAAGGACCAGGATGGAATGAAAACTTTCAGAAGACAGACTCTAAAACTGATCCATTATATCTTAAGCGTCAGCCATATGAGGAAACAAAGAAAATATTTACAATGACAGAGTGGGAAGCCATGAAGAAATCTAGAACACCTGAAGCTGAAGAAACTCATACTGTGATGACCAAAGATGAAACAAGTACAGAGACCAAATCTGATATGGAGAAAACTCTTACTACAAGTACTCTAGAAGGAGAGACATGTTCAGATCAAGTTTCACAAACAAGTACTTCTGTGATTTCGAGTTCTAAAACAGAACAAACCATACTGAAGCAGACTCACACTTCAGTTCATACTTCCCAGATAACCAAAGAACACCCAACTAGCCTCAAACTAACAGGTATAGATATTGTGATACTAATGTTTTGTCATTATGTTTGTATATGCATGTGTGGATTTAATTCATGTTGTAGGCTTCATCTCCTTTTAAGTTTTGCTTCTTTTATTTGCTGTTTACATTTGTGCTTATTTCAACACTTTGAACATTTTGTAAGATGTTTTATCTGTTGGGATTGTTAAGGCATCAGATAGTTTCACTTTTAACCCTTCGCTTGCTATTCGTGTCAATATACCTACCTGTAAATAGTGAAGACCCAGATGAGACAGCTCCTGCAGGAGCTGTCTCATCAGGGTCTGCATATTTACAAGTGGATTGTGCAACCAGTGCACCCCACAGCAATGATTGCACAGCGAAATACTTGTACACAGTGAAGATATATGTAATTATACAACAGGACATGTGTTTTAAAATTCAGCAAGCGAAGGGTTAAATAACATCTGTATGCCAAAGTAAAAGACCCCATATACTAATACTTATTGTTATATGAAAAAGGAGACATGGCATTAGAGAAGGGCTGATAATGGTACTAAAAGGTCACTGTTTAATTTTCAGACTAACCATTCTCAACTTATATTTACTAACACTAAAAGTTCTCAACTTATATTAGAGATGGGCTAATAATGGTACTTAAAGGGTCACTGTGTAATTTTCAGACTAACTGTTCTCGACTTATATCTATTAACACTAAGTTCTCAACTTATATTTACTAACACTAAGGTTATGGTAAGATTGTAATACGAGTATAATTATAATACCTTCCCTTCATTCCATTAAGAGCTTATTTAAGGTAGAATGACACCAGATTTTCAGAATTTTTTTCAGATTTTACTACAAGCAGATGATTTGGGAGAGCACATATTTGATTATTAAAGATTCTTCTAAAATTTCAGCACAGTAATACTGTTTTGTTTATTTCAGAGAGCTTATCTTAGGTGTCTGTTATTTTTGTTGATGTCTGTAGCTTGATCTTCAGTTGTAGCTGTACAAATGTTTTTTTCTATTTTTACTGTCCTGTTTTGGCCATTGTTGTTTCTATGTGCAGTATCACTATTTTTTCCCTTTCAGTGTTGGAATCATGGTCTTTACAGCTAAAAGTTTATATTTAACCCTTTCCACCATAAATATTCATGTAGGAAATTAATGATATCATGGATATTAAATTTTATAATATAATATTTTTTATAATAGCACTTGAACATATGTAGTTTGGGCCATGGCAGAAAATGTAAAATCATATCTATATTATGTCATAAGCAAACAGAGCAGACCCTGATCAGATCTGGGTCTACTATGTTTGAAAAGATATAGAAAAGCATATTTATGGAGTAAAGGGTTAATAATTCATTGTTCTTTGAGTGGTAATAATTATCAGGGAAAGTTTGAAATAATTGGGTTAGAAATATTGTAAATGATGTTAAATTTGGATCACCCATTTTCAGAATTTATAATAAAAATAAAAATGGGAGTACATTCTAATTGTGGGAGTGTATCCAATAAAACCCCTTTAAATCGGAATTCTAGTAAAGAAGAACTTAGATGATTTTTAGGCAGGTGGCTGCTTAATGTAGGGTGAAAGTCATGCAGAAAGCTCCTAGAGGAGCTTTCTGCATGATTTTCACCCTGCATTAAGCTATGGCCTGTCTCCAAGACAAATATGTGTACTAAATTTAATGTCCAGTTTAGAGGGGTTTTACTGTATTAGCAAATGCTATGCTTAATATTTAATTGTACTTGACTAGAATTGTTGTTCTGGCAGATGTCTGTTCATGGTTTGTGTGCTCTGGTAGGGTTTGTTATTTGCTGATGGAAGTTTTAGGCATTATTTTATGATGGCTAGTGTCTTTTTATGCCATGTGATTGCTTCAGCAAATTAATTACTGAATACTTTTTGTTTTAATTACTTGACAGTGTCTGGTGAACCATTCACCAGCACTATTGATTGGTATCCTGCCTGTAGAGGCTTTATTTTTTATCAGTGTCACTCGGAAGCTTTGAGTATGTTGATCGGCTGTAGTCATTTCTGGTTAGTGGTTCTCGCTTAGAGTGACACATGCTAAGAATGTTCAACTTGATTTTGTATCAAATAAAAAATTGTCTGGAAAAGTAGTATAGGATTATGTGAGATACTGTTAATTGTTGGCAATTATGGATTTTATAATTTAATGGTCATAGTTTCTGTTTTAAACTCTTCAAAAGCATGTGATGATGGATTACAATTAATAGTAAAATATATTGGATGACTCCCTATGAAATAAGTTTTTATTTGGTAACAATTGCTATGTCATATGGTTTAGCCATAGAATATTTAAAAAGTTTATAAGATGGATGCAACAGCAGTGGCAGCCTGTGATAAACTGCCCAGTTGTGACTATATGGCAAACTCTGCAAGCCTGTCAGAGGCAAAAACAGCAAGTAAAGAGGACTCAGAAAATGTGTTTGCCGACAATGTTGACGGTATTAGTATTGTTACATACATCTATAGTGGTGATGTTTTATGGGAGGATATAGCAGGGGGTATTAGTATTGTTACATATAATGTGGGTGTTTTATTGGAGGGTTAGCAGGGGGTATGAGTATTGTTACATATAGTGTGGATGTTTTGTGGGAGGGTTAGCAGGGGGTATTAGTATTGTTACATATAATGTTGATGTTTTGTGGGAGGATGTAGCAGGGGGTATTAGTATTGTTACATATAATGGTCTTTTATGGGAGGGTATAGCAGGGGGTGTTAGTATTGTTACATATAATGTGGGTGTTTTGTTGGAGGGTTAGCTGGGGGTATGAGTATTGTTACATATAGTGTGAATGTTTGTGGGAGGGTTAGCAGGGGACATTAGTATTGTTACATATAGTGTGGATGTTTTGTGGGAGGATATAGTATGGGGTATAAGTATAGTTATAATGGTGATGTTTTCTGAGAGGGTTAGCAGTGGGGGAGTATTAGTATTGTTACATATAGTGTGGATGTTTTGTGGGAGGGTTAGCAGGGGGTATTAGTATTGTTACATATAGTGAGGATGTCGCAGGGGGTATTAGTATAGTTATAATGGTGATGTTTTATGGGAGGGTTAGCAGGTGGGTATTAGTATTGTTACATATAGTGTTGATGTTATGTGGGAGAGTTAGCTGGGGGTATTAGTATTGTTACATATAGTGTTGATGTTATGTGGGATGATGTAGCAGGGGGTATTAGTATTGTTATTACTTGACCATTTTAAACTGAGACTCATCAATTTCCGTTAGCGTTTCCGGCTATACTCCGATGAATTCGATTACCATACATACCAATACATACGAATATATACGGAATATGCATGCAGTCTCAGTTTAATCTGGTCAAGTAATACATATAATGGCGTTTTATGGGAGGGTATAGCAGGGGGTGTTAGTATTGTTACATATAATGTGGGTGTTTTGTGGAGGGTTAGCAGGGGGTATGAATATTGTTACATATAGTGTGGATGTTTTGTGGGAGTGTTAGCAGGGGGTATTACTATTGTTACATATAGTGTGGATGTTTTGTGGGATGGTATAGCAGGGGGTATGAGTATTGTTACATATAGTGATGTTTTATGGGAGGGTTGCAGGGGGGTTTTAGTATTTTTACATATAATGATGTTTTATGAGAGGGTATAGCAGGGGATATGATATTGTTACATGATATTTGGATGTTTTGTGGGAGTGTATAGCAGGGGGTATTAGTATTGTTATATATAACTTGGATATGTTGTGGGAGGATTAGCAGGGGATATTAGTATTGTTATAAATGTATATAATTTGGATATTATGTAGGAAGATTAGCAGGGGGTATTTAACCCTGCCTGGAATGTTAAAACCTGATTGATGGTTAATTAGCATTATATTGCCTTAAAACATTCTTCTGATCAGTTAAGTTAGTGTTCAAAATTTAATAAAATATTATGTTGGGTGTAGCCAGAGGTGCTTCCTTCCCTTTATACTATTATTCTCGCATGTCAGTGTATTTGTGTTGTAGTATATAGCAAAGCGAAATTATATATATGTAAAATACTTCAAACATTGAAGTAAACTTAGGTAATCATTAACCCAGTCTCTCACATTGACGTCTTTTGTCGCCTCTGTAAAAGTCACTCTTTGAAACCATTGCGATAAACAGAGCATTTGCTGCATAGGGTCATGCTCTATTTATCACAATGATTTCAAAACTACAAAATTGAAAAAAAAAACTTTTTGCTTGTTAATGCTCTTTTTTTCATAGATTTATTCAAAAAGGTTGGGTCTGACCTTCGCCAAAGCCTATGAGGGAATGGGTAAACTGCAGTTTTTTTTTATTCCCAGGAATCGTATATTTACCTACAGTGTTGACAAAATATATTACAACTTTGCATCAACATTTGTTTAATTTGGAGAGTTTTGTTTCATCTTCATTTTATTGCTTGTGCAAAATTCATCAGCTGGTGATGATCAGTTTGGTACTCTAGCTGGTGATGATCAGTTTGGTACTCTAGCTGGTGATGATCAGTTTGGTACTCTAGCTGATGATAATCAGTTTGGTACTCTAGCTGATGGTGATCAGTTTGGTACTCTAGCTTGTGATCATCAGTTTAGTACTCTAGCTGATGATCATCAGTTTGGTACTCTAGCTGGTGATCAGTTTGGTACTCTAGCTGTTGATGATCAGTTTGGTACTCTAGCTGGTGATCATCAGCTTGGTACTCTTGAAGAAAAGGGTTAACCCTGTACTATATAAATGCGTCTTTCTATGTCTTTGCAAACAGAGTAGACCCAGATCAGATGGCTCCTGTAGGAGCAGTCTGATCAGGGTCTGCTCTATTTGTTTATTATATAATATAGATATGATTCTACAGTTTCTGATATAATCAAAACTTAATGTGTCCATGTGCTATTATAACAACTAATCTAATTAATATTCATCTTATTATGTCGTACATGAATATTCATGGAGTAAAGGACTTATAGAGAAGTTAAAACAATTTGTTGAAATCCATGTTCTGCAATATCCTTTAACCCTTTGTGCCATGAATATTCATATAACATCATGAATATTAATTAGTTTATTTTTAATAATGATACACAGGAATTTTTGGCCATGGCAGAAACTATAGAATCATATCTATATAATTTCATAAGCAAACAGAGCAGACCCTGATCAGCCTGCTCTTGTAAGAGTAATCTAATCTGGTTATTGTGTATTTGCAAGGCGTGTAAAGTCATATTTATGGAATAGAGGGTTAATCTGGATCATTCTAGAAGTATATACATGTACAGTAAAAACCTCTCTATAACGACCACTAAATTACATCAAGTATTTTTTGTTAAAGGCAGGTGGATGCTTAAAGCAAGGTGAAAGATAAACAGAACGCTCCTATAGGAGCGTTCTGTTTTACTTTCACCTTGCTTTAAGCATCCACCGACCCAAAATACCAACTACATGTAATTAATACAATTTAGTGGTCGTTATAGAGAGGTTTTACTGTATATACACTTTTGACTTTGGCAAAATAATTTAGAAGTTAGAACATGTCAATCTTTATTACGTTAAGTGGACATTGATGTATCAGGGGGTTTTTTTTGTCCTTTTACCGCAGAGATACACATTATGACGCCATTGCAATTAGAGAAGACCCAGATCAGACAGCTCCTGTAAGAGCCGTCTACTCAGAGTCTGCTCTCTGTGCAGATCATATATAGATCAGAATCTGCAGTTTCTGCCATGGTGAAAGCTTCCTGTTTTCATATGTCATAATGAAGAATCAACTAAATCTTGCCCTTGATGTCATTATTTTTATATGAGCTAAAGGGTTACAGAGCTACAGATAAGATGCGTACCCAAATACTAAACTCGTCATTTCTCCACCAAAGTCTATACTCTGACCACTCTTTAGAATCGTCTCTTTGAGACGATTCTAAATAGTTGTCACAGTATAGGGTTTGGTAGAGAAATAAAGGAGCTAGTCTTAACAATGTTTAACCCATTCCTCCGTAGGCTATTTTCAGATCCAACCTCTTTGAATAAATCTACCGAAAAGGAGCATTAACTAGAGAAAAGGAAAATTTTAGAATTTTGTAGATTGAAACCATTGTGATAAATAGAGCATTTGCTCCTATAGGAGCAAATGCTTTATTTATCACAATGGTTTCAACAGGTGACTTTTACAGAGGCATAGAAAGGCATATGTATGGAGGAAAGGGTTAAATTTACACATCTTATCTGGACCTTTGGGGTTATAAATGATTGAAAGATGCCATCTATGGTGAGCTCATTGTTAATACTTTCTGTTATTGCAAACAAATGAAGAAGGAGCAACGTCCAGAGAAATTAAAGGTGGGCATATTATTTTCCTCACTGTGTTGTGTCGTTACAGTAAAACCTTCCTACAAGGCCATTCAAAAGAATTTTTAACCCTTTGCTTTATACAGACACCTTTCCACACCTTTGCAAACTGAGTAGACTCAGATCAGATGGCTCCTGTAGGCACAGTCTGATCAGGGTCTCCTGTTTGCTTATGAAATTATAAAGATCTGATTTTTGTCATGGCCAGGAAGTCTTGTGTTCATATACTTTTTATAAACAATACAATTCAGCACTTGGATCTCGTTAACCCTTTACCTGATAGAGGCGCCTTTTTGACAACTTTTCGTGAAAAACAATGCAGACAGACCTCTAGGAGCCCCTTCATCTGGGTCTACACTGTTTGCAAAGGACATACCATAAGCAAACAGAGCAGACTGATCAGATAACTCCTCCATGAGCTGTCTTATCTTGATCTGCATCAAAAGGTATATTTATGGAGTAAAGGGTTAACTCTTTGCAAGTCATGTACAGTAGAACCCCTCTAACGCGACCACTTAATGAATAAAATGGCTGTCTTTATAAGCAGGTGGTTGCTTAATGCAGGACAAAAGTAATGCAGAAAGCTCCACTAGGAGCTTTCTGCATTACTTTTGTCATGCATTAAGCTACCACCTGCATATAGCACCCGGAATTATACCTCTTTTAGGTGGTCGCGTTAGCGGGGTTTTACTGTAGTATACCAAAAAATGATAATCTGCTACATTTCTTAAAAAAAATTTCTTTCATCTCTCTTCAAAATACTGTAAACCCCCTCAAAACCAGATTTCTAGTACAGAAGAATTTAGATACTGTTAGGCAGGTAGTTGCTTAATGCAGGGAGAAAGTTATGCAGAAAGCTCCTAGATGAGCTTTCAGCATGACTTTCACCTGTCATTAAGCTGCCACCTGTCTCCAAGACCGATATTTATACTAAATTTAAAATTCTGGTTGAGAGGGGTTTTACTGTACAGTGTGATAAACAGTTTTGGTCTTGATACAAGATCTTATCTGGGTCTGAATTACTTGCATAGTTAATTACAAATTCGCCACTAGCAAACAATAGTTAGATACATGTACATCAGATTAAAGTGTAATTTGTGTTTTCGCCTTGAAGGCAGAAAGTTTGGATTATATCTTGCATAACCCTTTCATCACAAAGTTACTTTCTTAACCCTTTCCCTGTTCTATATTTATTCCAAATTTCAATACCTACTGAATATTCATTAGCAAAAAATTATAAAGAATATGAAAGGTGGAACATTGTAGACATTTTAGAAAGCAAAGTCACAGATCTATCACATTCTATTGGCAAACAGAGCAGACCCTGATCAGACGGCACCTCTAGGAGCCGTCTGATCTAGGTCTACTCTGTTTGCAAATGCGTGAAAACACGTTTATATGAGGGAAAGGATTAAGCAATACTTGTTGTCAAACTTGCTATTTATCTAATAAGTGAATATCCATTTAAAACTTAACTCGATAAATATGCCTTTTTACCTATTTGCATACAGTGTAGACCCAGGTCACACGGTCCTGTAGGAACCATCTAATCAGGCTCCGCTCTGGTTGCTTATGACATAATATAGATACAATTCTGCAATTTCCTTGTTCATAGTGCCCTTATACAAATATATATTCCAAATTCAATACCTACTGAATATTCATGTACAAAATAGTTATAATGACATACATGGAAGGTGGAACATTGTAACAATTTGAGAATCTAAAGAAACTGATCTATTAAATGCCATTAGAAAACAGAGCAGACCCTGATCAGACAGCTCCTATAGTATCCATCTGATCTGAATCTACTCTGTTTGCAAATGCGTGAAAAGGTGTTTATATGAAGGAAAGGGTTACTACTTGGTATCGGATCCTTTCTGACATGAATATTGATGGAATAAAGGGTTAAGAAATAATGACTGTATCAATATTCATTAGATGAATTGTTATAATGGCACTGTTACTGAAGCCCTCAACAATTAAACCATTCCCTCATATTGACGACTTTTGACGACTCTGTAAAAATCACTTAGTGAAACCATTGTGATAAATAAAGCATTGCAAATGCTCTATTTATCACAATGGTTTCAAACTACAAAATTAAAAAAAAAATCCTTTTCTCTTATTAATGCTCCTTTTCGGTAGACTAATTCAAAGAGGTTGAGTCTAAAAATAGCCTATGGGATAATGGGTTAAAGTTTATCCCTTTGAATGGATGTACAGCCTTGTGATCATGGTCTGCCCTGTTGTTAATAATCCTCTAGCAAAGTTGAGCTGTTTATATTGAATGAACTCTACAGCTGATCACTCGGATGACTTGGTCATTACACTTGGAATGTTCAGCATACAGTATTACAGTGGTTTTGCAAGCAGTCTTTGATTTTGTTTGTTTGTAGTTGTTTGTATCAGGGTTTTACGACGCTCTAACAGTTTTTTCAGTCATATCGCGAAGTTCAACTAATTACATGTACACGTAGAAAAGTGTATTTATGGAGTTAAGGGTTAAATTTCATTACATTCCCAAACATAATTGAACATGAAAGGTATAAATATATCCTCAATGCTCCATTTGGATTCTGTTTTATAAATGCTGAATGTACACAAATAGAAACCAATGCTATTACTGTATTTGATAGTTTATGTGTTACATCAGACTGCAATACAATTACATGTCTGGGTCTTATTTCTGGAACTTGTTTACCAATGTCTGTGACAACACGGACAAGACTCCAAAGTTTCTATTTTTTCTTTTGCGGCTTTACCTGGTGTTTTTCTTTCAATCATTTGATCAGTTTAACCCTTTACTTCATGAATATTTATGTAAGAAATAATGACATCATGAATATTAATTAGATTAACATGGATACATGCATTTTCAGCCATATGGTAGACGCTGTAAAATCATATGTATATTATATCATCAGCAAACAGAGTAGACCCAGATCAGACGGCTCCTGATCTAGGTCTACTCTGTTGGCAAAGGTGTTATTATGAAGGAAAGGGTTAACGCTTATCCTGTCTAAAAACTCTGATATGATACAGTAAAAACTCTCTATAATGGCCACTAAATTACATCAAGTATTTTGTGTTAAAGGCATGGACAAAATATTTATAATGAAATATGGAAAGTGGAATATTGTAGCCATTTTAGAAAGTATAGAAACAGATCTATCAAATTCCACAAGCAAACGGAGCATTATTCATGGACAAAATAGTTACAATGACATAAATTACAAAAGGTGGAACATTATAGCCATTTGAGAATTTAAAGAAACTGGTCTATTAAATGCCATTAGCAAACAGAGCAGACCCTGATCAGACAGCTCCTATAGGAGCCAACTAATCTGGGTCTTCCCTGTTTGCAAGTGTGTGAAAACACATTTATATGAAGTGAAGTACTACAGTGACCACTAATAACCCTTTACCTGTTCAATATTCATGTAAGAAACAATGACATCATGAATAATTAGTAGCTAAAATTTTTATAATGTAAACTTTTCAAGAAAGTTTTTTGCTTTGACAAAAACTGATGAATCGGTTCTATACCATGTCAAAAGCAAACAGCAGACTCATGAATATTTATGAAATGCTGTAACATTTGTTATACAGTATAATCTCTATACAATGACCACTTAACAAATATACACAGATCCTTAAACTGTTGCTCCATTTAAAAGACAATGACTATCAATTTTTATTGGTTGAAGTTTTATTAAGGCATAACATGATCAAGGATTTCTTTTACCGGCAGAAACTAGAATCAGATCGGATCTGTATTATTAACCCATTCCTTCATTGGCTATGTTTAGATCCAACCTCTTTGAATAAATCTACCTAAAAGGAGCATTAACTAGAGAAAAGGAATTTTTAGAATTTTGTAGTTTGAAACCATTGTGATAAATAGAGCATTTGCTCCTATAGGAGCAAAATGCTTTATTTATCACAATGGTTTCAAGAAGTGGTTATTACGGAGGCATAGAAAGGCGTATTTATGGAGGAAAGACTGATACGATGGCTCCTCCACAAGCCATCTCATGATCTGATTTGGGTCTACTTTGTTTGCAAATGTGACTATGGAGTAAAGGGTTAAGCATTTACCAGCAGTACGGACCCAGAATTGGACTTCTTTAACCCTCCTGTAAGAGCCATCTGATCAGGGTCTGCTCTGTCTGCTTATGAAACTATAATAGGTCGGGCTACAGTTTCTGCCAATACCAAACTTTAATGTGTACATAATTATGCCATTATAAAAATTCAGTTAATAAATATTCATGATGTCATTATTTCTTGGATGAATATTAAACAGGAAAAGTGTTAAAGTGGTTGTTGGAATGGGGTATTGGTAGTACTATATAACAGTACAGTAAAACCCCTCGAAGCAACACATTAAATTTAGTACAGATATCGGTCTTGGAGACAGGTGGCAGCTTAATGTAGGGTGAAAGTCAGGCAGAAAGCTCCTAGGAGCTTTCTGCATGACTTTCACCCTGCATTAAGCAGTCACCTGCCAAAAAGTATCTAAATTCTTCTCTACTAGAATTCCAGTTTAGAGGGGTTTTACTGTATTCAATGTTCATATATCACAAGCGTTATAGAGATATAGGGCAGGTCAAGGATGTCTCACTGTCAAGTAGCTGGATGGGTTGTTTGTTTTTGTTTTATTGGCGTTCTGTATTTGTCTGAAAAGGAATTAGTCTCTTAGATGTCAATTTGGATAAGGGATGTTTGTCCTGAATCATTGGCATTTGGATTTTGTCTTGACTGAAATCTGGATAAATGGTTTGGGTATTTTTTTTCTGGAGTCGCTAATTCTGTTTTTTATTTATGGCAGATGAATTAGGATTTGACGGTTGTTTCATATCCTGCTGGGAATCTGATAACTTCTTGAGAATCCAATAATTTCTAGTTAGTAACTGTCGGTAATGACACATTAGATAGTTTTCTTAATTTCCAATTCTTGTCCTTGGTAATCACGCCTAATTGGATTCCTGAGAAAACATCTTCAAGTGAAATAAAACCAAGATATACTTGTAATAGATGCACAGATTGACTTCAGGGCTTCACACAATACAAATCTCAAATAAAAAAAAAGAGCTTCATCATAGGCGATTGGTCTGTTAGTATAGAACACAGTTTCAAATGTTTTAACCATTAACCCCTTTCCTCCATAAATACGCCTTTCTTCGCCTCTGTAATAACCACTTCTTGAAACCATTGTGATAAATAGAGCATTTGCTCCTATGGGAGCAAATGCTTCATTTATCACAATGGTTTCAAACTACAAAATTCTAAAATTTTACTTTTCTCTAGTAAATGCTCCTTTTGGGTAGATTCATTCAAAGAGGTTGTGTCTAAAACCTAGATCAGACAGCTCCTGTAGGAGAGGTGGCTACTGTCACTACTGAGCCGTCTGATCAAGCATTGCTTATGAATAATATAGATATGATTCTACACTGTCTACGGAAAAGGAGCATTTTACTAGAGAATAGGAAACTTTTAGAAATGTGTAGTTTTGAAACCAATGTGATCAATAGAGCATTAATGCTCCTTAGGAGAAAATGCTCCATTTATCACAATGGTTTCAAAAAGAGACTTTTAGAGAGGCGTCAATATGAGGGAATGGGTTGATTGACAGATACAATGGGTTAATGGGTAGATACAATGGGTTAATTGGCAGATACAATGGGTTAATTGGCAGATACAATGGGTTAATTGGCAGATACAATGGGTTGATTGGCAGATACAATGGGTTGATTGGCAGATACAATGGGTTGATTGGCAGATACAATGGGTTAATTGGCAGATACAATGGGTTGATTGGCAGATACAATGGGTTAATTGGCAGATACGGTCATGAGAACTTGCATCTAGTTTTTTGTCAAGGAAACTAATCTATTGACAACTGTATGTAATTGAGTTTTAGTTATTGTATGTGTAGCCAGGTGAAACAGTTGATAGGCTTTACTGTGTGGCTTGGTATCTCAGTCGGTAGAGTGTTGGCATGGTAAGCCAAAGGCCCTGGGTTTGAGTCCCAGTCAAGTCACAACTTTTTCACCATGTTACATTTGGCGCCCAACATGGGGGCTGTGGCTGTTTGTACTCCGGAGTCATTGCAAATTGTTCTCCTTACCCACAGAAATTCAGGACAAATTTCAATTTGATTGGGGAGTATGTCATGGGGTGTAGTTTACCTGTATCAACACTTGTACAGCCTTGCTGTGCAAGCCGGCAGTTATGGCGATGTGGTAGAGTGCTTGACTAGGAATCTCGAGGTCTCGAGTTTGATCCCCACACCGACGTGTATATTTTCTCTCAGAGAAACCAGGTTACCCTGTGATATATAATTCCCATATATATTCCAAACACTCCAATAAGTATGGTTATTGGTCTATAAGACAGATGACAGCTTAAGCCATTTGATCTGGTTCTGCGCTATTTGCCTAAGTTTGTCTGTCTGAATACTTAGGGTAATTAGAATATTGACAGCTGTAAATTTGAGGCTTACTTGCCATGTTAGGAGGTTAGACTGGATACACAGTGCTTTGTCCTATGTTTGGACAGATAAAGGTTTGTCATCTTAAAAGATTGGCTAAGAAACTATTCAGTACATTTAATACGAAGATGATTGTTCTTCAACAGAGCGACAACAGCAGCGACTTCTTTCAATAGATGATGATGAGGGTACCACAGAATATGACCCACATGAACATGCAGATGCCCTCCGGCATGGGATACCAGACCAATTTGGTAGGCGCACTGCCATTATGTCTCACGGTTTGGTGTATTTCTGACCCGTTGTAGATGCTGAGAATGTGTCGATAGCTTGTAGTCTTTCCCTTTGTTGTACTATGTTCACCTTGTATCCCAGCTTACAAAAATAGCTGGCTACGTTACCAAATAAGGGGTCTTAAAAACTTTGCAAGGACAAATAAAGGTGTATACTCAAAATACTTTTCTAAACCAAACCCTATGCTATGTTATGGCCACTCTTTAAAATTGTCTCAAACACAACATAGGGTTTGATGGAGAACTAAGGAGCTATGTTTGAAAATGTTTGAATTTATGCATCTTATCTAGGCCTCTGTTTAACCCATTCTCGCATATTGACGCCTTTTGACGCTTCTGTAAATGTCACTCTGTGAAACCATTGTGATAAATAGAGCATTTGCTCCTATAGGAGCAAATGCTCTATTTATCATAATGGTTTCAAACTACAAAATTTCCTTTTCTCTAGTTAATGCTCCTTTTCGGTAGATTTATTCAAAGTGGTTGGATCTAAAAATAGCCTATGCGGGGAATGGGTTAAGGCATTTAGACTTCAGTGAGTGCAGAATTGAAAAAGGTCCAATACTTCCACTAAGAAGAAAAGGAGTTCAGTTTTGCTCATGGCTGTTGGTTGTTCACCTAATCTTAATGGTGTTTGGCTAATGGTGTTTGATTGATAATTAAATATGATGGTTACCAGGGGATGTCTTGTTGATTTACAACTACATGTATTGCCGTGTTAGTGAGACTATTTTGTTGTGTGTGTGTGTGTATATGCAGTGCCAAAATGCATGTGTTACTGGTAATTCTTTGCACACTTAACCCATTCCCTCCAAGACTACTTTTAGACACAACCTCTTTGAATAAATCTACTGAAAAGAGTCATTTATTGCAAAAAGGTTTTTTTAGGAGTGTATACTTATGAAACCAATGTGATAAATAGAGCAATAATATTATTGCTCCCATGGAGAAAATGCTTTATTTATCCCAATGGTTTTAAAAAAAATGACTTTTACAGGGGCATCAAAAAGCATCAGTAGGAAGGAATAGGTTAACTGATTACTCCATGAATATTCATGTAAAAATTAATGACATGTTGAATTTTCATTAACTGATCAATGAGTTAACATATTTTTATCGCAGAAACTGTAGAATCATATCTATATTATTCAATAAGCAAACAGAGCAGACCCTGATCAGATGGCTCCTTTCGGAAGATATGGGTCTACTCTGTTTGCAAAGATGTAAATAAGCATTTATATATATGGAGTTATTGGTAAAATACACATTGTCTGCAAAACAGTTGTTTTGCTACAGTTCTTAAAGTTAATTCTGCTTCCATTGCTCTTCAAAAATATAGTATTTATGTCCAAAAATTTGGATCCAATGAAACATTGAGTTACTTAGGGTCTTATCTTTAAATGAGACATTCAATTTAGTATAAATATCCGTCTGAGTCAGGTGGCAGCTTAATGCAGGATGAAAGTCATGCAGAAAGGTTCTCTAGGAGCTTTCTGTATGACATTCAAGCTGCATTAAACAGCCACCTGCCTAAAGGTATGTAAATTCTTCTCTTGGTTTAGAGGGGGTTTACAGTATTATCACAAATTCACCACTTGCATGCAAAGTGTTAAATATCTTTAAAAGCAATCTGAACCTACTTTACAGGTTTTAGAAATACTGATTTGTTATTGTTAGTGGGGTTTTTTCTCTCCTGATTTTATTTTCCAATAAGATCATCTTGGGAAATTGTTCATTCAAAAGTGAACCTGGATAGAAGATAGCCTTACAACATAATGATTTATACATCAGTAGGAAAGAAAATGTTTAGAATTGATTAATCGTCCATTACAGTATTTTTTTCCCCAACGCACCATGGTCTAGTTATTTGTATCTAAATAAAAATAAAATGATAAGACACTGTGATAGGATTTATTTACGGTGTTCTATATAAATGCCCCCACACTAATGAATGCCCCTTAATTCTGTGGGGAAACCAATGATCAATAAAACTGTATAAATAACATTATTAGCTAAAGAAATATGGGTTTTTCAAAATACATGTGGTAGCTCAATGCAAACTGAAAGCAATGCAGAAAGCACCTTGGAGATTCCTGCATTGCTTTCACTCTCCATGAAGCAACCAATGTACAAAATGCAAGAAGCTTCGTTTAAAAAAAATTATTACACCCTGGGAGTGTTTATAAGAGGTAATATGGTAATTCATGCGGGGGGGGGGGGGGATTTCACTTCTCATCTTCCTTGGTTTAATGATATGAATATTCTCACCTTTTCAGGGTGGACTTTACCATTATTGGTTAATCCTTCAATCCTTTACTTCATGAATATACATAGAAGAAATAATGACACCATGATTATAAATTTCAATTGATTTTCATGTCGATTGAAGGGGGGAGGGGGCTGTCTGTCTGTTGGGTTTGTCCCCAACTTGAACGTTGGTGATAATTTTGCACATGCATACTTCAAACTTGGCATGCATGTGCATCTTATGGAGGCTAACATTTTCGGGGGTGACTTATTAAGGTCAAGGTCATATACAATGTATCAAGGTCAAATTACGGGTCAATTTTATATTAGCGATAATCAGGGGCATAGTGTTTACAAACACATCTAGTTATAATGGCAATAATTATGTACACATGAAATTTAGGTCAAAGCAGACATTGTAGAATCAGATCTATATTATTCAATAATCAAACAGGAGCAGTCTGGTTTTGGTGTACTCTGTTTGGAAAGGCAATAAAAGGAGTACCTGTGAAATCTAGGGTTAAGTCTGTATTTCATTTAGTAGAATTTGCAAGAGGATTTTAATAACAATTAGGCACTACAGACCATGATCAGAGGGCTTCTCTGTATCCAGTGTTTGCAAATACCTTTTATTTCTTGTTTCACTTCCCTTAACGCCTTCCCTCATACTGACACCTTCTGAGGCCTCTATAAAAGTCACTTTTTGAAATCATTGTGATCAATAGAGCAGTTGCCCCATTGGAGCAACTGTTGATCACAACGATTTCAAATCTGCATATTTCTAAAAAAAAAATTATTTTTGCTAGTAGATTTAAATGCTCCTTTTCAGTAGATTTAAAGAGATTTGGTCTAACAATAGCCTATGACGTAATGGGTTAAAAGTGATCAAAGTTTCAAAATGCTGATTGTTGCTTCTTTAAACCCCAAAGAGCATTCTGTATCAAAGAAAGCCAAAGAGAGTTCTGTATCAAAGCCAATAGTCAAAGAGAGTTCTTTATCAAAAACAATCCTTAAAGAGAGTTCTGTATTGAAGATAAAAACCAAAGAGAGTTCTGTATCAAAGTAAAAAGCTAAAGAGAGTTCTGTATCAAAGCTAAAAGATTATGTGAGTTCTGTATCAAAGACAAACCCCAAAGAGAGTTCTGTATCAAAGAAACCCCCAACTAGAGTTCTGTATCAAGACAAATGCCAAAGAGGGTTCTTTATCAAAGATAAAAGCCAAAGAGAGTTCTGTATCAAAGATGAACCCCAAAGAGAGTTATGTATCAAAGACAACCCCCCCCCCCAACTAGAGTTCTGTATCAAAGATGAAAGCCAAAGAGAGTTCTTTATCAAAGACAAACCCCAAAGAGTGTTCTGTATCAAAGATAAAAGCCAAAGAGAGCTCTGTATCAAAGCCAAAGAGAGTTCTGTATCAAAGATAAAAGCCAATGGAAGTTCTGTATGAAAGGCAAACCCCAAGGAGAGTTCAGAAGCTAATTGATACAGTTATGTAAGGTTAACAAATATTAACCCTTCACTTGCTATTCACATCAATATACCTACCTGTAAATAGTGAAGACCCAGATGAGACAGCTCCTGCAGGAGCTGTCTCATCAGGGTCTGCACTATTTACAAGTTGATTGTGCAACCAATGCACTCCACAGCAGTGATTGCACAGCGATATATTTGCACACAGTGAAGATATATGTAATTATACAACAGGGCATGGGTAAAGAAGGAGAAATGTATTTAAAATTCAGCAAGTGAAGGGTTAATAAAATGCAGATGATTTCAGCAATCAGTCAGTTACCATATGTAAAGTAAACTTTTCTCTCAAATGTTCAGTTCATTTGTTTCATAATGAGCTGTGACTTGCTATCACATGTTGCTGTGATGTGTGTTATTTTCTACACCATTGACAATAGTCCAGATTGCATTAAGCCTGCCAATTAGCTGATTATTGTACAGAATAACACAACCCCCAATTAATAGAATGACTCAGCTAATATTGTCAGTGGAGATGCTGAAGTACCATAATTATTCAGTCAAACAATGTTATTAGGCAGATAGTTTAGACCTAGATCAAACTGCCCTTGAATGAGCTATCTACACTGTATGCTATTCCAATAGTTAACCTTTACTTCATAAATATTCATGTAAGAAATAATGACATGTATGAATATTAATTAGCTTAATATTTAATATTTCTTGCAAGTATTATGAAATGATAAATATTCATACACATAATTTTGATAGTGGTGTATTGGTCATGGTTTTATCGTCCATGCTTATAAAACGTTTAGTTGAGTCTGAGTTTGTTCTCAAGTTTTTGATTGGTCAGATTTGAGCCTTTGGCTCAAATCTGACCAATCAAAAGCTTGAGAACTCAAATCTGACCAATCAAAAGCTTGAGAACGAAACTCAGACTCAACTAAAAGCTTTATAAGCATGGAGCCTGATAGATACTGCAGGATCTGATTTACAAAAGTCCATATGGATACAGACCAGTCCCTGGTCAGACAGCTCTTATAGTAGCTGTCTGATCTGGGTCTACTCTGTTTTCAAAATGCATGAAAATGCATTTCTATAAGGGAAAGGGTTAAAATTTGCAAAACGTTAAATAAAACTGTAACGCTTTCTGTTAACTGAATGCACTACGCAAATGTTCGCAAATTTTAAGACCGAAATGCTGCGATTTGAGGGATAATTGCAATAGTTGGGTCTTAACATTTACGAACAGTTGCATAAAATTGATAGTTGCAGTTAACTGAGGTTACTACTCGTGTTTTGTTCTATAACACAGTGTCTCGTTAGGTCATATCACAGTGGCTAAATATAGAAATGTAATAGGCTCAGGTGGTCGAAAGGAACAAATCCAGATTAACCTTTAGTAAACAGGAAACAAGTGTACTCTCATTTGTAAACAGTGTAGACCCAGATCAGAGTTCACCTCTAGGAGCCCACTAATCACTGCACTGTTTGTCATATATAAAGATCTCATAATTTATGCCTTTTATTGCTGAATGGATTCCATCATTAAACAATGATGGACTATTCCACTTTGAAAATTCAGTATTTAAAGGGAAATACATCAGGAAAATAAACCCTTAGCAGTCATTGCTGACTTGCTACTTATCAAGGTCCTTAAAATAAGTGCATCAGTAAGGGCGAAAATGGCAGATTTTGCCCTGGTAACACTCTAGCACCTTTATCCCTTTCCCCCATGGATATTAATTTCAGAATTTATTGATGAATATTCATGGACTGCATATTTATAATAACATATTAACAAGAATTATTTTTTTTACTTTGACAGAAACTTCAGTCAGATATACATGTATAGTATTTCATAAGCAAACAGCAGACCCAGATCAGACAGCTCCTTATAATATAAACTCTACAGTTTTTGCAAAGGCCAATTTCCTGTATTCATGTACCTTTGTAAATAATCATCTGACTATTGTCAGTGATTTATAATATCATTATATATTACTTAAATATTCATTGAGTAAATGGTAAAGACATTGTTTATATTTCACTGCCAAACCCTATCTTGCGGCATCTCGTCTGAATTGGCTCTCTGAGAGGATTCTAATGAGTTGCCAACTAGATAGGTAAGTTAACAGATATAAGACATTGTGGTAGATTAATACCAAATCTACAGCTCTAAATCAGGCGTGTGGAAATTCTCAATTTTTTGGTATGTCCATGATTAAGTTTTACTTGTTACTCAAAATGAACATGTGTTCAATAAAATGTGTTAAAAAAAACACCTACTACATGATATTTGTACTTAAGATTAGGTCACTGTACATTTCAAACTTACGGTAATTTTCAAGATGTTATACAAAGTTACCGTCTGAAATTTTACTTGTCCTCGGACAAGTAGTATGTCTGTCAATTTAATATGATGGGTTTAAGATTTCCAAGATCTGTTATTAGTCTCCTACTAGCAATGCCGAAAGGGACTATAGGTTTGTACTGCGCCCATCCCTCCGTTCATCCGTCTGTCAGTCTGTTAGTTGGTTTTTTGAACTTTTTTTCTAAACCCTTACAGCTGTTGAAGTGATATTTGGTATGTAGCTTTATTGTAATGATTTTCAGGTAAGTTTGAATTTTGTTACACTACATTGATTTTTCACGGAATTACAGCAGTTTGACTTAGATTTCAGCTGGTAGGGGACCATGGCATCGCTTTTATTGCTCCCATTACTTGTTTTATTTGTCACTATGATCAAAACTGTTTATTCAGTCACTGTATTCCACAAGTTAGGATGGCCTTGACAGGTATTTTACATATTAATTAATGGTAAGTTTTCATATCAGAGCAGATTTTTTTACCAAACCAAAGATGTCATGTCTTACATCCCAAGCCATTTAACAGAAAAATGAAACATATCCTTAAAATACAAGGGATTGTCACATGGTGAAGAAATGAACAGAACAGTTGACATAATTTTTCCCGTTTTTGCTTCAATAACTTTGCAAAATTGGCGAACAATTTGGAGGTACTACTGTGAAGAGAGACAGAACCTTGTTCACCAAGGTGGTAACTAGGGTGAAAGATTTGAGATACATAGTTTGTCCTACATCTCAGCCATTACAAATTGAGAGGGACTTTGACAATTATGTCTGGAAATGAAGCAATATCAGGTTTCTGCCCAGCTGTCAGTGGCTGTAATTTGGAACCTTGAGCTGCTCTCTACAAGTACCCTTGCCTGTTAAACTCTGCTTTTAACTTGTAATGTCTTGAAAGAATTTGTTGATATTATAATGTATTTTCAAAAGTTGTAGGCTATGAGTGAGTTATGTCCTTATAAATGTATTGGTAAGGAAGATGGCCACTTTACAGCCAACCCCATATATTGCATGCCTACCAATAGTAGGTCATAGTGCCAAGTCAAAGTCCATTACATTGGCAATGTGAATGGCACCCCTTCCAGTATTAATCAACAACAGGTGGTACAAAATGTATAAGCAGTTAGATAATGATTTTCAAAGAACATGTATTGAGAATGGAACCAAAAGCACCAATATATACCACCCCACATTGTGTCAACCTGCCTATCTGGAGTACTGATAGGTTATCACATTGTATGCTGAATTGTCTATCATTGTTAACCCATTCTCTCCTAGTGTACTTTCAGACCCAACCTCTTTGAATAAATCTACCGAAAAGGAGCATTTACTAGAGAAAAGGGAAATTTTTGAATTGTGTAGTTTTGAAACCATTATGCTGAATAGAGCATTAATGTTCCTATGGGAGCAAATGCTCTATTCATCACAAAGGTTTCAAAAGACTTACAGAGGCATCAGTATTGCCTCAGTATGAGGGAGAGGGTTAAATGGTTGAGTCTGTTTATTATAGAATTACATTGTACTAAACTTGTAACTGGATTTTCAATAAGAAACAGTGCATACCCTAGTATGAGGACTGATTTTAAATGCCACGTTTTGTAACTTGTTTCCCAGTATTGAAATGGTTATTTATGACTCACTGAAGGCAGCATCAATCAATTGAATAGTTCAGTCCTGATAACGGTGACAGCAATGTAATTACTGTTCAATTTGTGGTCAGTGTTACGTTCTAATTGGCCCAGATTTGCCTATTTCAGCAAAACTTACAGCAACCTAATCTCGGCTTGGATAATACTTCTACAGTGTGATGAGTGTTACAGAAAAACTAATATCACATACAAGAGTGTGTGGAATAAATATAGAACAGGGAAAAGGTTAACCCTTTCCCTGTTCTATATTCATTCCAGACAATACCTACTGAATATTCATGGACAGAAGAACAGCAGTCCCTGATCAGACGACTCCTATAGGTCTACTCTAGATCTGATCTAGGCGTGGAAAAGCATTTATATGAAGGAACGGGTTAATCCGTTCTCCATATATACGCCTTAGCCTTTGCAAACAGAGTATTCATAATGTCATTATTTCTTTCAAGAATAAATATTGAGTAAAATGTTAAAATAATTTATTTTTTTTAGAAATGTGGAGGGATGTTTTTGCACTCCTGTTCCTGATCTTTATTTCTCCACCAAACCCTAAAACATTTGAAGACATTTGGAAACATTTGAAGACTATATTTACCTAAGGGGCAAGATGCTAGTATTACTGTGATTGTGACTCTGGCGCACTCAGTGAAATATACATGTTTGTCTGAAGATTATTTCTGCCACCAGGCGTGGATTTAGAGTGGGGCGGATCCGGCGTACGCCGCCGCCCCCCCCTAAAATTGCCAAAACAACTTTTTTAGTAATATTTTAGATCTATATAGTTACAATAAAACCTCTATAACGACCACTAAATTGTGTTGATTAGTTGGTATTTAGGGCAGATGGCTGCTTACAGCAAGGTGAAAGTAAAGCAACGCTCCTATAGGAGCGTTCTGTTTTACTTTCACCTTGCTTTAAGCAGCCACCTGCCTTAACACAGCTCTTTTTCAACATGTATTACAAACACACTATTTATTTATGTCATCAAACATAAAAATCTACACACCCTGATCATAAAGCTCCTACATGAGCTGTCTGGTCTTGGTCTACTCTGTTTGCAAAGGCTTAGAAAGGCGTATTTATGAAGAAAAGGGTTAACAGTTGTGATTTTGGATGAATTTTTCTACAAGTACCAGGAAGTCCTCTGGTGCTTTTAGTCGAATAAACAGCAAGGTCTAATGGGATTACCTACTTTTGCATAACACTTAATACAAAAAGGTTATTTTGTACCGAAAGGTGTGTAGTTAATCCTCTTAACCCTTTCCTTCATATAAACATGTTTTCATGCATTTGCAACCAGAGTAGACCCAGATCAGACGGCTCCTAGAGGAGCCGTCTGATCAGGGTCTGCTCTGTTTGCTAATAGAATTTGATAGATTTTTTCTTTGCTTTCTAAAATGTCTATAACGTTCCACCTTGGTATATCTGTATAACTATTTTGTTAATGAATATTCAGTAGGTATTGAAATTTGGGCTAAATACAGAACAGAGAAAGGGTTAATGTATATGTTTCCGTTGTGTTTTATTTATCCTAGCAACAACAGAATGATGCTGTTTTATGTAATTAGTGTTGGCATCTACATTTATTTGTATATGGACTGACCGATATATGCAAAACATGAACTCTAATCAGACAAACATATAGTGTAGACCCAGATCAAACTTCTCTGCAGGAGCAGTTTGATGAGGAGCTACACTGTTTGTTACTATGTCTAGTTTAACCCTCACAATGCTAGACATGCATGCACTGCCATTTGCAAACTGTGTAGACTAGGATCAGAGGGCTCCTCTAGGGTCGGCACTGTTTATCATTCAATATCCTCTAGCAAATGTTAAACCTTTCATACTGAGTGAACTGTATAGTTAAATACTGATGGGCTGTACCACTCTAATAATTCAGGGTTAAAAGGATTAACCCATTCCCTCATTTTGACACCTTTTTTTGCCTCTGCAAAATTCACCTGTTGAAACCATTGTGATATAGGAGCTCCTATAGGAGCAAATGCTCTATTTATCACAATGGTTTCAAACTACAAAATTGTAAAAAAAAATCCTTTTCTCTAGTTAATGCTCCTTTTCGGTAGATTTATTCAAAGTGGTTGGGTCTAAAAACAGCCTTTGAGGTAATGGGTTAAGAGTATCACAATGATACCAAATGCTTTTCAAACAGATGAGAGAAGCTATAGGCACCCCTACTGTCTCATTAAACCTGGATTCTGTGATACAGTAAAATCAGTTTTAAGGGATCACTTACTGACTGAACATTACGGTAATGGTCTTTAAAAGCAGTAGTAATGCAGAAAACTGCCTTTAGAGTTGACAAATATGCCAGACAATTGGTAGACTAAAATGAAAATCATTATATTTATTCAATGTAGCATTATGCTTGGTATCTTCACTATCTTGATTTCAATAATTTGCTTTGACCCTTTCCTCCATAAATACGCCTTTCTACGCCTCTGTAAAAATCACCAGTTGAAACCATTGTGATAAATAGAGCATTTGCTCCTATATTTATCACAATGGTTTCAAACTACAAAATTCTAAAGTTTTCCTTTTCTCTAATAAATGCTTATTAGAGAAAAGGAAAACTTTAGAATTTTGTAGTTTGAAACCATTGTGATAAATAGAGCATTAAATTTTGCTCTATTTAACTCAATGGTTTCATAAAGTGACTTTTACAGAGGCGTAGAAAGGCGTATTGATGGAGGAAAGGGTTAAGTGATAATATTCACGTAAGAAATAATGACATCATGAATATGAATAAGATAATTTTTATAGCACAGCCTTTGTTGGCCATGGAAGAAACTGGAAAGTCAGAGAACAGTCCCAGATCAGAAGTCTCCTAAAGGAGTCATCTGTTCTGGTTCCACTCTGTTTGCAAGATGTGAAAAGGTGCCTCTGTCAGGTATGGGTTAAATTCCAATTATATCTTAACCCTTTTAATTGCATTTGCAAACCATGTAGACACGGTTTGTGATTCAAAACTCTTTAGCAAATAACAGATCTGACTCTACAGTTTCTACCAATACCCAAAATATTCAACAAATAAATATTAATCATGCCATTATTTCTTACATGAATATTCCACAGGGAAAGTTTTTACCGAGTGCTCGCTTTAGAATGACTTACAGTATACAATGAATGGCAGAGCTCCAGATAAGATGTGTATTTTCAAGAATAGCATCTTTATTTCTCAATCAAACCCAATGTTGTGACTACTCTTTAGAATCATCTCTTCCAAGACGATTCTAAAGACTGGTCACAACATAGGGTTAGGTTGAGAAATGACAATTTTAGTACACACCTGTTGCTCTAGAATGGTGATGAAATTAGAGAGTACGGGTATTATGTGTATTATTACATCTTTATTGACTATGGATTGTTATATTCAAACAGCACAGAAAACAGGACCTGTATTTATCGACCCGCAGTATGGTGACTCGGAGGAGGACGAGGTGGTAGAGTACCAAGGTCAGCCTTGTGTTGCTCATTATCCACGTGTTGTAGCCTACCTTGCTCATTGCCCAATTTTTTGTTGCTCATTGCCTTTTTTCCCCCGCTGCATGCTACAGCACCACGAGAATGCTTTACTGAGTGTTGTCATATTTTATGATTTCTTAACCCTTTCCCTGTTCTATTTCTATATCAAATTTCAATACCTACTGAATATTCATTAACAAAATAGCTATAATGAAATGTGGAAGGTGGTACATTATAGCCATTTTAGAAAGTGAAGACATGGATCTTTCAAATTATATTAGCAAACAAAGTAGACCCTGATCAGACGGCTCCTCTAGGAGCCGTCTGATCTGGGTCTGCTCTGTTTACAAATGCGTGAAAACACGTTTATATGAGGGAAAGGGTTAACCCTTTACCTGAAGAATAGTCATGTTAAAATGACATCATGAATATTGATTGGCTGATTTTTTTGGCCATGGCAGAAATTATCCCAATTAAATCAGTATAATTTGATAAGCAAACAGAGCAGATTCTGATCAGACGGCTCCTACAGGTGTCATCTGATCTGGATCTTTGTTTGCAAAAGGCACCTAAATCAGAGAAATGGTTAAAGTTTTATTCATGCTGCTTTTTTGCAAACTGTGTGTATAGTATACAGGTACTGGTGTTGAAGAAACAGCAAAATTAGGTATTGTACTTGCACTTTCACCTTTTCGTCATACATCTTTTATCCCATTCCTTCATAAACTATTTTTAGACCCAATCTCTTCGAATAAATCCTCGAATAAAAGGAGCATTTACTAGAAAAAAGAAAATTTTGAATATTGTAGTATTGAAACCATTGTGATAAATACAGCATTTGCTGCTATGAAACAAATGCTCTGTTAATAACAATGATTTCTAAAAGTGACTTTTACAGAGGCATCAAAAGATGTCAATATGAGGGATTGGGTTAATGCCTTTGAAGGAGTCATCTGATCAAGGTCTCTTTCAATAGCAGTTTGATCTGTGTCTGTATTACAAGTTGGCTTCCTTCTAAAAGGAAGCCAATGAGAGGCCTGTAGCAGTGTTACTATACACAGGGGCCGTTTGACAAGGTTTTGGCACCGGATCATAAATAGGTTTCTATAAATAACTACATGTATTGTGC
Organism: Azorinus chamasolen; assembly: GCA_963576725.1. Lineage (NCBI taxonomy): Eukaryota > Metazoa > Mollusca > Bivalvia > Cardiida > Solecurtidae > Azorinus > Azorinus chamasolen. The sequence goes on along the minus strand of OY755236.1, from coordinate 88,146,566 downwards.
ATATCAAATAGTACATGCGCTATAAATAGAAAGAAGACGATGACTATCAAGCACCACTGCCTAGTATTTCAATTTTCTGTAAATATGTTGATGGAATAATGGAAATAGAATTACATGTATACAAATACGAGAAAAGAAACAAAATAAAGAAAAAATGTTTTTATGGTAATAGGTGGATTTCGAACCCACACCAGGTCATACAAAGGATAAACTTGAACACTAATTCCCAACGCCTTAGTCCACTCGAACACTGCCATCGATATAAATAGTGCTGATTTTATTAGTTTTATTAACTTAATCCACCGCTGGAGAAACGCAGTTTAATAAGAATCAAGTCGGGAAGCAAGGATTAATGGATAAAAAGTACATGTTTGCTTTCTACTCACATGATAATTAGATTAAGAAACTCTTAAAGGGATGGGAACTGGCATTAAGACCTAAATAATCTGTTCAGCTCCATCGATTTATGAGTAGGTCAATCTAAAAATAGAAACTTAGCCAGGTCAATCTAAAAATAGAAATTGAGCCTATCGTTACTCGAATTTTATACGGAATGCAAAAATCATTGCACTTTTTTCTGGGATAAAATAATCATGTATATTTGAATTAAAATATTGACATTCTGGATTCAACTGATCTTTTTATTCAAATTCAACCACGTTTTCTATAAATACTTTAATATTCAAACTCCTTATTGGTTAGTGATAGTTTGACTGCATATTTTTTATATAACCAAAACTCACGCATGCTAATAGCCACAACTCGTTAACTGCATTAAGCAACCACCTGGCTTACATACTCATAATTAGACCTTTTTGATGGATGCTTAAGACAGTTTCTACTGTTTGCTTTTGGAAAAATATAGGTCTAGTTCTTCAGAACTTTACTGAAATGGCCAACAGATTTCCTTATTTAGTGAACATTATAAGAATCCAGGTACCGTACACATAATGAATATTAATGTCATGAATTCTTGTATGGAGCTATCTGATCAGGGTCTGCTCAGTTTGAATATGATAATAGATACTTCTGCAATCTGCATGACATTCACCATGCATTAAGCTGCCAGATATTTACGCTAAGTTTAACACCCGGTTTAGAGGTGTTTTACTGTATCAGGACACTTTTAAGTGTATTTGCTGATAACCTTGATTTGTCTGATAATCTGTCAACAGCCCATTATCTGTTAATGTACCTCACTCCAGAAGTTACCTGCAGAAACAACACAATATAATTTCAGTTGATTATTGCTTTTAACCCTTTCCCTGTTCTTTTTTGGCGGTCAGGTGATTGGCGGGTGTAGACGCAATTCAAATATGAGGATATTTATATAATATCTGCATATAAAGGTGTGGGTTTTTTTGACAAAATTGTGTAAAATCAGAGACATCATTGGTAAACCCAGAGTGACTGATGGATAATTGTATAAAAAGGCAGAGGAAAGATAGGAATAGTAGTGATGATAGCGACAGTGTAAACTGTATCAAGCAGAGAGGCCCGTCAGAGGAGAAAGATAGAGAACTCTCGGTAAGCGAAATTCATGGCCAGGTTAACGATGCTCTGTATAGTTAACTTAAGGTACAGATGATAGCTTAGAGAAACACAATATATCAGTTATTGTCAAGAACAATACAAATCTAGATTCATCAAATCCCCCAGAGAAGGTCTCGAGTAGAACAGAAATGGCAGAAGGAACAACTTAGAATTTGCGTTTAGCAAATATGTTAACCTCAGTTTATATTGAACATTAAGCCTCGACGGGTGTATATTGTGCCCTACTGGCACTCTTGTTTGCTTACTCATGAAGATAGCTTTTCATTGATAAGTGATTTCTACATTCAGGAATTTAATGAATGGAGTGACCCCACACCATTACATTGTAGCCTTTTATGCAATAGAAAAATATCATCTGATTGTTGTTCAATCCAGTGTTTTCTAAAATACATTATTACAAGAAGTTGGTAAGTTTCGAAAATTAATTAACCATGAAAAACGCCGAATGATACAAAGATGTAATTAGAAAAAGGAAAAGTCAGTGCTAAATAGAAAAAAAATGCATGAAATTTAATTCTAAGAAAACAAAAGTCAAAAGATTTTTGGAAATATTTTAAAAGCAGGACAAATAGTAAGAAGCCTGAGTTTCACGATTACTTTTTTAATCTAAATACAGGTTTGTGTAATTATGAAAATAATGAGGCAGAATTTTTTGGTGAAAATACTGATTTTGGTGTTCCAAATGATTATTTTCCAGAGCTTGATCAGTCTATAAGTGTCGGCGAAATTTTGTCTGCAGTAAAATCATTGAAGTGTAACAAAGATTCAGTAACGGACTGAACTGATATAATAACAGTATGAACAAATAACTACTGTATGAATAGTAACAGACTGAACTGATATAATGACATTATGAACAAATAACTACTGTATGAATAGTGACTGACTAAACTGATATAATGACATTATGTACAAATAACTACTGTATGAATAGTGACTGACTAAACTGATATAATGACATTATGTACAAATAACTACTGTAGGAATAGTAACGGACTGAACTGATATAATGACATTATGAACAAATAACTACTGTATGAATAGTGACTGACTAAACTGATATAATGACATTATGTACAAATAACTACTGTAGGAATAGTAACGGACTGAACTGATATAATGACATTATGAACAAATAACCACAGTAGGAATAGTAACTGGCTGAACTGATATAATGACATTATGTACAAATAACCACAGTAGGAATAGTAACTGTCTTAACTGATATAATGACATTATGAACAAATAACTACAGTAGGAATAGTAACGGACTAAACTGATATAATGACATTATGTAGAAATAACAACTGTATGAATAGTAACTGACCGAACTGATATAATGACATTATGAACAAGGGAATGTTCTACCATGACACAAACTCTACAAGTAGATATATATTATTTCATAAGCAAACAGAGCAGACCCTGATCAGATGGAGTCCACAGGGTTTGGAGTTAAGGGTTAATAAATCAATTAGGATTTCACAGCTTCCTCAGCCATTTTCATTATTGGTTAGATTATAGAAATTGATTTTTCTACAAATTTTCACTATTAATCTTTTTAGTTGCCATAGCAACTGAAGTTTGTGTCTTTTCAGGGATTATTATGTTTTCTTAGTTTAGGGTTTTTTAGCAATAGGTCAGACATTACCTGTGGCTTAATTATTGCCCACACATTATCCCGTTACTCCATTTATGTAAGGAATAACAACATCACGAATAGTAATGACAACAATTTCTATGATGGCATGTAAACATAGAAATTGTTATAATATTATGTACACATGAATTTTCAGTATTGACAAAATAAATCAAATTTTGCATTACCTGGGTAAAGCAGAATAGATTAATTTTGTACCATTTTGATAACTTCAAATTAGGGTAAACAGAATTAGTAGTAAATATTGTAGACCTATCATTAATTGTCATGATTTCATTAATTCTAACATGAATATTCATGCAGTAAAGGGTTAACCTATTTCCTAATACTGACACCTTTTGACTCCTCTATACAAGTCCCGCATTGAAACATGCATAGTTGTAAATAGAGCATTTTGCTCCATAGGAGCAAATGCTGTATTTACCACATTGGAAGAGATTTATTCAAAGAGGTTGAGTCTAAATATAATCTATGAGGGACTAGGATAACGTTGGTGTTATCTGTGTCATCCTTGTTGTACAAACACCTACATCTTGTACAGCTGTCCTTATAAAACACTTTAACCCATTCCCACTTGGGCTATTTTTAGACCTAACCTCTTTTGAAAAAGTCTACCCAAAGGGAGCATTTACTAGAGAAAAGAAAATATTTAGAATTGTGTAGTATTGAAACCATTCTGATGGAGCAAATGTTCTATTTATCAAAATGGTTTCAAAAAGTGACTTTTACAGAGGTGTCAATATGTGGGAATGGGTTAAACAAAAGGGGTGAAAATTCTATCATGCATTAAGTATAGTTACAGCTTTATGGCCTAATCAAATATTCATTTTCACTGTAACAGATGGCTTGTGCTTGTGGTACTCTTGTGATTAAAAAAAGTTTCTTTGTTGTCAAGTCAGTTGGTGGATGCAGGTTGCACAAATTGTAACCTTGGTGATAACTTCAGAATACCGGTAGTTAGAAATATAGATGTTCTGCACAAATTATGACTGTAAACATAAGATTTATTAGACATCTTGTCAAAAGTCAAAACTAATTACAGAGCAATATATAAAGGTGCATACTCAAATATTAAAATCATCATTTCTCCACCAAACCCTATGCTGTGACCACCTAACAGAATCGTGTCTTCGAGACGATTCTAAACAGTGGTCACAACATAATGTTTGGTGGAGAAATAAAGGAATTATTCTTAAAAATGTTATGCATCTTATCTGAACTCTTTACTTGCATATGTCGTCAATATGCATTGTCAATAAAATATGGTATGTTGCAGACATTTTTATGTTTAAATTATTTTCTGCAATATACTGGATTTGATTATTATACATATTGATGACATATATTGGTAGTTTTGACGATATTTCCAATAAATCATGTGTTTATAGTCACAGTTTGCAAGGGCTACCTGTTGTTAGAACATGTACATTGTCCAAATGGAAATTGCCAGTCAACTAAAAAGAACTTTTTGGCCATGGCAGGAACTGTAGAATCAGATCTATATAATTCCATAAACAAACAGAGCAGTCCCTGATCAGACAGCTCTTATAGAAGCCATTTTAATCTTGGTCTAATTTGTTTGCAATAGCATTACAGTGCAGGATCAGTACCATGTCAGCCTTTCCCTGCATGGGCCTTGGAAAATAAGTTTCTGTTTTAACCCATTACCTCATAGGCTATTTTTAGATACAACCTCTTTGAATAAACCTACCGAAAAGGAACATTAATTATTATTAGAGAAAAGGGAAGTTTTAGAATTTTGTAGTTTGAAACCATTGTGATAAATAGAACATTTGCTCCAATAGGAGCAAATGTTCTGTTTATCACATTGGTTTCACAAAGTGACTTTTACAGAGTCGTCAAAATGAGGGAATGGGTTAGCCCTTTACCTGATAGAAACAATTCTGACAGTTTTGCAAACAGAGCAGACCCAGATCAGACAGTTCCTGTTAGAGCCTTCTAATAAGGGTCTGATGTTTGTGTATGGAATTTCGTAGATCAGATTCTACAGCTCCTGCCAAGGTCTAAAACATTCTGTGTTCATTTACTATAAAAGAAACTGAACTCATGAATATATATCATGTGATTCTTACATGAATATTCATGAGATAAAAGGTTAATTAATTGAATGCATTATTAACGTGGAAGGACAATTCCACAGCATTATGTTCAGTATTATTATGGAAAGAGCAAGTGTGGTGGGGAGCATTTCATTATTGGTTCTGACTAATTTTCATCTGCTAAATGGATGTGCACGTTGCATGCCGGAAAGTATTACAGTGGGGGCCTTTAGTGCATGATAGATAGTGCCTTCCATACATTGTAAATAGCACAAATACTCGGCTAAACTTATGCAAATAGGGCAGATTTAGATCTGTTTGTTGCTCTTTTAAATTCATGGAAAGTTATCACATGTACAGCTTTAAAAACAGGTACCGTAATCAAGGGAGATTGGGATTCCGAATATTAAGGGTAAAAACGGAATGACCATTTGACTTAGTTACATCAATTTGCAGATCCATTAAGCTCTTAGGATTTTAGACTATTTCACATTGCCTTTAATCATTTCCTCTATAAATACGCCTTAAATCTACGCCACTGTAAAAGTCTCTATATGAAACCATTGTGATAAATAGAGCATTTGCTCCTATAGGAGCAAATGCTCTATTTATCACAATGGTTTCAAACTACATGTACAAAATTCTAAAATTTTCCTTTTCTCTAGTTAATGCTCCTTTTTGGTAGATTTGTTCAAAGTGGTTGGATCTAAAAATAGCCTATGAGGGAATGGGTTAAAAAGTTTGATCCAGATGAGATGCCAAGTGACTTGGCAGGATACAAACTTGATATTAGTCCAGAGTGCTGTTTTATATATCAATATTATAAGCAAACAGAGCAGGCCCTGATCAAACAGCTTCTACAGGAACCATCTGGTCTTGGTTTGCTCTGTTTGCAAAGGTATAGAAAAGCGTATTTATGGAGTAAAGGGTTAAAGTTAACATCCATGAGAGGAAAGATAGCTGTTGAAATTGTTCTGAATAAATTTTATGTTGCCAGTATTTTGAATGTTAATTCCAGCTGCCTTGTCACAGGTAAAACTGTTAACCCATTGCCTTGTCACAGGTAAAACTGTTAACCCATAATTCAGCTGCTTAACTCATTCTCTCCTAGACTATTTTTAGACCAAACCTCTTTGAATAAATCTACCGAAAAGGAGCATTAACTATAGAAAAGGAGAATTTTAGAATTATGTAGTTTTGAAACCAATGTGACAAATCGAGCATTTGCTCCTATGGAGCAAATGCTCTATTCATCACAATAATTTATAAAGCGACTTCTACAGAGGAGTCGAATGACGTCAATATGAGGAAATGCATTGAACGATTGTGACTTGTTAATCAAAGTTTTTAACAAAACCAAGAGCAAACTATCTACAACGATGTGTTATTTAAGCATTAAACTAGAGGAGTTTTCTGGCTAACTTTTGTCTTGCATCAAGTGACCATCTTTCGTAACCCTTTCTAAATAACATTTATGCATGAATATGAATTGATCATTTCATGAATATTTGTTAACTTAATTTTGATACGGTAAAATGTTTAAGGGAATTTTTGGCTAACACAAAAACTGTAGAATCAGATCCATATGAGTTCATAAGCAAACAGAGCAGACACAGATCAGAAGGTTCTAACAGATGTCCTCTGATCTGGATATACTCTGTTTGCAATATGTGAAACAGCATTTATATGAGGGAAATGTAAAAACCCTTATTTGTGATGGTTTGTGTAGACAGGTTGACTGAAAGTACATTCCAGACTTTAGTGTACATGTTGTCTGGGAGGGAGAACTATATCTCAAGTATCATTTGCTGATCTGTTACAGGTGATTCTGGAGTGGAGGGAGCTGAAGGCGGAGACACACAGACAGCCAGGTGAGTAAAATGCTGACTATGTAGAGAAGCACCTTTAGATCTTGGCAAACAATGTAAAGTAAACTGATACAGGTGACTGTGTCTAAGACATTCCCTGACTCTTCAGCATCTAGAATATTTAAACCTTTTAAATCTATGAATATTCATGTAAGGACTAAAGTATGTATAAATATTAATGAGATGGATATTTATAATGGAGTTTGAACCAGAAAGTTGTGAGCCCTGGTAAAAACTAGCATTCAATAAACAAACATTGTAGATCCTGATCAGTCTGCTCTTACAGGAACTGTCTGATCTGGGTATACTCTGTTTGCAAAGGTATATTCTATGGTGTTAACTACATTAGAACCTCCACACAGCAACGACGTAAAGAGATACAGTTGTAAAGTACTTAACCCTTTCCTCCATAGGCTATTTTTAGATCCAACCTCTGAATGAATCTACCCAAAAGGAGCATTTACAAGAGAAAAGTAAAATTTTAGAATTTTGTAGTTTGAAACCATTGTGATAAATAGAGCATTTGCTCCTACAGGAGCAAATGCTCTATTTATCACAATGATTTCAAGCAGTGGTTATTACAGAGGCGTAGAAAGGCGTATTTATGGAGGAAAGGGTTAAATCCGACGGCTCCTGTAGCAGCTTGATCTGGGTATACTGTTTGCAAAGGCATAAAAAGGCATATCGATTGAGTAACAGATTAAAACAAATAATAGCTTCATACAAAAGCAAAACAAATGTAATACAAAAAGCTTCTGAGCTTTCTGCATAATTTCTTCCTGCATTTAGCTTCGGTCTGTCTTAAAGAAGCAATTGATTGCTGTAGAGAAGTTTATAAATAGAACATTGTCAATTGGGAAATTTGAAGATGAAATCAAACATTCACTTTCCAGTCTAAATATACATGTACTATAGAAATACCTTGTAATAAGATAAATCAATCCGTCGCTAATGTTTATTTTTTAATTAATATACAAGGAATAAATTATCCACTCAAATGACATTTTACTAAAGAAATTAGCCAGACTTTGCAATAAAGCTTCTGTTGTACTTTGATCTTGCCTTACATGTTTGAGTTTATTGTGAGAATCAATTTCTCATTGTATATTACTATAACCAACTCTTTGCCCAAAATAACCTGGCATTTCATCCTGATCCAGGCTGTTTTGCACTGTGACTACATTTCAGAGATAAAAAGAACAAAAATTTAACCCTTTCCTTCATATAAATGTATTTTCATGCATTTGCAAACAGAGTAGACCAAGATCGGATGTCTCCAACAGGAGCCGTCTGCTCTGTTTGCTAGTGAAATTTGAAAGATGTTTCTTTACTTTCTAAAATAGCTACAATATTCCACCTTCCACATTTTGTTATAACTATTTTGTCCATGAATATTTAGTAGGTAATGAAATTTGGAATGAATATAGAATAAGGAGAGGGTTAATTTCAGATTTGCTGCAGACTACAATTTTTGCAGATGATAATTGATGTACTGTACAAAGATATTAGCTGGTCTATGAGGAGAGATATCTTCTAGGTTCTGGTATTTTGGCAAACAATGTAGAGACTTGTCCTTGATATAGGGTTTTCTGGTTTAGTATCATGTTCTACACTGTGTGCAAAGTTGCAGATGCTGAATTGTCAGTCAGTGTAGATCTTGATCAGGTGTCAGATTTCATTGGAAGCTTTGGTGTTGATAAAGCAGTGTTATACCTTTCTCTTTATCAATTTTATTTTAAACTGCTGACTATTCATGTTAGAAATAATGATATCATGAATATTTATTAGTTGGACTTTTACAAATGTATATGAATACAGACTTGTTTAGCTTATACAAAGATGGTATAACCATACCTATATAAGTATGTAAGCAAACAGAGCAGACCCTGTTCAGGCAGATCTTGCTGGAGCTATCTGATCTGGGCCTACTCTGTTTGCAAAGGTGTGAGAAGGCTTCTTTATCAGGTATAGGGTGTCAATATTTAATGAAATATCAGTCTTTTAACTATCATAGACATTTAACCCTTCGCTTGCTATTCACGTCAATATACCTACCTGTAAATAGTGAAGACCCAGATGAGACAGCTCCTGCAGGTTGATTGTGAAACCAGTGCACTTCACAGCAGTGACTGCACAGCGAAATACTTGTACACAGTGAAGATATATGTAATTATACAATTGGGCATGGGTAAAGAAGGAGACATGTATTTTAAAATTCAGCAAGGGAAGGGTTAACCTTTCCTTCAAAGACACTCCAACTCTGGAGCCTTCCGATTAGGGTTTGCTCTGTTTACTTACATGTATGAAATAATAGTCTAATTCTTCTGTTTCTGCTATAGCCAACATTTTCTGTGTTCATATGACATTAAAAGAATTCCTCTAATTAATATTCATGATGCCATTTCTTACATGAATATTCATGAGATAAAGAGTGAATGGCATGAACAATAACACATGACTCTATAAGAATGTCAACATTGAAGTAACTCCTCCGCTGTAAAACTGATGTCTACTTTACCCTTACCCTCATGTCTTACTTGACCCTTTCCCTCATGTCTTACTTGACCCTTACCCTCATGTCTACTTGACCCTTACCCTCATGTCTACTTGACCCTTTCCCTCATGAATAATTATGCAAGAATTTATCACTTCATAAATATTCATTGACTGCATTTTTATGATAAAATCAATACAAGGCCATATTGGAAACTGTTGAATTAGATTTATATTTTTCCATAAGCAAACAGAGCAGACCCAGATGGCTCCTACAGGAACCATCAGATCCTTGTCTACTCTGTTTGCTTGGCATAGAAAGGCATCTATATGAGGGAAAGAGTTAAGCTCAGTTGTTTTGCAAGTTTTACTTTTTTTGTGATCACCTAATGTCCATCGGTTATCGGCATGCATTATCCGGCATGCGCCGACGGTTGTCAATCATTTGAAACTTTAAAAATCTTCTCCTCTGAATCTGCAAAGTTCTCAGCTTTCATCTTTGGCACATAGCATAATGTTCAGGTCCTCTACAAAAGTTAAATAAATAATGTCCCTAGGGTCAAAATTGGCCCGCCCCAGGGGTGGCCAGTTTTCTATAGAAACATATAGTGAAAACTTTGAAAATCTTCTCCTAAAACTGGAAGGTTCTCAGCTTTCATATTTGGCACATAGCATCAGGTCGGGTCCTCTGCAAAAGTTATATAAATTATGCCCCTGGGGTGAAAATTGGCCCTGCCCCAGGGCTGGCCAGTTTTTTATAGAAATATAAAAATTATAGTGAAAACTTTGAAAATCTCCTGAAACTGGAAGTTTCTCAGCTTTCATAGTTGGCACATAGCATCATGTTCAGGTCCTCTACAAAAGTTATACAAATTATGCCCCTGGGGTAAAATGTGGCCCCTCCCCAGGGCTGGCCAGTTTTCTATTGAAACATAAGGTGAAAACTTTGAAAATCTTCTCCTGATTATCTGGTGAGCGATATCAGAGCCATCATGGCCCTCTTGTTCAAGATTTATTCTAGTTGTTTATAGCTTGGATCAAAATGAGAAGTCAAGTCAGTTGGCACCTCCTCTTGATCCAAGCTGTTATGCATGTTGTACTGAACAGGATTGACATATAACTGTTGTGTTTTACAGAATTACCATGAAAAAGGAGATCCACACCAAGACAGTGTTGAAGGATGGACAGGAGCAGACCTTTGTCCATGAAGACTCCCAGGTAGAGCAGGACCCCAACGTGCCGGAGGAGTTAAGAGACAGCATGCAACAAATTATTGACGAGTTCATGGGCAGCCCCACAGAGGCCCAGAAACCACTGGAGCATGATGTGTAGACATTACCTAGACGGGACTTTGAATTAGTAGACAATTTATGAATAAATAATCATTTACCTTATCATCCTACAAATATTTTATCATGAATAGGCCAAAAGAAGGAGCAAGAAAGATTACTCTGACTGTATCATAAGATGGGCACAAGGTGATTAACTCCCTTGGAGTATGTGTTTTACTTCATAATGTCATATTTCAGTGTTTCATTAGATAATTGTATACAACAGAAAAATTAATTGTTGTATCATATTTTGTCATTAAGGGTATAAAATCATGTACTTTGTGCTGCTTCTGTAAAAGGTTGAACCCACAACAGTGATACACCATTTTGCCGGCGTAATGGGCACTCGGACAGTGGCAGTGTAGACCCTGATCATCCGCCACTAACCAAATGTGACATGGGATCAGATTCAGTACTGTTAGTCACTGCAGCAGATACTGTCTTTATATGCTATGACTGCAGACAATGCAGTATCAGACTCCATTTTCAAAGATTTGACTGATCTGGGTCTACTCTGTTTGCAGATGTTCAAGTATCCTTTTCCCAGTAGCGCCAGCCATTTTTACTACTTTAAGCACCTTTGTTATTAAACCATATTTTTGTAGATTGGTTATACAGTAATGTTACTATATTTGTGGCATTGATTTGTGTGGATATCACATAGTAATTCCATATTTACTCTTATAAAGGCTAATAATTATGACATGGAATGGCAAATGCAGAATAATGTTAATGCCATCCTATTGCTACTGATGGCATGCCTTTTGGGGTCCACACAAACCCTGCCAGTGTACAGAACAGTATGTACCACAAGTAGAAGTGTATATCTTGATATATAATTTACACCAATATTTATTATTATACATCTAACTCTTTGCATGCTAAGTAATTGTCATCTGTAATAAAAATTCACCTCAGAGCAACAGATAAAGGTACATATTCAAATACATGTACTAAAATTCTCCTTTTTCCACCAAACACTATGTTGTGACCACTCTTTAAAATCTAGACAATTCTAAAGAGTGGTCACAACATAGCGTCTGGTGGAGAAATAAGGAAGTTTGTTCTTGAAAATGTTTTAATTCACACATCTTATCTGGAGCTCTGTTCACCTACTTCATTTCTGAAAGGTTATTTTTTATTTCTCTTCAGAAATATAGTAAGGTTGTGAAACTGATTGGATGCTCATTTACTCTGTGTCTGGTCTAGATCCAAATTTCACAAATTGGCCTCTAGCATGTAAAGTGATAAGGACACCTAATGTTCCTGTTTTGTTTTCTATTACGTTATGTTTTAAGCGCCAATACTGTATGCATTTTGCATTTCTCGAACAATTACTACCACTGTTGTACAATTTTTGACCACAGTCAGTCAGATTTCACAAGCCCCAAATTGAAATTTGTCTGTCATATTTAAGTGGTTCTCAGTTGTTTTAGACTAAATATGAGGGAGGTTACTGTTCTTAAGCTAGATTCAGCCAGTCCTCTCGCTGGCTGTGAAAGGAATGTGGTTCCAAAGTTAAAGATAAAAGCACCATTGTCCTACAGTGTTGAAAGGATTAACCTTTTGAAGGGGAAAGAAACTGATAAAATCACATTGTCCTGCATTATTGAGATAATAAACTCTTGAAGGTGGAAACAAAAGGTATTCAAAAGGGTACCAAACTATCATTTGATGAATAATTCTGTGAAACTTAATACAGTATGAAATTAATATATTTTATAAAAAACATATAGTAACTTTGTTATCCTGGCACAATCTGACTGATAACATTTATGACAAATAGCCCCTGTAAGATCTGTCTACTGGGTCTACCCTGTTTTCAAAGGCGTGAAATGCAGGATTATCCAATAAAGGTTTAGTCCTTAAGCATATGACATGACAATGGATTGCTAACAACTGTTCAATAAAACCAGAGCTTTTCCAAGCACTTTAGCTGTTTGTTTGTTTTGTTTTTTTATTTCTCTTATATGCTTTTTCAACAATCATGCTAGCAATGTAAGCATATCCTGATGCTCCCATTCATTCTATGTTGATTCTATGTATTCTAGAAAGCATTAAACAGCTGACATAATGGACAGATTGCTGCACTTTATGTATCATGTCAATACCCAAACTAAATATGGTAGAAACTAATCATCTAAAGTGTGTTATGTATGCCTTTCATTTAATCCTTTTCATATTTGTGCTTCAGTTAATCCTATGTAGCTTTCTTAATCCTTTTGAACATGAAACACACAAGCACTCTCATTTGCAAACATTGTAGACCCAGTTGAGAGGGCTCTTACAGGAGTCCTCTGGTCAGGGTCTGCACTTTTTGTCATTCAAAATCCTTGCACAAGTTTAAGCCTTTCATATTGAATGGACTCTAATTTCTGCATTGAAAGGGTTAATATTTGAAAACTGGCAAATGCTGATTGGAAAGTGCCAATGGTTTTCATGTAGATCAAAGGGCCTGTACAGAAGACCTTAGATCTGGGTGTGCATGGTTTGCAAGAGCAACTATATTGATGAAAAATTCTCAAAAGCCAATGGGAATTTAAAGGACATAATTCAGAGCCTTTGGTTTATCAGAATTAAATCTGTAGTTTAAAGATGACACGGATTGTGAAGATCAGTGTTATGCTGGATTTGTATGTTCAAAATTGACATTTTACAAATCTACTTGTCTGATATTTAAAACTATCCATGTTACACAACCTTATCAATGCAGTAAACGAGTGTTCTGGCAACTGGCATTTGCAAACGGTGTAGACCCAGATCAGAGGACTCCTCTGAAAGGTCTGCATTGTTTGTTGTTCAAAATCCTCGCAAATCTTTTACCCTTTATGGATTCTACCAATAAACTTTGATGTGCCATTCTACTACCAATTTCAAGTTTGATTGTCTGTCTCCTCATCAAAATTTGAACTACCTAGCAATGTTTTAAAAAATCAAAAATGTAGAGTACAGCGTTTTATTTTTTTGTTTTTTCTTTGCTTTCATCCGTCTTTGGCTTAGCCATATTGTTAAAACTAGACCATGCATGTTGTGTTTTTCTGTCTTTAATAAAATGCTTTCTGTATGAATTCTATAGTTTGTATTTAATTGTTCCCTGGCAACAGTTTGTATTTAATTGTCCCCTGGCAACACTATTGTGTAGGGCTATGGAGTGCCATACATTCCTGAATATGTATTTACTGGGGGTATGAATGGTTGTGTGGGGGAAAATGTCAAAGGGATATACTGAAATCACCCTAGTGGTCAGTCTGCATTTAACACTTTCCATCATATAAAGACATTTGCAAACAGAGTAGACCCAGATCAGATGGCTTCTATAGGAGTCGTCTGTTCAGAGTCTGCTCTGTTTGCTTTTGACATAATATAGACTACTGTTTTTTGTCAAAGCAAACAATTTCCTAGAAAAGTTTAAATTATAAAATTTCAGCTGATGAGTATTCACTGTGTCATTTTTCTTACATGAATACTGAACAGAGAAAGGGTTAAACATGGGTAGTTTGTGTCGTGAACTCATCCTTCAATTTAAGATGTGCAAGACACAATTTCCATGTGTTTAGCACCAGGCATTGTAGAATTATTCCCCCTTGAATTGAGTAAGTTTTGGCATGAAAGATGGTTGGTTGGTGTTGTGAACTCCTCCTTCAATTTGAATGATGTTGAATTTATATTTGGCATAAATAACTAGAACTATCACTAAAGGTGATGAATACCCCCTGCACAGTAGCCTTGATTGCAAATCCAAGCTTGTCGCACCAACATCCCATGTAACGGGACTAAATGACAAGAATACTCAATGGTCAAGTGGAGATAATTTTGTAACGTTCAGAGGGAAACACATGAAAATTGCATCTTGCACATGTACCATTTGTGTTTATTTTAAGTATACCAAATATAAATTCAATAACTTTAAAACTGAAGGAGTTTGTGACACCCAACTTCCCATGTTTCATGCCTAAATGACAAAAATACTCAAATTTCAAGTGGAGATAATTCTGCAATGCCCAGCGTTGAACACGTGAAAATTGCGTCTTGCACATCTACCATTCATGGTTATTATATACCAAATATAAACTGCATAACTTTCAGATTGAAGGAGGAGTGTGGTACCAACTCCCAATGTTTCATGCAAACATGACAAACAAACCAAAGTTCAAGGGGAAATAATTCTGCAATGGCCAGAGTAAACACATGAAAATTGCATCTTGCACATCTACCATATGTGGTTATTATGTATACCAAATATAAATTCAATAACTTCAAAACTGACAGAGGAGTTCACGACACCAACTCGCTATGTTTCATACCAAAATGACAAAAATACTCAAAAGTTCAAGTGGAGAGAACTCTGAATTGCCCAGCGCTAAACACGTGAAAATTGCGTCTTGCACATGTATTATTCATGTATTATGTATACCAAATATAAACTGATTAACTTTAAGATTTAATGAGGAGTTTGCGACACCAACTTCCCATGTTTCATGCAAAATGACAAAAAAAACCTCAAAGTTCAGGGGGAGATAATTCCGCAATACCCAATGAAAATTGCGTCTTGCACATCTACCATTCGTGGTTATTATTCATACCAAATATAAATTCAGTAACTTTAAAACTGAAGGAGGTTCGCAACACCAACTACCCATGTTCAAATGCGGATGGACCGACCAACCGACAGGCTGATTCCAGTATACCCCCTCAAACAAGTTTGCAGGAGTATAATAACCATGAATACTGGTAGTAGATGTGCAAGGCACAATTTTCACGTGTTTAGTACCAGGCATTGCAGCATTATCTCCCCTGGAACTTTTGAGTATTTTATGTCATTTGTGTTGGATTTGCCATTAAGGCTGCTGTGTGGAGGTATTCATCCCCTTTAGTGATACATTTAGACTTCAACTGAATATCTACATAGTAGCTATATTATTTGGCTTGGCGGGTTTTATTTTTAAATTGGAAATTTTGAAAGAATTCAAAAGATTGTCTGCACAGTAGGATTATATACACAATTTATACAAGGCAAGTTTCATATGCATTTATGTAATGAAAACTGTTTTGAAAATGGTATGTTCTGATCTAAAAACACATTTGCCAGGTCAAATATTATGGCTAATTCTAGAGAAGATAATAGATCATAAGATGAACCCTGTCGTCAGTCAAGGTCATGAGCTGTACATCTGAAATGACCTACATACTTCATCTTCAAACTTGATGGAGCAAATTTCTGAGAAGAGAAGGAAGCAGAGAGGATCAAGGTAAATCACAAGAAACCCTTTCCATTACAAAACGTGTAAATTGCCCCATTATGTCATAGTTCAGCCTTTTAATGTGCCCATAACTAGACGTCTTTTTCCCCCCTCCAACACTATTTTTAGACAAAACTTCTTTGAATTAATCTATCTAAAAGGAGCATTAACTATAGGAACAGAGAATATTGGAATTGTGTAGTTTTGAAAAACCATTGTGATAAATGGAGCATCACAATGGTATCAAACTGTGACTTATACTGAGGCGCCATCATGTGTCACTAGGAGGGAATGTGTTAAGACGGGTTCTACTGTATTTTTTCGTCTCGTTTGCTTAAATTCTTAATACATTTTTGTCTCATTTTTTTGCAATAAAATGGTCTAAGTGTCAGCTTAGATCCTGATGATAAGACTCATTTGGCAGGATCGTGTCTGGATCCAAACTATTTGCATTGGTGATCACGGTTTTGCCGCATAAGAGAGCTGGAGATGGTCGTAATGAAAAAGAGTTAAAGCATGCTTCAGGAATATTCATGTTGGAAATTAAACAATAACATCATGAATATAATTTATAATAAATTAAAGGAGATTAATACCCCACCCACTACCTTGTCACAAGATCCAATGACACCAATAGCAATAGCTCTATAATCCTCTCATCCACACTTGTGAAAAGAAGTCTAAACAGGGAATGTCTCGCATTAAAATTATGTCACATACATCTACACATCATTATAAATGCATATGCAAAATTTGAGATTCATTGGTGAAGAAATGTAGAAGTAGAATTTGCTTCTGAAAAGTGACCAAGGGAAATAACTCCCTTAAAAATTAATTTAGCTTGGTTGTATCCGTGGTAAATAAAAGAAAAAAGAACACATGTAAATGCTTTCAATGGCTTAAGTAGGCTGCCTGTCAGAGATGATAAAACAATATATTAAATATAAAATAGTATGCCCAAAGATTCAGCTGCCAGTGTACACACAGGTGGATGATTGGCCTCCCTTGCCAGTACCCTTCTGATTTAGGTCTTTTCTGTTTGCAAGGGCGTTAAAAAGGTTAAATGAGGTTTCGAGCATTGCATGAAAAGTTGTAAAATAGCCATACTGGCTGAGAGAAGGGGAGGGGGGGGGGGGGGAGGGTTGGATGTGTCGGTGGTAAATAAAAGAAAACAGAACACATGTAAATGCTTTCAATGGTTTA
This sequence comes from Azorinus chamasolen, assembly GCA_963576725.1. NCBI lineage: Eukaryota > Metazoa > Mollusca > Bivalvia > Cardiida > Solecurtidae > Azorinus > Azorinus chamasolen. Next base: position 88,129,157 of record OY755236.1, on the reverse strand, counting down.
AGTAGGCTGCCTGTCAGAGATGATAAAACAATATATTAAAGATAAAATAGTATGCCCAAAGATTCAGCTGCCAGTGTACACACAGGTAGATGATTGGCCTCCCTTGCCAGTACCCTTCTGATTTAGGTCTTTTCTGCTGGCAAGGGCGTTAAAAAGGTTAAATGAGGTTTCGAGCATTGTTTGAAAAGTTGTAAAATAGCCATACTGGCCGAGAGAAGGGGAGGGGGGGGGGGGGGGGGGGGGGGGGGGGGGGGGGCTTGGATGTGTCGGTGGTAAATTAAAGAAAACAGAACACATGTAAATGCTTTCAATGGTTTAAGTAGGCTGCCTGTCAGAGATGATAAAACAATATTAAATATAAAATAGTATGCCCAAAGATTCAGCTGCCACTGAACACACAGGTGGATGATTGGCCTCCCTTGCCTTGCATGTCAGTCTTCAGAACAGATTTGATAAACATTGTCCCTTAGGCTTAGAACTGTCAACACTAAAGACATTTCCAGGTCAAAAAACCACACAAGGACAGGTGACATAAAAACATGATATTATCCTTAAGGCAATGACATATTGAGACCGGATTGGTAGTGTTACCCTTTACCAGATAGAAAAGCCTTTGCAGGCAGAATCAGATCAGACAGCTCCTGTAGGAGTCATCTGATCTGGGTCTGCTCATACTGCTTATGAATCGGATTCTTCAGTTTTCTTGGTAAAAAATTCCTGTCTTCATAATAAAATTATGCCATAATTCTTTTTTATCTTAATCATGATGTCATAACATGTATTTCATACATAACTTTTCATCAGGTAAAGAGTAATTTAATGCACAACCCAGTTCACCTTCAATATGCACAACACTAGTGAGTATTTGACACTTAACCCTTTCCCTGCTGAATATTCATGTAAGAAATAATGGCATCATGAATATTTATCACCTGAATTTTCATAATGGTGTTTCAATGCAGAATTCTTTGGCCATGGCAGACACTGTAGAATCAGATCTATATAATTCCATAAGCAAATATAGCAGACCCTGAACAGAAAGCTCCTATAGGAGCCATCTGATCTGGGTCTGCTCAGTTTGCGGGGGTGTTTATATGAAGGAAAGGGTTAACCTGCTTTGTTTGATATTTAACAACATAATATATATTTTTCTACAAACATAAAATTCAACAGTTTGAATCTTGATGTCTTATCTGGATTCAGAATGTTAAACCCCTCTAAATGAAATTTTCATTAAAGAACAATTTAGTTTTTTCATGCAGGTGACAGCTTAATGCAGGATGGATGTCGCACAGAAAGCTCCTTTTCTGTATGACTTTCAACCTACATCAACCTGCCTGAAAGACCAGCACTGAATGTCCTTTCAGGTGTTTTACTGTATACGTAATTACAAACAAGCCAGTGGCATGCTCATAGTTGACTGTTTGTTTCAATTAAAATATTGCAAAATGTAAAACAGGCACATCAATTAATTTCAACAGGTAAAGGGCTTTTACTCTTTTTTCAAAGACACACAGGAAAGTTTGAGCTACTTCTTTTCTGTTCAATATTCACGTAAACAATACATATAATGACCCTATGAATACTAACTAGTTGAAGTTTTGTAACAATTCATGAACACAAGCTTTTTGGTATTTGTAGAAACTGTATAATCAGATTCATATTTTTCCATAAGCAAACAGAGCAGACTCTGAGCAGATGGCTCCTATGAGACATTTAATCTGGGTCTACACTGTTTGCAAAGGTTAAGACTTTTAACCCTTTTCCTCCTATAAACGTTTTTTCACGCTTTTGCAAACAGTAGACCCAAATTCGACAGCTCCTATAGAACAAATAAGATCAGGGTCTGCTCTGTTTGCTTGTGAAGTTATAATAGGTCTGGCTCTACAGTTTCTACCAATACTAAAATTCCTCAACTTCACCTCTTCTTTTTGCATGATACAAAAACAGTTCAAACTATACATAAAATAACGTCATGGACAGACAACCTTTTGGATTTCAATATATATTTGTGTGCTATAAAAGAATCTCTTACTTGGCTATCAACTGCCATGGTGACCCCAATTATTACTCTAAGTATTCGGACATTCAATTTCCCCTATTCTACTTTTTGTAGAGCTGGTATCACTAAAGCACTAATTGCTCAAGTATGTCCGTCTGAATACTTGAGAGCTATGGGTACATACACGAAAGAACATAAAAAACAGCAGTTGCAGCACTATCATATACTGAAGTTCAGAACGATACAAACAAAACTTAACAAATATAAACATCTGTACATATTTACAAAACTTTCAACAAACCACCTGAATGGTGAATCTATCCATTCCTGTGTTCTGTCAAAAATAAATCAACCACTGTGTTTGAACATTTTAAAATGGTACTGACCAAGATCAGCAGATAAAATTGGCACGAAGCTGCTGATATGCAACAAAGAGTGCTGACCCTAAACACTCAACTACCATATTCTAAGAGTGCTGACCTTAAACAATCAACTACCATATTCTATTATTGCTACAGATTTTTTTAAATCTTAAAATGGTCTTATCCAATGACACAGTGCATATGTTCTTTGACTGATTGCATTCCAGTCCCTTGAATGCCAATAAGTCAGCCTGGTTCAAATTTGTAAGTATTCATGGAGTAAAGGGTTAAGCTATTCTGTACATTAACATGATAAAGGGCATGCAACATTCTGAATAGCTCCACCTAACATACAGAATGAAATAAACATTAACCCTTTACTCCATGAATATTTGTCAAAAATAATGACATCATGCATGTTAGTAAGCTGACTTTTTTTATAATGGCATACGAAAACAGGAGTTTTTGGCATTGGTAAAAACTGTAGAATCAGATATATATTATTTCAGTAGCAAACTACGAGGACTCTGATCAGACGACGGCTCCTACAGGAGCTTCTGATCTGGGTCTACTCTGTTTGTAAAGGCGTTAAAAGACATATTATGAAGTAATGGGTAACTGTCATCTAGTAATTAACAGTCTGACCACAACATTGTGACTTTAACCATGTACCTAGTAGACACCTTTTGATGCCTTTACAGAGTAGAGCTGGACCAGACAGCTCCTAATGGAGGTTATAAAATACCTCTGATCTGATTCTTTACTATTTGTTACTTGTTTCATATAACAACATAAGAAAAATAATCTATATTAACCCTTTCCCTCATATAAACGTGTTTTCACGCATTGGCAAACAGAGTAGACCCAGGTCAGACGGCTCCTGGAGGAGCCGTCTGATCAGGGTCTGCTCTGTTTGCTAATAGAATTCTATAGATCTGTTTCTTTGCTTTCTAAAATGTCTACAATGTTCCACCTTCCATTATTCTTTATAACTATTTTGTTAATGAATGTTCAGTAGGTATTGAAATTTGGCCTAAATACAGAACAGGGAATGGGTTAATAATAGGTGAAGTTTTCCATGAATATTCATCGGGGAAAGGGTTAAGTAATACACAAGACAAGCAGCTGACTGTGCCATTGGTTAGGACTTTAATAAAAAAGTATATCATCTCATGAGCTTTTTCACGGGAAGTAATTCTTGGTTGTATGGCTACAATTCTCTATTTTTCCCGTTTCTCTTTCAACTAGAACTATCACTAAAGGTGATGGAATACCCCTGCTCAGCTGCCTTGATCGCAAATCAAACAAGATTTGTGCCATGTTGTGCCACGGACAGACAGACAGACCAACCAACGGACCGACCAACATACTGACTCCTATACATATATATACCCTCTCTCAAACTTCGTTTGCTGGGGTATAAAATATGATCCAAGTGACAAGCTCTTTGGATCCTGATTAAATTCCAAGAGATAAAGCATCTGTTGATGAAAAGGTCAATGAACAGGGTAAAATTAACAAAACATCATGCTATTACATGTATAAGGATGGAAAAAATTATTTACAGTAATGAAAAAGTTTCTACTTTTACCAGTTGGACAATAATAAAAGTCTAATGATTGCATTGTGGGAACCATCGAAAGGACTCCAACATGCTATCAAAATGAACACATGTGGTCTTATGACATAATGAATTGAAAACAGACGGTTTCAGTAGTTTGTGGTAAACATACCTTTAATCATTAACCTTAACCCATTACCTCATAGATTATTTTTAGACCCAATCGCTTTCAAAAAAATCTACTGAAAAGGAGTATTTATTAAAGAAAAGGAAAATTTTACGATTGTGTAGTTTTGAAACCATTGTGATAAACAGAGCATTTGCTCCTATAGAACAAATGCTCTATTTATCACAATGGTCTCAAAAAGTGTTTTTTACAGGGACGCCAAAAGGCATCGGTATATGTAAAAAAAATACTCTGTTTGCTATGCGCTAATATGGATCTGATTCTACAGTTTCCTGCATTCATTTTTCAGAATAAAAATTGTTATAATTAATATTCATGAAGTCATTAATATTTCTAAAAATATTCATGAGGTAAATGGTTATTTTGAGGTGAAATCACCCACAACTATATGATCCTATCTAATTATCACTTGAGCACATGATTCGACAAAAATGTGCCCTCTGATCTGGGTCTATACTATTTACCCAGTTCATTTTTCATTACACTCGTACACTAATGACTTAACTATCTACTGTTGACTATGGTTACATAAAACATAGAATGAAATGCTAACATCTAATACATCATTATCTTTTGATTTAACATCTAATACATCATTATCTTTGGAAGAATCAACTATCACTGAGATGAGTAAATAATCTCATTAAGTGCAACATAGTGCATGAGGGTGATTTCACTGCACTTCACGGCATCATATACAACTCGTGGAGTTTTCAGGAGACGCCATGTGTTGTCATATTATGCTGTGTCACATATCACTGTACAGCAAAACTTCTTTAACCCATTCCTATTAAACCTATCTATTTTTAGATCCAACAACTTTGAATAAATCTACCGAAAAGGAGCATTAACTAGAGAAAAGGAAATTTTTAAGAATTTTTAGAATTTTGTTGTCACCTGTTGAAATCATTGTGATAAATAAATGCTCTATTTATCACAATGGTTTCAACAGGTGACTTTTACAGAGGCGTAGAAAGACGTATTTATGGAGGAAAGGGTTAAAACAACCACTCAAAATATGTCTACTTCTGGGACTTTCAAATAGGTGCAAAGCGAATAGATAAAGGAGCATATTCAAATACTAAAATCATCATTTCTCCACCAAATCTTACGTTGTGATCATTCTTTAGAATCTTCTCAAAGAGGCAATTCTAAAGAGTGGTCACAACATAGGGATTGGCGGAGAAATAAAGGAGCTCTTCTTGAAAATGTGATCAATTATCTGGTACTGATTAGAATTGCCTCTCCGAAGCAAATCTAATAAGAAGCATCAAGACAAGGTTTGGCTGACAAATGAGAGCTTTGGACAGATCAGTACACCTCTTTATCTACAGCTCCGACTTCCGTCCACTCCATACACTGCTGCCTGCTAGTAGTTTCTTTCACATGTCATGCATCTTTACACCATAAATAATCATGCAAGAAATAATGACATCATGAATATTAATCTAATGGCATTATGAACAAAAAAAAAAAAAAAAAAAATTCATAACAGAAACTGGAAAATCAGATCTGTATATATATCGAAAGCAAAAAGAGCAGGCCCAGATCAGACAGCTCCTATAGGAGCCATCTGATTTGGATCTATTACATTTGCAAAGGCATAGACAGGCTTATTTATGGAGTAAAGGATTAAGTATCTTACACTTATTTACACTAATACTACAGTCATGTATTTACACTAATACTGAGGTAACAGGAGCATATAACTATTATTGCATAGAATACATTGTATAACAAGTATGGTTCTGATAAATGAGCATTTACACTGTTTACACACCTTTTAACTCTACCTCATTAACACTTGTTAGAAATATTGCATGTACGAATATTATTAATTAGCTGACATCATATAACAGCTTAAGAGGAAGAATTTTTCTTTAATCATATCAGAAACTGTAGAATCAGATCTATATTATTTTATAAGTAAACAGAGCAGACCCTGATCAGACGGCTCCAACTGACACCATCTGATCTGGGTCTTCTCTGCAAAAGCATTAAAAAGACATTTCCCTCAGGTAAAGGGTTATCCTGGTACAAACTATGTTTCCTGTGTAAATATAGATGTCAGTTTCAAATCATGAAACTACTCTCTATTATGCTACATTGGATTTTTTTAACCCTTTCCCTGTTCTATGTTTATTCCGAATTTCAATACCTACTGAATATTCATTAACATAATCGTTATCCGAATTTCAGTACCTACTGAATATTCATTAACATAATTGTTATAAAGAAATATGGAAGGTGGAACATTGTAGACATTTTAGAAAGCAAAGAAACAGATCTATCAAATTCTATTAGCAAACAGAGCAGACCCTGATCAGACGGCTCCTCTTGGAGCCGTCTGATCTGGGTCTACTCTGTTTGCAAATGCATGAAAACACGTTTACATGAGGGAAAGGGTTAATTCACCAAAAAATGTTGCATTGGTCATCATGAATACAGCCACAAGGTTTCATAGGACATTAGGTCATCATAAATTCAGCAACACCATTGAATAGCTCATGATGAATTCAGCCACACTGTTGAATAGATCATCATGAATTCAGCCACACTGTTGATTAGATCATCATGAATTCAGCCACACTGTTGAATAGATCATGGTGAATTCAGCCACACTGTTGATTAGATCATCATGAATTCAGCCACACTGTTGAATAGATCATCATGAATTCAGCCACACTGTTGAATAGATCATGGTGAATTCAGCCACACTGTTGAATAGCCACAATGTTGTGTATGCCATCATGAATTCAGTCATAATGTTGCATAGGTCATCACAGATTCAGCCACAATGTTGCAAAGGTCATGAATTCACGCCTTAAACAGGACTTATTTTGATGCCATCTGCATCATATGCTATCTCAAATCTTATTCCACATAAACCTACCCCTTAACATTAATATATAGACTGGATTGTAAATCAAGCTGGATTGATCCCACACACATGGATAACAGTGTTATAGTGGTATGCACAGAGCATGGCACTTGGTCTTAATTACAATGTAAGCAGCACTGCACCCACCTGGACCCATTCTGGGCAGAAAGACTGTTGTCACACTTTCTCAAAGACACACCTACAACAAATTACAAAATTACATTACTCAAGTTTCTTCTTTGAATACTGATAAAGAAATTTTGTTTAACCCTTTCCCTGTTCTAAATGTATTCCAAATTTCAGTACCTACTGAATATTCATGGAAATATGGAAGGTGGAACATTGTAGCCATTTTAGAAAGTAAATAATTAATTCTATCAAATTTCATTAGCAAACAGAGCAGACCCTGAACAGACGGCTCCTATAGGAGCCATCTGATCTGGGTCTCCTCTGTTTGCAAATGCATGAAAAGACATTTACATGTTTATAAAGGAAAGGGTTAAGCTTTTGAATGTGAGAAACCAGTGTAGCTGCATTTGTAAACAATGTAAACCCATATCAGAGAGCTCCTAGAGGAGCTCTCCGATCAAAGTCTGCATTGCTTGTCCTTTATAGTTCAGCCTTTCATACTGAATGAACTATACAGTTATGCAGATAGACCATTCCACTTTGAATATTCAGCATTCTATGAGCATCAACACAACCTGTATGTTCATCCAAGTAATGACCACTAATATAAAGTTGCAATGTTTGCTGCCTGATGATTACTGTCCAGAAAAGTATCAACAGCCAGATCTGCAGTTTGCTTAACCCTTTGCCTGTTTCATATTTAATCAAAAGTTCTTCATCTCATGGATATTCATGTACAGAATCAATAAAATGGAACATGGAAAAGGGTTTATTTTCATGGCTGTGGAAACTGCATAATCAGAGCTATAAATTTCCACCAGCAAACAGAGTAGACCCTGATCAGACGGCTCCTATAGGAGCCATATGATCTGGGTCTACTCTGATTGCAAATGCATGAAAACACATTTATATGAGGGAAAGGGTTAACCAATGACCAATATCAGCAATAGTTTTTCTTTTTCAGAAACGTTCTTTCAATCAATGTTTTGAAGAGCAGAAGAAATACAAGCACATATGGGCTAACCTTTAGCGCCAAAATAATTTTGTTATCTTCAAATATTGCCATCAGCTCAAATGCTAACTGCTTATTGTTCTTAAATTTCTTGTTAAATGAAATACATGATCAAAATCAGGAATATTCATATGAACATTCTGATCCAAGTTCTTACCCATCATTTTCTGTTGCTAATTTTGCCATGCAAAAGGTTTTTCAGATCTGAAATAGAAATAGACAAAGAATTTGAATTTATACCATGCATTGTTAATATCAGACTTGTTTAACCTTTTCACCAGTCTGCAAATAGTGTCATGTGCAACAATTGCCAAAGTACCCCAATTACACTAGGTAGTCACAGACAAATTTAGGCAAACAGTGCACTCATATCAAACTGATCCTGAACGAGCATTTGGATCAGGGTCTACACAATCTGCAACTATGTCAGTTAAATGCAACCCTTTCAAAGTGGGAAACAAATTGCAAATGTCCTTTGCAAAAATGTAGACCCAGATGAGAGGGTACCTAGAGGAGCCATCTTATCAGGGTCTGCACTGTTTGTCATGTTACACTAAAACTTAATGCCTTCATCGCTTAAAGGAGGGGGCATAAAAACAAGCAAATTCACTAAACTGCCACACAAGTGCTTGCCTCAGTATTTAACTGAGTTATTGAAATACAGACACACAGACAACACCATAACTATATCCCTCCACCTATAGTGAAGGATAGAAAATAGGAATAATCTGTTAAAATGGTATATGAACACAGAAATATTTGGTCATGACAGAATCTGAAGAATCAGGATTTGTATTATTTCACAAGCAAATAGAGCAGACCCTGATTGGATAGCTACTATAGGATCTATCTGATCTGGTTTAGTCTGTTTGCGAAGGCAGCAAAAGGCATCTGTATGAGGTAGAATGTTGAATATTTAATCACTTCAACCTGTTTCAAAAAACAGTCACAATGTCAAACAATAAAATACCCAATGATTAGACAGTTCTATGTTACAGTACCCACCTGGATTTAGCATGCTGTAGCCTCGGCTCTGGATTAACTGGCCAAGTAACAACAGCTTCATACCATCTGTAATAGAAAAAGACCATCACTCACACAACAGGTCAACAATTTAACCCTTTACTCCACGGACATTCATTAAAGAAATAATGACATCATAAATCCTCTGATCTGAGTCTACTCTGTTTGCAAAGGCTTAGAAAGTTGTATTTATGGAGTAAAGGGTTTAAATAGTATATTGTTTGACCCTTTCAAGAATGAATATTAATTTAAGAATTTATTCATGGACTGATTTTTTATATAATTAGTTAATTACATATTAACATGGGAATTTTTGGCTACAACAGAAATTTCCATAATCAGATCTACATTATTCCATCAGCAAACACAGTAGATCCTGATCAGACAGATCCTTCAGGAGTCTGGTCTTGGTCTCCTCTGTTTGCAATATTGCAAAAAGTTTTCCATATAAGAGAAAGGTTTAAACTATTATTTAACCTTTTCCCAGTTAAAATTCATGCCAAAATTAATGATGACATGAATATTAATTTGCATAATGGTATACAAACACTTGATATTTTACTTTTAGCCATGATAGCAACTGTAGAATTAGATCTGTATTATTCCATAAGCAAACAGAGCAGACCCTGGTCAGATGGTTCCTACACAAGCCATATGATCTGGACCTACTACAGCTACATGAAAGAAAGGGTTAATGAGATTAATCCTTTACCTCATGAATAATTATGCAAGAATCTATCATTTCATGAATATTCATGGACTGTTTTTTAATACTGATATCATGATCATATGGTAAGCAGAGACCCTGCTCAAACAACTCTTATGGGAGCCATCTGATCTGGGTCAAAGAGTGAGTGAGTTAGGTTTTACATCTGACCAACAGTATTTCAGTTATTTGCAAACGGCACCCACATGAGACAAGTTATAGTACTGCCTCACTGGAATACCCCTGCCGCAGGTACATGGCAAGAGCACCCCATCCAGTCACATTATCCCGACACCAGGCCGACCAGTCCTAGAACTACCCCTTTAATGTCGAGCTTAGACAAGCGAACCATCCGATCTGGGTCAAAGAAGGCACCTCTATCAAGTAAAGGGTTATTACTGGAAACCAATCTTTAATTAACTTTTTACAATGACATATTATGTACACAGGATGTTTTTTGGATTATGGTAGAAAATGTAGAGTCAGATCTATTATGATTTCAAAAGCAAACAGCACAGACCCTGATCAAATGGCTGCTATAGGAACACATTGATCTGGGTCTACTCTGTTTGCAAAGGCATGAAAAGGTGTTTATATGAGAAAAAGGGTTAACAAGTAAATGCAAAATATTTGTTGTGTAAAAGTTTCTGTATGCTACAATATCTTGGCTAAGTCTATGCATGCTCTCAAAAATCACAATCAGTGCTGGACCTTTTGGATCCTGATGAGATGCAAAGTTACTTGGTATTACCATAATTGCTGTAAACATAAAACAAAAGCTGTTGGAAGGACAGCACATTCAAGTATTTATTTTTTGGTATTTTTTAGTCTGCTATAAATCCTTAAAACAAAGTTTTCTTCCTTTTAAAAAAAACAACAAAAAAACACAACCCAAAAAAAACATTCAGACATGGTCTTGATGAGATGCAGAGTTACTATGCATCTCATCTGGATCCAAAGTGCTTGCATAGGTAATCATGAATTCATCAATTATATGCAAAGGACTTCTTACCATCTTCACATCGGATGCCGCATACCTCCGTAGCCATCTGTATCAACAATCTGTGAAACGTATCTGGGTGGTCAATTCCGCTAATACTAGGCTGCTGTGTGACATCTGGAGTAACAGTAGGGTTGGCCCTTGTATCATCAGTTGTTGCCTGACTGGGCTGTGCATACCTACTGTTTGGAGGCACTGGACTTATGCAGTCATACTCTAACTGCTTCACTACTCTAGGAGCAACACTGCCAGTAGCTGGTATATTTGATTGACTTGGTCCAGACTGATGCCTGAACATAGTTTCAGGTTCAGACCTTTGTTGTACAGTTGGTATGTTATTACTCATCAAGGAGGATGTTAGTACACTATACATGGGCTGGTTTCCTATGTAAGTTGCAGAACTTGGGTCCTGACTGACAGGCTGTTCAGAAGAATGTGTTGTTACAGTCTGAGGAGCAAACTGGGGTAGTGGTGGTGCTGAGGAAGCTGCGGAGACACCGTGACGAACTCCTGATCTACTTGGCAAGTCCGGTGTGTATGTAAAAGTCTGAGGAACCGACCCAACCAAGTCCTGATTTGTTTGAGAGTTCATGGCCAGAGGAATAAACTGCCTTGAAGGTGGAGATTGTTTTGAACCTATAAAGCATTGTGATGTGGTAGGCTGCTGCATGGTTTGACCATAGCTACAGGGTCCAGCTGGTTGCTGTAAATTAGTAGGCACATTGACTTCAAAATTCCCATTGTTTCTCTCTTGATTGAATTCTGGGCGTTGACTAAGATTTCTTTTGATTGGTACAGGCCCAGTTGCTTGTAGTAAGCCTTCTACATTTTCAGTATTTCTCACTTGATTGAATTCTGGACGTTGGTTAAGACTTCTGTTAACTGGTGGTTGATCAGGAGAAAACCCATACGGCTGGTTGGTCATGTGTATGTTTGTTTGTGGATACTGAGGACTAATTGTTGCATGAATGTTCTGTGATACATATGTCTGAGGCATATTTTGTGCACTCGCCTGTCGTAAGTGAGCATTGTTCGGTTGATACACTGGTTGCACTTGTTGCCCTTGCCATGACTCTTGCTTCTTAGATCTATGCCTTCTTCTGTGAACTTCCTGTGGCTGTCCTGCCTGTTTCAGACTCTCCATGTGCTGTATTGCAGCAGCTGGAGACACAAACCTCTGTGGACTTTCTGCAGCTGACTCTGGTGTTAAGCTATCAGGACCAGTTTCAGTTTGTCTAACTTTTTCTGCACCAAGAACTGCAGCAGAATCACTTTGAGGTAAGGAAGATTTTTCTAGACAGGGAAATTCTTCTTGGGCTCCAATTGAACTCGATTCAGCATTTCGGCATGTGCCTTTACTCTGGAATATATTTTTTGGATTTTAAATTTCTTGTAAACAGATCACAGATATGTTACGGTAAAAACTTGATTATTTGAACACTCAAAAATACGTACCATAATTGATCTTTAACACAGGTGGCAGCTTATTGCTGAGTGAAAGTCATGCAGAAGGCTCCTCTAGGAGCTTTCTGCATGACTTTCACCCAGCATTAACCCATTCCCACTTAGGCTATTTTTAGATCTAACCTCTTTGAAAAAGTCTACCCAAAAGGAACATTTACTAGAGAAAAAGAAAATATTCAGAATTGTGTAGTATTGAAACCATTCTGATAAATAGAGCATTTGCTCCTATGGAGCAAATGCTGTTTATCAGAATGGTTTCAAAAAGTGACTTTTACTGAGGCGCCAAAAGGCGTAAATATGCGGGAATGGGTTAAGCAGCCACCTGCCTACAAAGGCATAAATTCATTTCTAAAATTCCGTACATCATGATTATTATATATAGTTTTAATAATGGCACCATGAACAAGGGTTTTTTTTATGACTAAAAATGTAGAATCAGATCTTTATTATTTCGAGAGCAAACAGAGCAGACCCTGATCAGAGCTGTCTGATCTGTGTTGTCTCTTTGCAAAGGCGTGAAAATTCATATTTATGAAGTAAAGGGTTAAGGAATGATAAAGATCCGATTCTGTGGATTCTGCCATGGACAACAACTTCTTGTTGAGATGCCGTTATAAAAAGTTCAGCTAATTAATATTCATATCATTATTTCTTATATGAATATTCATGGAATAAATGGTTAAAAATGGTATATAAATAAGGGATTTTTAATATACTTGTGGTAATGGAATTACAAAGAGCAGACCCTGATCAGACAGTTTGTACAGGAACAATCTAATCTGGGTCTATTCTGTTTGCAAATGCATTAAAATGCATTAAAAAGAAGATCTATGAAGTTTGCAAAGACTTTAGTTTATAAGGAATGTCTGTGAAGTAAAGGATTAACCCCTTCCCTCATATAAACGCCTTTTCACGCATTTGCAAACAGAGTAGCCCAGATCAGATAAGTATTTGCTGCACAAGTTTTGGATGTGATGGTAGAAGTGATAATACTCCCTACACACAAGCGTTCATCAAAGTACAGTAGAATCTGCCTATAGTGGCCATATAATGAAAAACAGTGAGGGTCTACACCAGCAGGTGGATGCTCAATGCACGACAAAATACAGAAAGCTCCTAGGAGCTATCTGCATAACTGTTGTCCTGCATTCAGCCACAACCTGTCTTAACCCTTTCCTTTAAATAGACCTGTTTCACACATTTGCAAATGGAGTAGACCCAGATCAGACGGCTCCTAGAGGAGCCCTCTGATCAGGGTCTGCTCTGTTTGTTAGTGGAATTTGAAAGATCTATTTCTTTAGTATCTAAAATGGCTGTAATGTTCCACCTTCCATATTTCCATATTTCATTATAACCATTTTTGTCAATGAATATTCAGTACATATAAAAATTTGGACTAAAAACAGAACAGGGAAAGGGTTAAAAACCTAGAATTAGACTTATTTGGGTAGTCCATTTAGACAGGATTTTACTGTTTGTAATATGAATGATAAGTGGTCATACTCTAAAATATCAAATCCAAACAGTATTAACAATATGCACATCTCCTCTAGATGATGAAGCTTCCCATAGTTTCTCACATATGAGAAATGGACAACAGAAAAACAAACAGACCGACAGACATGGCAATGCCTATGTACAAACATTTAACTTCATTGTGAAGGTTCAATTATCCTAATTAACCCAAATATTCTGACAAACTTTGGCCAACAGTTTAGATCCACATCAAACTGTAGCTGAAGGAGTAATTAGCTCAGTCTACACTATTTACTACTCTATTATGTATATTTAACCCTTTCCTTCATATAAACACATTTTCATGCATTTGCAAACAGAGTAGACCCAGATCAGATGGCTCCTATAGGAGCCGTCTGATCAGGGTCTGCTCTGTTTGCTAAAGGAACTTGAAAGATCTGTTTCTTTACAATCTAAAATGGTTACACCTTCCATATTTCATTATAACTATTTTGTCCATGAATATTCAGTAGGTATTGAACTTTGGATTAAACATAGAATATCGATAGGGTTAAGCTTAATTTATTTATAATCAGAATGGTGCCAAATAGACTTACCAGCATATTGCTTTTATGATCAGGTTGGGACGGGAGATGCCATGACCTTATATCTAGGGTAAATATAGTACCTTGATAACTTACCTCATTGGTGGTCTCTTTTTGTTGACATTCTTTGGTGGTCTTTTTGTGTTGGGAGTCTTTGCTCTTAAGTCGGGCCAATACAGCTGGAGGTTTCAATTTCAAGACAGTGCTGCGCCTGCTGTACAATGATATGTATTCAATTTTAATTTCCATTCCACCTTATTAAATACAGCAAGGGATGTTTGTAAAACATGTATACCCCCAGACCCCCTGACCTTTGACTTAGTGACCTAAAAGCAATAGGGGTCATTTAGTGGTCATGATTAACCACCACAGCAAGTTTGAAGATCCTAAGACAAACTCTTGAGCAGTTATTGATCTGAAACAATTTCACCAGTTTAAGGTCATGGTGACCTTCACCTTTGACCTAGTGACCTAAAAAACAATAGGGGTCATCTAGTGCTCATGACTAAACACCACAGCAAGTTTGAAGATCCTAAGCCAAACCCTTGAGCAGTTATTGATCAGAAATTATTCCACAAGTTAAGGTCATGGTGACCTTGACCTTTGACCTAGTGACCTCAAAAACCATAGGGGTCATCTAGTGGTCATGACCAAGCACCACAACAAGTTTGAAGGTCCTACGCCAAGCGGTTTATCAGTTATTGATCGGAAGCCGTTTGATCTACCGACCGACCAACACGTGCAAAGCAATATTCCCCTATTTTTTCAAAAGGGGGACATAAAAATGGATGGGGCTTAGTCTTTTAGTTCATACCCATTTAATGTCTAAAACTCTATGCCAGCATCTTGATATTTTTCCTTTGTAAGTATAAAATAAAATGTGTTCATAATTGAAAAGCCAACATAAACAACTCTACCCCCAGGTGCAACATTTCTGCAAAGTTATATGGCTGTAGCTCAGGTGCTTTTTCAGTTATGCATCATACAAGCTGAAAACACCAACTGGCACCAAGTCAAGGACTATAACACTGCCAATACAGGATGCACAACTTTACAACACAATCAGTTTCATGAGTCTAAGTCAAATACTTCTGGAGATATGATCAACACAAAAAAATGACAGACAAATGTGTGTCTATAGGTAAAAATTCAGGGAAAATCCTAATAGAAGTGTAAGTGGAGTTGGACACACGAGACTTTCTACATCTAATATTAGGAATAAAAACAAAAGGTAACGATTTTTTTTCACGAAGAGCTGACTGTGTGCGGCGCCAACGCTTGTCTGATTTGGTGCTTGTCCAGCTAAATTAAACATTTTTGAAAAATATAAAGGGCCATAACTCCAAGATTTTGAAATCAACAGTTATGGTTCTTATGTTGGGGCCTTCCCCTCAATGAGATCTACTAACCTATGAAGTTTCATGTTGATACCTCTTATACTTTTCAAGTAATGAGCTACATTAAGTTTTTGCAAGCCAACGACAACAACGCCAACGCCTACGACTCAGTGATCACGAATAGCTCGACTTTTTTTCAAAACACACAAGCTTATATGTTTGCAGATAGAGATACTTCCCTTATGCAAAATCTACACTTTAATGCTTTTCCTCTGTGAAATTTTGAAATTATGATTTAGATGAGTTTGACACATAAGATTTTCTGCTACATCTTACATAAGCAAAAAAAGACAAACATTCTGTTAAATACAGTCCAAATTTGAATTCCTTCCTTTAAGAACATCTACATATGTACATGTATAACGGTTTTTAATCTGTGAAAGTTTGTAACAAATCTGATTATTTTTACTAGGTGGATCTGTAAGGTTATTGTAAAATGCTCAAGATGGCGGTCCAAGGGACTATATATCCCCACTGCATGAGAAGACTCTAACCCCTTTATTTAATAAATATTCATGAAAGAAATAATGACATCATGAACATTAACCCTTTACTCTATAGTAATATAGAGTAATTTCAATACCTTTGCAATGTAGACCCCTATCAGACAGCTCTGTAGGAGCTGTCTGATCAGGATATGCTATGTTTGTCTAGGGAAATACACAGATTTGATTCTACAGTTTATGCCTAGGCCAACAATTTTCTTGTTCATATGCACCTTGAAACAAGAGTGTGTTTGTGAAACACTTATGCCCCGACATTTGACCGTGAAGTATGACCTTGACCTTTGACCCATGGAGCAGGGAGTTTAACGCGACACATTGTCTTTGTCTTATGAACATCTGTGCCAGGTTATTTTGAAATCCATTCACAGATAAAATAGTTGCAGAAGGGACACGAAATTTGGGATGGACAGACTGGCGGAAGGACGGACAATGCAATTACTATATGCCTGCCATTGGGGGGGGGCATAAAAATCAAGCCAATTAATCTTCATATATACATTATTTCTTACCTTAATATTCACAGAGTAAACAGTTAATTACAATTTATATGCATTTTTTTGTAATGGCATATGAACACAAAAAGTTTTAGACATGGTAGATACAGTAGAATCAGATCTAGATTTTTCCATTTACAGATCAGATAGCTCCGAGCAGTTTTATCTGGGTCTACTCTGTTTGCAAAGGCACAAAAGGCATATATATGAACTTGAAGTAAAGAATTAATGTCAAGAAGCAAAGGCTGTTGGACAAGATTGCTTCACAAGGTACAGTACATTCTGCTTATAACAATATTCAGGGAACCTTGAGGTAAATATTACATCCAAATATTGTTACAAGCATTCTGGCCTGTCATAGCAATGCCATCTGAATATTATGCTATAAAGAAAATTGTAAGTATGCATGAATCACTGTTAGATAATCCGTTTTTAGTGTTTTTACTCAATTTTACCCTTTCCCTCATATAAATGCTTTTCACACCTTTGCAAACAGAGTAGACCAAGATCAGATGGCTCCTATAGGAGCCGTCTGATCAGGGTCTGCTCTGTTTACTTATGATATAATACAGATCTGTTTCTACAGTTTCTGCCATGGTAAAACATTTCCTTGTTCGTAATGCTGTTAAAAATGCTGCCAATTAATATTTGATATAGCAAACCAGTAAAATCAGAGTAATGACCCTGACATAACAATTTTCAACAAAATCGAACAATATCTAAATTTCCATCAACCAGACAACCATTGTTTACCATGACAACCGATACTTTCGTAACACCTACCAATCATTTTGGAATACTAAAGTATACCCGACCATACCAACTTTTAGCAAAATCGAACAATGTCTAACTTTTGACCAAACAGAGACCATCACTCAGTTACCATGGCAACCAATACATTCAAAACATCTACCAATCATTTGGAGTACTGAAATATCCCAATTTACCAGTTTTCAGCAAAATCGAACAATATCCAAAATTTCATTGAACAAAGTCTAAAATTTCACCAATCAGAACCCACCATTCCATTACCTACCATGGCAACCAATATTCAAAATACCTACAAATCAAGTCAAAGTGCTGAAATATCCTAAGATACCAATTTTCAACAATAAAACAATATCTAACTTTAGTTAACAATATATAAATTTCTACCAGTTAGAGCCCACCATGTTTACTATGGCAATTTTTAAAAAACAAAAAAAACAACAAAAAACACCCAGATTTAGATGCACATCTGCACATAACCAGCTATGTTCATACGAGAAATGAGATTACAGTGTAAGAATAGTAATAGGAAGAAACTTAGTAAACACAATATGTCCCCACCCCACTCCGCAACTTTGTTTTGGGAGTTTAATATGCTTTTGTCATGCTTATAAATATCAAAGTTTTATGGAAATTCTTCATAATTTGATGAAAGAATTCAAAGTTTTAACAAATCAAACATTTATTAGTTTACACATTGAATGAAACTAACTTAGCTGTTTGCTTTATTAAACCTTATCTTCAAACATAGAAGACCCAGATGAAATGGTTCCTATAGGACCCGTCTGATCAGTCTGCTCTGTTTGATTATGAAATAATAAACATTTTGTAGATCAGTTTCTACAGTTTCTGCCATGATAAAATATTCCACTGTTCATTTCCGGAATAAAAGCAATTCTTTATGTTCATTCTTGAGGACATGATTATTATATTTATCCAGTCACCAGGCTTCTCTAGTGACATAATAAAGGGGGTGCAAATAAACTTAGGTTTATTAGGTTACTTCCGGTAGTGGAAGGTTTATTAGGTTAGTAGATAGGCGTAATGATTCTATAACCATGGAACTATTTTAGTTTTCTGTAAATATTCATAAACATGTTGATGGAATAGATCTAACAGATCTATTTGGTCACCAGAAGAATTATTCAAATGAGAAAAAAAAAAAAAATAATTGGCTACAGCTGGATTCGAACCCGCGCCTGATCCTACAAAAACTAATTCTAATCTCTCTACAGACGTCGCCCTTACCGATTACGCCACCGAGGCCACATACAAAATGACGTTGATTTATCACTTTTATTAATTTAATCCACCGCTGGCAAAACCCGTTTTTGATAAAATCAAACCTGGAAGCAAAGATTGACAGATAAATAGTAAATGTTTTCTTTTCACTCTCATGATTATTTGATTGATAAACTCTTACAGTGGCGGTGATAGTCATAAACCTAAATATAGCCTGTTCAGTTCCATCGATTTCTGAGTGACGTTAGGTAGAATCTAAAAATAGAAACCGAGACTACGTAACTCGAATTTGACCAAAGAATATAGACCATGTCTGTTTGAAATAACTTATCGACCCTCGATTCAAATCATCTTATTTTTCAAATTCAACCACGTTTCCCTTCTAGTAATACAAGTATCGAAACTATATTCCTCTGCGGTAGCTCATTAGATCTATTTACGTCTAAATGGAAGTGAAAAGGGAGGGATCCGTTGATCGAAAAACTGCATTTTCAATGTAAATTATTTCAAGAGTGTTATGAGTCTGT
The DNA here is from genome assembly GCA_963576725.1 of Azorinus chamasolen. Lineage (NCBI taxonomy): Eukaryota > Metazoa > Mollusca > Bivalvia > Cardiida > Solecurtidae > Azorinus > Azorinus chamasolen. The sequence goes on along the minus strand of OY755236.1, from coordinate 88,109,836 downwards.
AAAAACGACATTTAAATATATTGACTAGATAAATCGAATAATAGGTTAGTGCCGTAGATGGGACGCCTTTATCCGACTCGGAGAGAAAACAGTTGAGGCTCGGCAAGCCTCGCCTCAACGTTTTCTCCCCTCGTCGGATAAAGCGTCCCATCTACGGCACTAACCTATTATTCTCTATATATATATATATTCATGAGGTAAGGGCTAAGGAGTTTTTATATGACCAAGTACCTTCTCTCGTTGTTGAAATACTTCAAAAAGTCATCAAAGATGGTTTCTGCTGACTGGTTCCAGAACTGTATTTCTTCGCGCAGAAATGAGAACTCCTTCTCTTGACTTCTCTCCTGGTCTATATCACTGAGTATAAGTTTATCATCATGATGGATAGTAAATGCCAGTGGAGTAAAATATACAGAACATGTCTGGCACAACAAGCATCTGCCTGACTCATAATACAGTTTTTGTGGCTTAAGGTGGGCTACAGTTTCCACGGTGGTATTAGAATGTAACACTTTTGTATGACATACTTCAAACCCATTCATAAAGACTGCTGTTGTCAGCAATTCTTTTTCTGGCAATAGTGAAACAATGCTGCCATGAGATTGTTTTTCTTTTTCAATTTCATCACGTTCTTCCCTACTGCCACTATAAACAACTTTCTTATTGCTTGTGTCTGTAGCTTTATCAATGTTTTCATGCTGGGTATCAACATTCTTACTATCATTACTATCAAATGCTGAAGGAAGATCATCGTCTTTGGATGCTCGATCCTTTTGTGGTGTTTTTAGGTTCTTTTTAGCCCTTTTTAACCACGTAAGGCACGAACTGTTTGAAGAAGCATCCACATTGGTTTCATGATGAGATACTTTTTCTGTGTTGTTTGTATTTTGACTGGTACCACTGTTTGGCATATTTTGATCATCAACAACGGAACTTTGTTCAAGGTTAGATACATCTTTCTCTCTTTCACTTGTATCATCTTCGTTATTATCTTCAAGTTGTCTTGAAGCATTTTCTAGCCGAGAGCCAAAATGCTTATGACGAGATCTTCTCCTACTTGGTGTATCCGGAATATGTTTGTCCTCATATTTTCCTGCATTCTCTTTGTCCTCAGACTTATAGAACAGCTCATCATCAATAAATCTAGAATGACCAGTTAGGTTCAAACTGACTTCATTGCTGCTTTCATTTTGACATGTTTCTTTTTCACTGATACAGTGTGTATCTTTCATGAATTTTTCAACTTGTTTTTTAAGAGGAGAATTAACAGTTTCAACATCTTGATTAGTGTCAAGCTGATTTTCAGTTTCTGAGTCTGCTTTGTTCACATCTTCATCTTGTCTGAATATACTGTGAATAGGTGGTATATTTGGTGCCAACTCCCTTAATGCTGGTGGTGCTGGTGTCAATGGCATCAAGGTTGGGCTAAGAGGATATTCCAAGGCTACTCTTTCACTCTCTGTAGTCTCCTCTTGAGATTTACCTTTGAATAATGTATGAACAGATGGGATATGAGGGGCCAGCTGCCTTAGTGCAGGTGATGCAGGTGTCATCGGCATCAAAGCAGGGCTAAATGGATTTTCAAACGTATTGTTGGCAACATCTAGATTATCCTTGTCTGCAAAATCTTTGACAGCATATTTTGCATCACTTTCTCTGTCTGCACTGTTTTGTGAACTACCTTTTGAGGATTCTTCAATACTTTGCTTAAGCTTTTCTTGATCTCGATCTACCTTAGACACTGGACAGGCTGGTAAAGAATTTTCAATATCAATAAGTTCAATGTCATCTTCATCCAACTCTTCAATATGAATTTCCAAAATGTTACATGGTTCTGTCTCAAGAATTGCATCAGTTGTATGAGAATTGCTTTCTGGGTTTTCTGAATTAAAGTCAGAATAATGTTTTTCTGTAACAGTTTCTCTGTTTTGATCTGGTGTTATTTTCTGTTTCATGTGACTACAATTTATTTCACCCATTAAACTGTCAAAGATATTCTTATCCCTTTGACTCTTATTTATGCTGCTTGTTGAATTTTCAGCTATATCTTTATTGAATTCACTGGCTTGTATTGAAGTAGATTCTGAATGAAGTTTTAGATTTTTAGGCTGATATGAAGGCTGGCAAGCAGGAAGATTTGTATGAGTAGCTTTTATCTGTCCTTTGCTATAAGACCCCTCATACGTTTCTTTGCATGCTTTTGTCTCATTGTTTAGGTCACAATCATCATCTGATTTAGTTTTATTTATTTTTTCTTCCATTAATGCAATTTTAGCATCAATCATCTTTTCATTCTTTTTATCATTATTCACAGAGTTGGTGCACTCATTACTTGTTCTATTTTCTGACTCTTGCGTATCGTGAAATTCTACTGACCTCTGTAAACTGATCTTTTGTGCTTCAAGTTGCTCATCATCACTATCCTCATTAACTTTTTTCTCACTTTTTTTAAACAGAAATCTTTTGGTAGCTTTACTTGAACTTGTTACAAGTGATAAGTTTCTAGGTGCAGTGCTCTTTGTCAGTGATTTCTTCTTGGTGGAAGGATTTTGTCTTAATTTCTTCAGCAGATCCTCCTTCCGTGTAAGAATTTCTGGTTTTGGTTGAGCATGTGAAACTCTCGGCTTGTTCTTTTTGAAAAGCATTTGTTTTTGGTTTTGTTCAGGAGTATTTCCACTAAATTCAGATAAGTGTACATTCTCTCTGTTTTTGTCTAGTTTTTCAAATCTTGGTTTGGAGAAATGCTGGGTTGTATTATTTACGGTGTCATTCTGTTCAATTTGAAGCTCTGTAAAAATGCCTGACTGTTCAATACTGTCCTTTGCTGACAATGAGGAATTTTCAGCAGACTCATCTTTTTGCCTGTTTATAGTATCCACTTTCTTTGAAAGTTTATTTGGTGTATGTTTACCACCTAATGGAATGAACTCATTGTTCTTCCATACATTTTTGCTATCACTTAATTTATCCTTATCACTCCTGACAATATGCTCACTTTGTTCTTCTTTCTTTTGTTCTTCACTTAAAGATCTCTTTCTTTTAACTACCATATTTTCTAAACTAGTTCCTTCCTTTATCTGATCAACACTTGAAGGTTTATTTCCTTCAACAACTGTACTATCTAGACTATGGTCATTCTTTTGCTCATGCCTTAAAGATCTACTTGGTGTATCTACTTTCGTTTCTAAAGCAGGTCCTTTCTTTAACTCTTCATTTGTACATTTCTTTATTTTCTCTACCTTCCTTTCTAAAGGTGTTCCTTTCTCCATCTGATCATCACTTGAAGGTTTATTTCCTTTATCAACTGTCCTATCCAGACTATATCCATCTCTCTTTTGCTCATCACTTGAAGATCTACGTGGTGTAATTATTTTTAGTTCTAAAGGAGAATCTACATTTTGCTCTAAACTTGCGGATCTGTTTCTTTTAACTACCTTTGTTTTTAAAGATGATCCTTCCTTTATCCGATCACCACTTGAATGTTTATTTCTTTTAACACCTGTCCTCTCTAATATATGTAGTTTCTTTTGCTCATCAGTTGAAGATTTACCTGGTGTGTCAATTTTAACTTCTAGAGCAGGTTTTTTATTTTGCTCTGCACTTGAAATACTGTTTGTTTTAACTACCTTTGTTTCTAAAGATGTCCCTTCCTTCGTCTGAACACCACTTGGAGGTTTATTTCCTTTAACAACTGGCCTATCTAAACCGTGTTCTTTCTTTTGCTCATCAGCTGAAGATCTACATTGTGTATTTACTTTAACTTCAAAACCAAGTCCTTTCTTAAGCTCTTCGTTTCTTGATATATCTCTTTTAACTATGTTTGTTTGTAAAGAAGTTTCCTCTTTAGTTTGATCATCAACTGAATGTCTATTTCCTTTACAAACTGTCCTACCTAGACTATGTCCATTTCTCTTTTGCTCATCACTTGAAGATCTATGTGGTGTATCTATTTTTACTTCTGCAGCAGAGCCTACATTTTGCTCTACACTAGCACATCTATTTCTTAGACCTATGTCTGTTTCTAAAGATGTTAATTCCTTCATCTGATCACCACTTGGAGGTTTATTTCCTTTAACAACTGTCCTATCTAGATTACATCCATCTCTCCTTTGCTCATCACTTGAAGATCTACTTGGTGTAACTATTTTTACTTCTAAAGTAGGATCTTTATTTTGCTCTAAACTTGCAGATCTGTTTCTTTTAACTACCTTTGTTTTTAATGATGATCCTTCCTTCATCCGATCACCACTTGAATGTTTATTTCTTTTAACACCTGTCCTCTCTAATATATGTTCTTTCTTTTGCTCATCATTTGAAGATTTACCTGGTGTATCAATTTTAACTTCTAGAGCAGGTTTTTTATTTTGCTCTGCACTTGAAATACTGTTTGTTTTAACTACCTTTGTTTCTAAAGATGCCCCTTCCTTCGTCTGATCACCACTTGAAGGTTTATTTCCTTTAACAACTGGCCTATCTAGACTATGTTCTTTCTTTTGCTCATCAGCTGAAGATCTACATTTTGTATTTACTTTAATTTCAAAACCAGGTCCTTTCTTTAGCTCTTCATTTGTAGCTATGTCTCTCTCAACAATGTTTGGTTGTAAAGAAGTTTCCTCTTTCGTTTGATCATCACCTGAATTTCCTTTACCAACTGTCCTATCTAGACTATGTCCATCTCTATTTTGCTCATCACTTGAAGATCTATGTGGTGTATCTATTTTAACTTCTGCAGCAGAGCCTATATTTTGCTCTACACTAGCATATCTATTTCTTTGAACTACATTTGTTTCTAAAGATGTTAATTCCTTCATTTTATCACCACTTGATGGTTTATTTCCTTTAACAACTGTCCTATCTAGATTACATCCATCTCTCTTTTGCTCATCACTTGAAGATCTACGTGGTGTAACTATTTTTAGTTCTAAAGGAGAATCTACATATTGCTCTAAACTTGCAGATCTGTTTCTTTTAACTACCTTTGTTTTTAAAGATGATCCTTCCTTTATCCGATCACCACTTGAATGTTTATTTCTTTTAACACCTGTCCTCTCTAATATATGTTCTTTCTTTTCCTCATAATTTGAAGATTTACCTGGTGTGTCAATTTTAACTTCCAGAGCAGGTTTTTTATTTTGCTCTGCACTTGAAATACTGTTTGTTTTAACTACCTTTGTTTCTAAAGATGCCCCTTCCTTCGTCTGATCACCAATTGAAGGTTTATTTCCTTTAACAACTGGCCTATCTAGACTATGTTCTTTCTTTTGCTCATCAGTTGAAGATCTACATTTTGTATTTACTTTAATTTCAAAATCAGGTCCTTTCTTTAGCTTTGTAGCTATGTCTCTTTTAACTATGTTCGTTTGTACAGAAGTTCGCTCTTTCGTTCGAATATCACCTGAATGTCTATTTCCTTTACCAACTGTCCTATCTAGACCATGTCCATCTCTCTTTTGCTCATCACCTGAAGATCTATGTAGTGAATTTATTTCAACTTCTGCACCAGATCCTCTATTTTCCTCTACACTTGTGAATCTATTTCTTTGAACTACATTTGTTTCTAAAGATGTTAATTCCTTCATCTGATCACCACTTGAAGGTTTATATCCTTTAACAACTGTCCTATCTAGATTATTCTCATTCTTTGGTACATTGTTTATATTGTGTGGATCAATCTTCTCATTAACATTACTGTTAGATCTACCTTGTTCTGTCTCAAACACAGCATGGATCTTTGATAATGTTTCTACATCTATTCTCAATTTGTCTGTCGAATTTAAACTGATTGCATTTTCTATACATAATTTAGTTTCTTTTTCATTTGTTTTTTCCTTCAATGATATTTCTGATCTGTCAGTAGCAACTGTTGATAATGTACTAACACCCATTTCTGATATGTTTGCAATTTGCCTACCATCAGACATTTGCACATTTACATTTGTCTTTACCAGAGTTGGGTCAGATATTGTTTCTTTTTGTTTAAACTTCTTAGACATGATAGCACTCCACTGATCTAGAGTAATCAACATGGAAGAATCAGGAGCATGTTTTTGCATAAATCTTTTTATACTTTTGTTGAAAGGATCAAACAAATCTTTCTTTTCATTTCTAGTACCATGTGAGTCTTCTCCATTTTCAGCATGGTATAACTGTTTCATGGAATTGTCAGATTCATTTAGATGCTTTTCAGATAACAATTCATTATTAGTTTCCATATCTTCACCATCTTTTCTGTCCTTTCTTTCACTAGAAGAAACAGATTCATCACTCAACTCACACTTTTTAGTAACTTTTCCCTGGAGTAATACAGCCTCAGTGCTTTTCTGAGTTAGGTCTCTTGATGTTTTTGCTTCAACTTTCTGATTTTCAGTCTTTGAACTTTCACCAAATTCAGTGTCTGTATTAATATATTTACCAATTTCAGGATCTGTTTTGGTACATTTATCACATTTATTCTCTGATTTTGTATATTTACTGGCTTCATGCGTTTCTGTACATATGCCACCATCAGTGTCTGTCTTTGCACATTTACCAGCTACATTATCCATCACAATACATGTACATTTATCAGTTGCACCATCCACTTTTGTGTTTTTATCAATTTGACTCTCATTTTTTGCACACTTGTTGACTCCATTTTCTATTTTTGTAACAACTTCTGCACTGTTTGACTTTGCACATTCACCAACCCCACTCTCTCTTTGATTGTCTAGTTCTCTTTCTGTATTTGTAAATACTTCAACTTTATCATATTCAGCATCTTCTTTCCTCACTATTGTTGTTTTTTCAACATCTCTCTCATTTTTCTTGTCTTCAACAGAAACTGCTAAAGGAGTTTCACAGCCACCCCCACTTTCCTCATCCTCTGGAGAATGATTACTGTCTTTTGCATTTTCCTCTTTATTAACACTTTTCTGATCAATCTGTTCAATCTCATCAGGCTCACTTCTGTCAAAACTCTCTTCACTAATAGTTTCATACAATGTGTTTTCACCAACTGGATCACTTTTTTCAATGCAAACTTTTCTTTTGAAGTCAGGGTTTATCCACTTAAATGGATTTTTTATGGGTTTGTTCTGTATATTTCGCTTTTGATTATTTGAATTTAGTAATGGTTTGTTCCTGTGCTGCGGTGGTGTACGGTTTTCCATCTTCGAGTCATCTGACCAATTCCTTTCATCTGACCACTGTTTTGTTTCAAAATTGTACACAGTGTTTGTTGTTGTTCTAGATGCATCATCATTCTTAATTTTCTGTTTCTTTGCATGGTTTAAGCGGTTTTTATTTAAATCGGAATGTGAAGATTTTTCACTTAAATTATTCTCATAGGTTCTTTTTCTTGATGTTTTTCTCGGACCTGTTGAAGAACTTCCTGAATTATTTGATGATAAAGGGCCCTCTGAGCTGCTGGTAGAGGAAGAACTTGACGACAAGCTTCCAGTAGATGATTTTGAGCTGCCCCTCCTACTCCTTGATGAACTCCTTGACTGCTTTCTTGCCTTCCTTGACACACTTTTAGATTGTCTATTTGTAAATGGACTTCTTTGCCTTCTTGTTCTTGATGAACTTCTTGATGATCTTCTTCTGGATGAACTTCCTGATCTTCTATGTGGTGACAAACTTCTTGATCTTCTGTCATTTTTTGGACTGCACTTCGTATTTTTTCTGACTTCCCTAGAGGCATAATGGTCTTTTATGCCATTTTTATGGGAGCTTCTACTGTAGTTATTACTAGACCTTATATTCCTGGCCATGTTTGGTGATTCTGAAGAATACGGACTTTGTGACCTTCGAGGATATTTTGAATCAGATGGCTTTGTATAATTTTCTCCTTGATATTGTGAATTTTGAAACCTTTTTCTCTTATCAGGAGTTCTGGACTTTGATCCATCATCTGGACTTCTTGATCTTCTAGACTTTCTATGAAAAGATGAGGTAGTGTGTTGTCTATCACGATTGTAATCATGAGTGTCATAGTCATCATTTCTAGGTCCACTTCTTTCTCTCCCTGGAGAACCTGAGATTCTTCTTGATTTAGGTGAAATTAAATCCCTTAAATCTTGTGGCCTCCTATGAGCAGATTCATTTGATCTGTTTTCTCCATACCACTGATTGTTTGAATGTCTATCTGTAGCTTCGCTGCCTCTCTGGTAATATTCATTTTCATTATAATATTCACCATGCATATTGTAACCCCTTCCATATGCCTGGGGATTGAAATCACTGTGCCCTCTACCTCTCCCTCTGCCTCGCCCTCGGTGTCCTCTAGACATGTATCTGTTCCCATTCATTCTGTTTTCTTCATTAAAGTAATTTTCTTTGAAATGTTCTGCTCCATCAGAGGAATCAATCATGTGGACCATATCTGGCCTGTATGAACAACTCTGTCGAGTAGTATTGAACCTGAAATTACATACAGAGGAGACCATTAAAACCCCAGAAAAACAATGATTTCTTTATGAATATCATATTACATGCTAGTAAAATGTTTGGCACTCTTTCGAGTACCAAAAACAAACAAGGAGAAGAGTTTGGATGTTTAATATAAGCTAAGCCATGGCTTTAAAAACTAATATTTGTACTAAACAAGCCATGGTTATTTCTTTAAACCTTGTTTCCTGTTCACTTCTCATTTATACACCAGACCACATCAGGATTACTTCAAAAGTTAATAACACCTAAAAAATCAGTTCAGCAATGGGGTATAATGCAATGCTCAATACGCATTTTTAAGCCTTTGCAAACAGAGTTGACCCAGACGAGACCTTGCCTATAGGAGCAGTCTGATCAGGGTCTGCTTTGTTTGCTTTGATGTAATTATAATGTAGACCTGGTTCTCCAGTTTCTGTCACGATAAAAATTAATTTGTTCATAATGCTGGCATAAAAAATTTAAGTGAAGTAATATTCATGATGTCATTATTTCTTGCCTCCAGTTTCATAGAGTTAAAGGTTAAGCATTAACAAAACAAAATCTCCTGAACCTTTTACTCCATGGACTTTCATACAAGAAAAAAAAGTAGTAAAGTCAAGCAGGAAGAAATAATTATATCATGAATATTAATTAACTGACATTTTATGTATACATGTATATGAAGGAAAGGGTTAGGACAAATATTGAAGTCTGAAGTATTAATTTAGATCTGATCCTACAGTTTATGTCTAGGGTAAAACTTCCCTTGAATATCTTACATAATAACAATTTAGTTAAAAAGTCCTTAAGTGATCAATTCATACATAAGGGAAAGGGTTAATAAGGTAGACAGAATAGAAAGCTTTTGTTGGAGAATCCATATTCCTGACCAGAAAAAGAAAACCTACAAAGATATCAACAGCAAACTCAAGATATTAAATGTTGCACCATATTATACAAATCAGTTGTACATGTTGCATCGTAACCCCTTCCCTAATATAAACACATCTTCACAACTTTGCAAACAGAGTAGACTCAGATCAGATGGCTCCTATAGGAGCCATCTGATCAGGGTCTACTCTGTTTGCTTATGGAATTATATAGATAAGGTCCTACAGTTTTTGTCCAAGCCAACAAACTGATTAAGTTACATTATAAAATTAAGTTAATGAATACATATTCAGTAGGGAAAGAGTTAATCTGGAATTAACCATACTGCCATAGAATGGTACCCTCTTTCAATCCAATAACTTTGAAAGTTTAATACAATGTGCATTATTAGGATTTTTCTCTCTAGCATGGATAGAATGTTATACAACTAAATAAAACATATTACATTTTACAGCAAATTATCAAACAAATAACAATGAAACAAACAAACAAACAAATGAAACAAACAAAACAAATAATGATGGTACATGTGTATCTAATGATTAACATATCATGAGTGTGAACATAAACATACATTAATAATGTTGATGATGACAATAACCATGATGATGATAATGATGATGATGGTGATGATGATGATGATGGTGGTAATGTAAGGCTCAAGCTAGAGGACCGCTAGAGAGAAAAAGTCTCCCTTACCCTGCTCACTTCACCCCATTTTGAGCTTAAGGAGAAATAAATAAAACTTAAAGGGAGGTACAACTTCTCCCTGAATTATACTAAATTTCTCCCTCATAGACAGCAAAATTTGCCTTTGAAATTTTTCCATTATAAAAATTCAGCTAATAAATGTTTGTGCGGTCATAATTTCTTACATGAATACTGAACAGGCAAAGGGTTAATACAGACAACCCAATAGCTATAACTGGAAAAATTAGCATTGTATGGAACTGGTTGTCAAATCCACATGAGATACTAACCAGGACTGAAGATAGGACACATTCTAAATTATAAAAATCTCTCATTTCTCAGCCAAATACTATCTTGCTGTAACTCATTAGAAATCTCCTCAGAGAGGCGATTCAAATGAGTTGTAACAAGATAGAGTTTGGTTGAGAAATATCAAAATATTTTAACACAAGTAATTTTTCATCTGCAACAATAATTATTGTTGTCTGCTTAAATTCTTAAAATTTCTCTCGTTTTTTTTATTTCTTTTCAAAAGCATGGTCAAAGTATCAAACAGTTTGGCAACTAATGAGACGCCACATCATGCGGCTTCTCATCTGGATCCAAACCTTTTTGGATAGGTAGTCACAGCATAAGTTTCTGATTAGCCTTCAAAATAACTGGAAGAGTTTACAAAATATTAAAATGAAAGATATAACCTATAGTCTACTACACAAATATCAAAGTTTCAAAGTAATTTCATTCATGTAAATATATTTCTGGTAAAACATGGAAATATAGTGGTTCATGACTTAATACCATACAAAAAGTTTCTAACCTAACATATTTACGCTATGTATCAGGACACCAATTTCCTCTCTTCACTGCTTTCTCAAGCTAAATTTAGTCAATTCTGCACTGTTCTAATACATTGAGAAAATAAATGGACTGGTAAATAGTGTAGAACATGACCAAACTGCCCCTGAAATAGCAGTCTGATCAGGGTCTAGTCTACACTACTTGCCTTAGTTTATCTGGCTCAATATCTTGGGTGATAACCTCATTCCTGTAGTATTCACAATTAGTCCCCCATATCTATATCATATTTATAGCAACATGCAAAAGAGTTTTTTATATGATGAACTGATAAAAGAAGGATGTAGTATGAACAATGAAAATTAAGGTATGAACTGAACCCATAAACAGTTGAATAATTAAAACTGGCTCCTCCACTTTCTGAATATGAAGTCTTTACTCAATAAATACTCCTTTCTAAGCCTTAGCAAACAGAGTTGACCCAAACCAGATGGCTCCTATAGGAGCGTTCTGTTTTACTTTCACCTTGCTTTAAGCAACCACCTGCCCTAAATACCAATTAATGAAAACAATTTAGTGGCCGTTATAGAGAGGTTTTACTGTAGAATAATATAGATATGATTCTACAGTTCCTGCAATGGCCCAAATTTCCTGTGTTCAAAATATATAATCACAGGGGTCTGTACCACTTCATGGGGCTCTATATGCACTATATTATGTATTACTGTATAGTATATATAGACTGTCGTGAAGCGGTATAGACCCCTGTGATAATAATGCCATTATAGAAAATTTTAAGAATATTCATGATGTCATTTTTTCCTACATGAATATCCATGGAGTAAAGGGTTAATTAAACATATCAAAGTATCAAATTTTTTGACTGAAGAATATGAACTTCATGACAAACAGTGCAGACCCCTAATCCAATGGCTCCCTCAGGAGTCCTTTGATAATTGGTCTTGTAGACATGGTTTTAACACTTTAAGAGTTGACCCTTTACTCCATGAATATTCATGTAAGAAATGACATCCTGAATATTAATTAGATTACTTGCTATAATAGCACATGGAACACAGGACATTTTGGCCATGGCAGACACTGTAGAATCATAAATATAATATATCAAAATCAAACAGAGCAGATCCTGATCAGACGACTCCAACAGAAGCCACCTGATCTGGGTCTATTCTGTTTGCAAAGGCTTAGAAATGCATATTTATGGTGTAAATGGTTTAACATGAAAAGCAGAAACTGTACCAGTGAAAAATGATTCAAAACAAGGACAACATAACATATGACTGAATACAATGATCACAAGACAATGACTGAATGCAATGATCACAAGACAATGTGGGCAACGACACAATGGATTAGTACCAATTTTTTCTTTCCCTGTCATGGTTTGGCCCCATCTTGTGCCATGGCATTCTGTCCTCCCAATTATTAAAGTAACCAGGTCGATGCCTGAAATAGTACAGCATTTCTCTTTAAATCTGAATGCAATTAACATATTCATATCAAACAACAGATCATTTAACTATAAAGCAAAAAACAACAAAAAAACATGTTTTCCATTGAAATCAATATTTTCCAACAAGCATTAGGACTGGTTAATATGGTGTCAAGATTACAAGATTCATGTGGTTTAACTCTAATCATGTTGGAATGACTCATCATTATCTACACTCCATCTAGTATGAATTCGTCCATAAATACGCCTTTGCAAACAGACTCGACCTAGATCAGACGGCTCCTATAGGAGCTGTCTAATCAGTCTGCTCTGTTTGCTTATGATACAATAAAGATATGATTCTACAGTTTCTGCAAAGTCCAAATAAACATTCTAATTAATATTCATAATGTCATTTATTCATGGAGGAAAGGATTAACCCTTTTAAGGTAAATATTCAATGTTTAATCATAGTGTCTGTTTGGTACAAAAGGCTGAAATTTGCTAAAGGATTATGAACAACAAACAGTGAAGACTCTGATTTGAGGGTTCCTCAATGGGCGCTCTGATCCTGGTTTACACTGTTTGCAAATGCTAGTACGTTAATCCATTAAAATTTTTCCTCATAGCGTATTTTTAGATCCAACCACTTTGAATAAATCTACCGAAAAGGAGCATTAACTAGAGAAAAGGAATTTTTTTAGAATTTTGTAGTTTGAAACCAGTGATAAATAGATTATTTGCTCCAATAGGAGCAAATGCTCTATTTATCACAATGGTTTCAACAGGTGACTTTTAGAGGCGTAGAAAGGCGTATTTATGGAGGAAAGGGTTAATATCCAATATTCAAAGGGTTAAAATCCCAGGTATCAGAGCTTAACCCAAAGGTTTCTACTTCATGAATATTTAAGTATGAATATTTATGTAAGAAATCAATGTATACTAAGCAGATTAAATTTAAAATGGCACATGAACGCGGTATTATTTTGCAACATTTGGCAGAAACTCAAGAATCAGATCCATATTATTACATTAGCAAACAGAATAAACCCTGATCAGACGGCTCTTAACCCTTTCCCTCATATAAACTTGTTTTCACCCATTTGCAAACAGAGTAGACCCAGATCAGACGGCTCCTAGAGGAACCGTCTGATCAGGGTCTGCTCTGTTTGCTTAAAGTATTTGATAGAACTGTTCCTTTAGTTTCTAAAATGGCTACAATATTCCACCTTGCATATTTCAATATACCTATTTTGTCAATGAATATTCAGTAGATATTGCAAGTTGGAATAAACACAGAACAGGGAAAGGGTTAAAAAGGAGCTGTCTGATCTGGTCGTACTGTTTGCAAAGGCATTAAAAGGTGTATTTATGAAGTAAAGGGTTAAACTGCTCCATTATAAGTTTATAACATATGAAGAGCTACCAAGCAATAGTATCCGGTCTGCGTTAATTAGCCTAGTAACTTTGAGTAAGTAAAGTATCTGATGTGATATAGCATAATCTAACCTATTCAACATTAAGTGAATTTTGCCTGATAGTACTGTTGTCAGTCTAAATTCTGATAGTACATGTACATGTATACACCAAATTATTTTGTTTGTAAACTGGATCCAAACTGCTCGACAAGACCAGCAAATATTCACAAGAGTGTGGAAAAGGGTTGGTTTTTGTTGTGCTGGTCCATCAGGAGGAAAGGAAATGATAAACTCTCTAATTATATCATTCTATTACACCTGTAAAAAAAACAACATTGTATACAATCATGTACTGAAGAATTATCAGGAGATAATAATTATGAGGTGTACAGATCTATCCAAATGTCTCATTTCTCAGCCAAAGCCTATTTTGTTGGTTCTCATTGGAACTGCCCCAGAGAGGTCAATCTAATGTCGAGTACCCATGAGATAGGGTTTGCTGGAGAAATACACACACAAAATTATTATCTTGATTTCCTACATAGTCCTTTTAACAACACCCCTTAACTCCATGAATACTTGTGTAAAAATTAATTATACATGTATCATGAATATGCATTACATTGTTATAACAGCACATGGACACAAGAAGTTTTGGCCATGGCAGAAACTGTAAAATCATATCTATATTATTTCAGAAGCCAACTGACGACCTGGATCAAATGTCTCCTACCAGAACCATCTGATCTGGGTCTACTCTGTTTGCAAAGATACAGAAAGATGTGTTTATGGAGTAAAGGGCTAACCCTTTCCCTGTTCAAATAATGAAGTACCGGGGTAATGAATATTTATTAACTGAATTTTTATAAAGGCATAATTATGTACACACAAGTTTCCGGTACTTGGTAGAAACTATACAGTCAGATCTACTATAATTTCATAAGCAAACAGAGCAGACCCTGATAAAATGGCTCCTGCATAATCTTTAGGTCTACTCAGTATTCTTGTTTACATGATGCAAAGGGTTGAGTATTCTGACAGATAAAATTAGGCAAAAGTATAGACCCAGATCAAACAGCTGCTGAAGTAGCCATATGCTCAGGGTCTTCACTGTTTGCTATGTTAGTCTAATTTAAAGTTATCAAAAGGGTGCAAAATTGAACGATACAGATTTACAACTGGCTGAGAGGGAAAATTGGCTGTCTGACTATTTAAGGTAAAACTGATATCCAGAGATCTGACAGCTGATACTCCATCATTACCCTTATTACCATAAGTATTCAGAGTTAACCCTTTTCTCCATAAAAAATATGCCTTTCTACACCTCAGTAATAACCACTTCTTTAAACTATTGTGATAAATAGAGCATTTGCTCCTATAGGAGCAAATGCTCTATTAATCACAATGGTTTCAAACTACAAAATTCTAAAATTTTACTTTTCTCTGGAAAATGCTCCTTTTGGGTAGATTTATGAAAAGAGGTTGGGTCTAAATACAGCGTATGGAGTAAAGGGTTAAGGTAGACACTTGCATACCTTGGTTAACCATTTACTCCATAAATACACCTTTCTACAGACTAGACCCAGATCAGATGGCTCCTGTAGGAGCTGTCTGATCAGGGTCTGCTCTGTTTGGGTATGATATAAATAATATAGATATGACTACAGCTTCTGTCATGGCCAAAAATTTGTCTCCATGTGGTATTATAGCAACTAATCTAATTAATATTTATGCTGTCATTATTTCTTACAGAAACATTCATGGAGGAAAGGGTTAACTCTTTCCTTATTGAATATTAAAGTAAGAAATAATGACATCAATAATATTTATTTGCTGCATATGCAAACTGTATTTCTTGATATTGGTAGAAATTAGAAAATTATAATTTCATAAGCAAACAGAGCAGACCCTGATCCGACAGCTCCTACAGTGCCATCTGATCTGGGTCTACTCTGTTTGCAAAGGCATGAAAAGGTGTACTTATGCCGTAAAGGGTTAAGGTTATGGGGTCATGAACCTGTCAACCGATCTACCTCTTATTCAGTTAACATATCGGTATGTATACATGTACATTAAAATGTACATTACTGTCAAGGAGAGCCACACTTGTGACAGCAGTATATTGCATGATGACAAGTTGACCAGGTCATGTCAATTATTTCTTACACTTCCTTCTTGGTTGGTCACTGTTATCACACACACATAGAATTCCTGAAAATTTCTTCTTCGTTTCCACATTTATTTGAAATATTCTTCTTTTTTTTTAATTATTTCTTTTCTTATTTCATTGCTGTTTCGATCTCTACCTTTCAGAATATTATACTGTCACTATTTTTGCCCTGTTTATATATTTCACCTGTTCCATGATGCATGTTATGTGCACTCCAACCATAATCCTTTGGTCATTTAAAAACAGCTTTTTCTTTCAATGGCTTCTTATCAATGTATGCTAATATCTCTTAACCCGTTACTGCATAAATACACCTTTTCCTGCATTTGCAACAGGGAAGACCAGATCAGAGGGCTCCTATAGGAGTTTTGCTAATGAGACTTGAAAGATCTGTTTCTTTAGTTTCTAAAAAGGCTACAATGTTCCACCTTCCATATTTCATTGAAACAATTTTGTCCATGAATATTCAGTAGGTATTGAAATTTGGAGTAAATATAGAACAGGGAAAGGGTTAACCCTTTGAATGCTGAATATTCAATGTGGAATGGTCCATTATTATTTATTTGAATAGCCCATTCAGGATAAAATAATTACAAGAACATGAACATTTTAACAAAGAATGTAAACCCTGAACAGAAGACTCTTCTATGTGTCTTTTGATCTGAATCTACAAAGTTTGTAAAACTTGATTCCCTGCATTCCAAGTATTTATCATACCTGCATATTATGCCTCCAGTAAAATAGATAGGGTACTTAATAACAACACAAGCTAAGTGTGCTGATGGATATGTAAACAAACTGCAAGCTTTTCACAGGTATTAAATTTGTAGGGTGCAGGTAATATCTGAGTAGATAAAATCTTTAGTGGTGACTATCTGTTAAATGCCCATATCCTATACTTCATTCCATAAAATACCCATATCCTAGATTCCATCTGTTAAATGCCCATATCCTAGACCCCAACTGTAAAATGCCTATATAGACTAGACTCCATCTATAACAAGAGCTGTCTGTGGACAGCACGCGCTCCACTTTTTTTAGTGCTGGATAGTGTAGTGGAAGTTTAAGTCAGAAAGGGAAGATAACTATACAAACATTAATTTTTGGGTTATCTGCCCTTGTGAAATTGGTTCCTCTTCTGATAGTAAACATGCATACCAAACTTTAACCAAATATCTTTGATAGTTTCTGAGAAATGGACCTTAACAAAAAGGTTAACCAACGCCGACGCCGACACTGACGAGAGGGTCATGACAATAGCTCCACTTTTTGAAAAAGTGGAGCTAAAAAAGCCCATACCCTACACTCCATTTTATAAAATGCCTAATCCCACACATGTACAGTTGTATAAATTATGTGGATTTTAATATTACAGTTGGTGACTTTATCTGTAAAACCATTCATAACTGATATGGACTGTCGACTGATACCCTTTCTGTTTAAAAAACATTGTACATGTAAGAAATAATGATGTCAAGAATATTAATTAGATTAATCTTCATAAAAGCCCTGCAGAAGCTATCGGATTTGGGTCAATTCTGTGTGTAAAGATATGTAAAAATTATCTCAGTATGTTGAACCTATGTTTAACCCTAGCCTTTCCCTGTTCAATATTCATTTGAGAAAAAATGGCATCATGAATATAAGTAGAATTAATATAAACTTTTCAAGGGAAAATTTTGCTTTGACAAAAATTGTAGAATCTGATCTGTATCGATCATG
Organism: Azorinus chamasolen; assembly: GCA_963576725.1. NCBI lineage: Eukaryota > Metazoa > Mollusca > Bivalvia > Cardiida > Solecurtidae > Azorinus > Azorinus chamasolen. The sequence goes on along the minus strand of OY755236.1, from coordinate 88,092,288 downwards.
TCAAAATCAAACAGCAGACCCTGATCAGATAGCTCCAATAGTAGCTGTCTAATCGCTGTCTACTCTGTTTGCAAATTCGTCAAAAGGCATTAATATGAGGGGAAAGGGTTAAGCTATGCAAGCTGAAGGTTAATGTCACATGAGTGAGTGAGTTGGGTTTTACGGCACCACAGTACTATATGTTTTATGGTGCCGAGACAGGAGAAAAGTTGCCAGACCCACATCTCATTTACATCGAAATAAAATATGGGGTATGGATCCAGAAACTTAACACCTTCTGGAAAATAAGAGATACTGAAACTCCAGTATCCTTTAAACCGTTATTAGTCGCCTCTTGCGATCATGCAAAGGATGAACAGTTTCATAAAACTTTGTTAAAATTTCAGAATGCAGTCAGTGAAATGTATATGCATGAGTCAACTGTCAGAAAAATGGAACAAAGCCTGTTGCAAAATAATGCAGTTTATGAGTACCCATCAAAATACAGTAGTGAGTATAGTTCGATTTTGACCCGTGAGCTGTGACCTTTAGGACCAGTCCACCCATAGAGGTAAAACGCGTCACAAACCATGTATTTGTTCCGGAGTTACCTGTGGTTATACAGACAAGTAATAAGCATATAGAGTAAAACCTCTCTATAACGGCCACTAAATTGTGTTAATTAGTTGGTATTTAGGGCATGTGGCTGCTTAAAGCAAGGTGAAAGTAAAACAGAACCTTTCTATAGGAGCGTTCTGTTTTACCTACACCTTGCTTTAAGCAGCCACCTGCCTTTAACACAAAATACTTCATGTAATTTAGTGGCCGTTATAGAGGTTATACTGTATATACTAACACTGCACGATTACTACGAGCTTCTTGTGACAACCATTGTCCACTTACCCATAAATTAGAATGGTTGCAACTTCTATAAATAGAAAAGTGCAGGCACGGCTCAGCGCTCGAAATCGAACTATAGTTCTACTATATGTAAACAACGAGCAGTGAACCATAAAAATCAGTGCAGTCCACTTTTGGGGGGAATCAGCATTTTGTCAGCATAAAAACCTGCATGAGAAAATCGTGATTGACTGTCTCATGTAAAGAACATAGCTTAGTTACATGGACTACAGCAACGCCGACTCCCCTAAATCGTGGAATATACCAAAATGTAAAGTACATTCACGGCTCACTGCTCGTTGTTTACCTATATCAGTATTGAAACATAACATGACATTTTGCATGACTAACATAACACTTTTACCCTGTTGCTGTTGTGCAAGAAATAATGCCAACTGCAACCATCATGAATATTTATTAGTTGAATTTTTACAGTGGCATGAAATTATGTACACTGGAGTGTTTGGTATTGGTAGAAACTGTAGTCAGATCCATTATAATTTCATAAACAAACCAAGCAGACCCTGATCAGAAAGCTCCTATTGGATCTGTCTGATCTGGATCTTCTCTGTTTGCAAATGTGTGAATAGGCATTTACATGAAGGAAAGGGTTAATAAAAGTTCTAGCCAACAACTAGGTGTGTTAAACAATACTTCTGGCAAAATGAATAACAAGATTATGACTAACAAAAAACTCTAACATTGGGTGTGTTAACAATACTTCTGGCAAATGAATGACAAGTTTATCACTTCTGGCAAATGAATGACAAGTTTATCACTAACAAACATTCCGATCCTGGGTGTGTTAACAATACTTCTGGCAAAATGAATAACAAGTTTCTGACTAAACAAAAAACTCCCAACATTGGGTGTGTTAACAGTACTCTGGCAAAATGAATAAACATAACAAGTTTATGACTAACACATTCAGAGTGAGTCGGATTCCAACCTTGGGTGTGGCAAAATGACTAAGTTTATGACTAACAACATTCCAATCTTGGGTGTGTTAACAATACTTCTGGCAAAATCAATAAATGTAACAAGTTTATGACTAACAACATTCCAACCTTGGGTGTGTCAACAATACTTCTGGCAAAATGACTAAGTTTATGACTAACAACATTCCAATCTTGGGTGTGTTTCAATACTTCAAGCAAAGTAAATGACAAGTCTTATCACAATCAAACATTTAAATCTTTTAATCTTAAATCTTTAAATACAATACGTAAGGCAAAATGAAAGACAAGTTTACCATTAGCAAACATTTTAACCTTGGGTGTGTTTACAATACTTCAGGCAAATACCAACTAGCAGTCTGAGCATCGTAATATTGTTTTAAATGTGCTACATACATGAAGCAATAATTTTCTTTAAAATTTTTAAAAAAAAATCAGCCATCCAATAATCAAAATTTAATCAAATGAATAATTACTACAGTCTGTGGTTTAGGGCTGAATGATCACTACAGATCCATATTATGCCAACATTATGACTTCATAGATCATTAATTATTCTTTTAACAGCAGGTGTTTTTGAATTGAGTCATAATAATAATATGCCCAGAGCAAAAAGAAATTCAGCTACAATTTCGACAGTTGATTTTACTCCTGTCTTTTTGTTAAAATGTAGTCCGAATATCAAACAGTTTAACCCATAACCTCATAGGCTATTTTTAGATACAACCACTTTGAATCAATCCACCAAAAAGGAGCATTTACTAGAGAAAAGGATTTTTTTTAGAATTTTTTAGTTTTGAAATCAATAACTGCATCAAAGCTGTTTTTTAGGTGTCGGTAATTAAAGTTATCACCAACAGAAATAAGTGTTTACTTAATACAAAACGCTTATTTTAGTCAGGGTCTGCTCTGTTTATTTAAGAAATTATATAGAACTTATAATATTCTGCATTTTTTTACCAACACTAAAAATCCTGTGTTCACACACTATTTAAAAAATTCAGCTATTAAATAAACATTCATGGTGTCATTATTTCTTTATGAATGTTCAACAGGGAAAGGGTTAACCTCATTTCACAATGTATTCATCACAGATTTGGTCCATTGCCCAAATTGAATACCAGTTGGTTAGAAAATTAATAACCATACCAAATAAATGTAAAAAAAAATGTAGATATAGTAAAAGTCGCGGCTTTATAGAATGAGCAATTGTATGTACATTAAGAATAACTCCCCCCCCCCCCCCCCCCCTTTAAATGCGGGTTACAAGTACTAGCATTTGCAATCAGTGTAAATCCTAATCAGTGTTCCTTAACCCATTACCTCATAGGCTATTTTTAGATACAACCACTGAATAAACCTACCAAAAAGGAGCATTAACTAGAGAAAAGGAAAATTTTGTAGTTTGAAACCATTGTGATAAATAGAGCATTTGCTCCTATTGGAGCAAATGCTCTTTTTATCACAATGGTTTCACAAAGTGACTTTTACAGTGACTTTTACAGAGTCGTCAATATGAGGGAATGGGTTAAAGAGCCGTCTGATCAGACTCTGCACTGTTTGTCATGCATGAATAGTGTTGCATTTTTAAACCCTATTATACATAATATTTGGCCTTGCCAGAAACTAGAGAATCAGGTCTATACCATTACATAAGCAAATAGAACTGAAGCATCTGATCTGGGTCTATTCTATTTGCAAAGGCATAAACAATAAAGGGTTAAACAATAAGTTTGGATTGTGATGAGACATAGATTAACCCTTCTCATGCTGAATTGTAGAATATTTTTATCCTTCTTTACCCATGCCCTGTTGTATTAAATTACATATATCTTCACTGTGTACAAGTTTTTCGCTATGCAATCACTGCTATGGAGTGCACTGGCTGCACAATCAACTTGTAAATAGTGCAGACCCTGTTGAGACAGCTCCTGCAGGAGCTGTCTCATCTGGGTCTTCACTATTTACAGGTATGTATATTGACGTGAAGAGCAAGCGAAGGGTTAAAGAGTAGGTTGGTGTCTCATCTGGATCAAAACTGTTTGAATAGATGCTTTAGTGTGCAAGAATTAAACCTTTGAATGCTGAATATTGAAAGTGGATTGGCCCATCAGAGTATAACTGTTTAGCTCATTCTGTAAAGAGGCTTAAATTTGACTAAGTGGAACTCTGTGACCTGGGTCTACCCACTATAATCAGAGCAATCATTTTCCCACATGCAAGAGTTACTGTTGCATAATTACATGTATACATGTAAACTCCAATGGCATAAATTTGTTGAGGCAGCATTTCCATCTACAAGAGTTAGATTGCCTAGATAATCAACCTTTCAATGTCGGGCAGTTAAATGGCATAAATTTGTAAATGGTATTGACCCAGATCAGAGAGGATCATGTAGGATCTGTATGTCATTCAAAAGCAGAGTTAATCTTTGAATGCTGTTAAACACTGATGGAAAAATGCATTTTTAAAAAAAAAAAATCAGCGTTCAAAGTTTAGCAGTATCTCTGCATGTTTTATTTCACACCTTTCATTCCATAGCCAATAAATGTACCATATGCCTGCAGTGTTTATCCTTGATATTCAACTATTCACACTGAATGGACTCTACAGATAAAGAATGAAGGACTGTTCCACTTTGAACAAGAGGACCCTGAGGGTCCTGGGGCGCTCACCTGACATTTGTTAAGTGTTGGTTACAACAATGTGGCTTCTAGAGTGTAGGCAAGATTTTTCTAAGATTTGACCTAGTGACCTACTTTTTCACCCCACACCACCCACAACCGAACTCAAATGAGAGATCATCAAGGTTATCATTCTGAGCAAGTTTGATCAAGATTGGGCTGAAAATGTGGCCTCTAGGGTGTAAACAAGATTTTTCTAAGATTTGACCTAGTGACCTACATTTTGACCCCAGCCCACCCATGATGGATCTCAATTGAGATATCATCAAGGTCATCATTCTGAGCAAGTTTGATGAAGAATAGGCAGAAAATGTGGCTTCTAGAGTGTAAACAAGATTTTTCTAAGATTTGACCTAGTGACCTACTTTTTGACCCAAGCCCACATATGATCAAACTCGATCAAGATATCATCAAGGTTATCATTCTGAGCAAGTTTGATGAAGATTAGGCAGAAATTGTGGCTTCTACAGTGTAAACAAGATTTTTTTAAGATTTGACCTAATGACCTACTTTTTAATCCTGCCCCACCCATGATCGAACTTGATCGAGATATCATCAAGAATATCATCCTGAGCAAGTCTGATCAAGATTGGACTAAAAATGTGACCTCTAGATTGTTCACAAGGTTTTTCAATAATTTGACCCAGTGACCTAGTTTTTAACCGTATGTGACCCACTTTCAAACTCATCCAAGTTTCTATCAAGACAATCATTCTGACTAAGTTTCATGAAGATTGGACTAAAAATGTGACCTCTAGAGTGTTCACAAAGATTTTGAATAATTTGACCTAGTGACCTAGTTTTTGACCCCACATGACCCACTTTCGAACTCATCCGAGATTTTTTCAAGACAATCATTCTGACCAAGTTTCATGAAGATTTGGCTACAAATGTGACCTCTAGAGTGTTCACAAGCCAAATGTTGACGACGCACGACGCACAACGCACGACGCCGGACGCCGGACGGAGCACCATGACAATAGCTCACTTGAGCAAGCTCAGGTGAGCTAAAAATTCAGCATTCACATTGCTAGATTTCTCCGTGGCAGAAATCCATCTGGGAATAATTTGCAACACCACTGCTCTGTATGCTGTATCTTTAAAGCCTCTTAAACCTTTAGCCTGCTGCGGGCGGATGACTATTACCTATGCAAACAGTTTGGATCCAGATGAGACGCTGAGTAACTCAGCGTCTCATCAGGATCCAAACTGTTTGATACTCTGATTGTGATGGTGAAAAGAAATGCAAGATACATGAACAGTGACAACTGGGTCTACTGTTTGTAAAGTCATTTAAGGCATGTTTTCGTGGCAAGGAATTACAGCAGAAGTAATAATAATTAATATATAATAAGCCGGTCACATACATTTATACATAAACAGACCTTTTGATGCATTAGCAAACATGATTAGAGTGTTCTGTTTGCTTATGAAATATACAGATTCGATACTACTGTATCTGCCCCTGCCAAAAATGCTTGTGTTTCATGTCAATATAAAAACTCAGCTAAATAATATTCATAATGGCATTGCTTCTTATATGAATATCCATGCAGCAATTCAGGGTTACTGGGCTGGGTGCAAACAATCAGGAACGAGGTATAATACACAAATGTTAACCCTTCGCTTGCTGAATTTTAAAATACATTTCTCCTTCTTAACCCATGCTCTGTTGTATAATTACATATATCTTCACTGTGTACAAGTATTTCGCTGTGCAATCACTGCTGTGGAGTGCACTGGTTGCACAATCAACTTGTAAATAGTGCAGACCCTGATGACTGATGAGACAGCTCCTGCAGGAGCTGTCTCATCTGGGTCTTCACTATTTACAGGTAGGTATATTGACGCGAATAGCCAGCGAAGGGTTAATACTAATTATGGTATAGCTGACTATAGAGCTCATTCGTACATCACACTTTACCTAATACAGTAGAATGAGGTCTAAATATGGGTATGTAAGACAGATGGTATAGGAGCTTTCTGCATTACATTTGTCACCTGTTTATTAAGACTCCTATTGTTTGATAAATGAATGCCAACTTAACCCTTTCCCTGTTCTGTATTTAGGCCAAATTTCAATACCTACTGAATATTCATTAACAAAATAGTTATAAAGATATATGGAAGGTGGAACATTGTAGACATTTTAGAAAGCAAAGAAACAGTCCTATCAAATTCTATAAGCAAACAGAGTAGACCCTGATCAAACGGCTCCTCTAGGAGCCGTCTGATCTGGGTCTACTCTGTTTGCAAATGCGTGAAAACACGTTTATGAGGGAAAGGGTTAAGACAGTTCCTACTGTTTGTAGTAATGCAAGGCATAATGTATGAATATTAATGAGCAGATTTTTATGTCATCAGATTTTTTGTCATCAAATATCAAGAATAAAGAAAAGTTTGACCATGGTAAAAGCTGCTGAATCATACAGTATTATTTCATTTATAGCAAGTGGAGTAGACTGACACTTATCAAACTACTCCTAAATGAGCTGGGTCTACACTGAATAAAAAGATGTAAAACGTTGACTTTATCCGGTTAAGAACTACAAACTGTACTGACCCTGAGCATGATCATTCAGAGCCCCCTTACATGAAAATCTTGTCATTGAGTTTCTTCATATATAAGCAATCTGTCACTGGTAATATTTCAAGATTTCAAGTTATTCTAACATTTTTGTTTTAGTAGTTGTTGTTCCTTTATTTAAAAAAAAAACAACCAAGCATAGTCATCTTTGAGTTTCTTTGTTTAATTAAGCCAGATCTCAAGATGAATAGCACAGCTGATTATCTGAGTGTTAAATCTATTTGTTAAATACAACAGAGGCATCAAGTCATTTTCAGGCCAATCCAGGCCATCAACCTTTTTCCTTTTCAATGTTCTGTGTTTATTTCAAATTTCAATACCTGTACAGGGTTTTCCCTAACGCAGGATTCTTGCGTTTTTACCCCTAAAACTGAGCTAAGGACTCGTATTTTTCATAACCATGCGTCCCGTGGGACGCACAAATTGATCCGTATCAAAATCGGCAAAAATGCTCTTTTTCGTATTTTGTATAATTTCCGCTACAACGTTTAAACCTGCTGTGTAAAACAATAAAACATGGCCGTCACTGTTTTCAGAAAATGAAAGGTCACATGTGATGTCGCGTGTGATTTGTTGGGGTTTTAAATTTCATTTGATTGGTCAAAGGGTACACACCCTTTTTCTGTATTAGCATATAACCTCCAACCCCACACTGAGAGTTAGGGGTTAAGATTTCTAATGATGTTTGTTTTTCATAATTAAATTGCGAACTTTTGTGGCTTTGACAGTGAAAAAATTCAGCACATGCGTATCTCAATTATACACACAATTAATTTGTAACGAAAGTTATTGCAGTTAAGATTTTACTGGTTCCCGTGCTATTAGGGCATCATGCGCATAGTACGGGACCGGTAATCAGCTGTGTGGTATTACATTCATGGCGGGCATATATACGAGTTGACAGTTGTCAGTTTTTCACACGTAAGATTGTCTTCAATTGTTTATGTAGGGACCGGTGTTTTGTTTTATCCTTTAACCTGCTGCGGGCGGATAAGTTTATTTTATGTTTCATTGCGATATTCAATCATATTAATATAAATGAGGTATCTACAAAAAAAATTTGGCGACATAGATTTACCCGCGTTATATCGGATACCGGGGTAAAACGGTCCGCGTTATAACGGATCTCCAGTGTATATGGTACAATATCATCCCTCCTCATGCCTTTGT